>JAIGNY010001454.1:730000-782500 GCA_020152595.1 Chiridota heheva
GGTTATGCAGCCATAATGCAATTAGGTATCAAAGGATCTGTTGAAGACCCTCAATACCTTGCACCCAAAAACTGATTCAAGTTAGCTCAAGTGTTGGGTTGAGGTTATAAAATCGAAGAGGAAATTCACTTTTTGGTGACCTGGCCTACACACCAATTTTGGTTTCGATGCGATCAGCATCAAGAACCTATTGTGTGTGTGGGTATATCACACGTATGTGTGTGTGTGATGCTAGCTCGTAAACACGATATCTCAAGAACGATACACCGGATTCATGTCATATACAGATAGCCTATAGTCTGTAGATGTGCCCTATGGTTTTGAAGTTGATGTTGTGCATATTAATGAATAGGCCGGGCTTAATTAGAAATCTTCAAGTATTCATATTTCAATAACCACATATCTGTTTGGTTCATATTTAGTATAATTTTGTTGTTAGCTAGTGTCGATGTTCATGGTACAAGAATTTCATTAATATATGGATGGGAATTAAAATGATTTTGTTGAAAAGAGCTTGTAAACAATGTATGCCAAGAACTATATATATATATATTATATGTAGTATACAGATAAGCCATGGTCTGCAGATATGCCCTATTGTTTTTGGTGATGATGTTATGCATATTAATGAGAAGGCGGGGTTTTATGTTAAAATCTAAAAAATGTTCATATTTTAACAACCGCATATCTGTTTTGTTTCAAATTTGCTTTAATTATGATGTTAACTAGTGTCTACATGTTCATGGGTGCAAAAATGGCTAATTTCATTAATATGCATAGTGGGCGGGGCCTAACATGATTTTGTTGAAGAGAGCTTGTAAACAGTTTCTCAAGAAGGATTCAGGTCATATGTGGTACACAGATTGCCCAAGTACTGCAAATGTACCCTTTTTTGGCAGCAATGTCATGAATATTAATGAGTAGATGGCTTAAAGTTAAAATCTTAAATTGTTCATATTTTTACAATCACATGTCTATTTTGTTTCAAATAATCATGTTTTTACCAAGTGTATACATGTTAGAGGGATAAGAATGGTTGAATTTTATAGAATTGTGAAATTCCATTCTTGTGAACCGTAAGTTATTTGGTTGTCACTGCAATGTTGAGCCCATTGTATTATAACACTATACAATAATTCAAACTTAAAAATCTATATTCCGCATTGTAATCTCAAAACCTTTGGTTTTCTAGTTGGCCTTTGAAATGTTTAAACTTTTTTGTTTTAACACCCCTGGTCTTAAATTTTTGGCTCATAGAAGATGTTATCTTCAAATCTAATGATCCTTGTATTTTGTTAGGTGTTAATCATTGTAATTATTTAGTTATGGCTGAAATAAAATGTAAAATTGTAATACATTTATAGATTTTGGGAGATGTTCCATGATATAATGTTTCACGCAAGCTCCCCAAAGGCATTTTCTTTCGCGATCAAACTGTCCATCGTGCATGAATAGTTATCAGGAAGTTAAGCAGCTTTTACGTTGAAACTGCCCATCGTGCATGAATAGACATCAGGAAATTAACCAGCTTTATATGATCCATTGCTTATTTGAAACAGATACTATTTGGGAATTCCTTATATTCCTTATCTCAATATAGACAGTGGAATTAGCAAAAAATTGGCCCTTTCAGTCATACCAGGGAGTTTACAACTCCCTGGTCATACAAATTGCAACAATTTGTTTTATTCTTGATTAATGTTTATTAGGTAGTTTTGATGACATATCCAAAATGGGACACAGTTTTCAACCCAAAAGCTACCTAATTTGCATAATTTCAAAACGGCTGTGAGGTCAATTATCTCTAAAACTATTTATTTTCATCCCAATAAGTGTATTAGAGGTGAAAAGAAATATGACCCAGTGAATCTAATAAACATATTTATAAACCCAAATGACCTCTCTGAATAGCTAGGTCAAAGGTGAAGTTGTCAAAAATATGTCAAATGACAAATTGTTTTACCAAAAAGCATTATTACATGACAAATCATAATGTATTTAATAAGATATAAACTCATTATTTTGTTTGTTTGATAAAATCTTGTCAAAAGTATTTTCTGAAGTATTGTTTTACTTATATTATAAGTAAATGTTAATAAATGTTGCCCTTTATGGTCTACAAAGCTTTATTAACTACTTCACGATATTTTGGTGATTCGCAGTATATCACACAGATTGGTATACCGTCCTAATGTTGCCACCATAAAGAGGCATGTTGGAGAAATTCTGAACAAGTGTACATGTTGACAGTCAGCAAGAAGATGGAGAAGAAGCAATAAAGCACAAGATCGTGAATGCAGCTGCAGCCTGGATTAGGTCTGAAATTGATGCTGTAAAGGGGAATCATGACACATACCCTGACATCAGCTCCCTGGGTGATAAAGACAAACATGGGGATGATGTACCCGAATCTCTACTATTGCTCCTTTCAGAAATATTCCAAGGAACAAATACGGACAGCACTCTCAAGACCACCTCCATAGGACACTGTATCGTGCAGCTTGCCAGGCCACGGAGCATTATGTCATCATCACTATTTGGATTGACAATGGAGTTACATTAGAGAGTTTGGGGTGCAAGTGATATATAGCTTTTCCAGCTTGCAACATGGTTTTTGGCACGAAATAGCAGACAATGTGGATCATAACACATTTGTTTTGGCTTTGTTTAGTAGAGCAACGTGACAAGAGCAACGTGATTTCCTATATCTGTCTCTCAACTTTCTCTTCTGATTCTACTTTTCAACTTATATCTTTGCACCTTTTGCATTCTCCAGGATTTTCTCTTTGTAGATGGGTGACTAATTTCGGTAAGATTGTTCGTTTTTAATTTTTTTTCCCATTGTGACCTGGCCTACATGCCCTTTTTGGTTTCGATGCGATGAGCATTGTGATGTGTTTGTGTGTGTGTATGTATGTGTGTAATGCCCAGCTCGTAAACATGATATCTGAATGTTCCCCAAGGCAGCATCCTCTCCCTTACTCTCTTTAACTTGAGCATTAGCAACATTGCGGGCAACCTCAGCCTCAACATCAAATGTGCCCTCTATGTGAATGACATCACCATCTTCTACTCCTCCTCTAGCTTTTCTCTCTTTAAAAATAGGCTCCAACTTAGCCTCAACCAGCTGCAAGATTGGTGCAACAATAACGGTTTCAAATTCTCGAAAGATAAGACAGTCTGCTTGCACTTCTGTCATTTCAACAACCTCCACCCCAACCCGAACTTTATGCTCAACGGCAATCGCATCCCAAAAGTTGACCACATTAAGTTCCTGGGTCTAAGCCTAGGCTCCAAGCTTCTCCTACATGCAACACATCACCAACCTGAAATAAAAATGCAACAGCTCCCTCAACATTCTCCACCTCTTCTTCAACACTACTTGGGGTGTGGACCCCCACTCTCTCCTCAAAGTCTTCAGGCTCACCATTCGTGTCAAGCTCAACTACGGCAATATTGTCTACTGTGTTGCTCACAACTCTTACCTCAATCACATAAACACTATCCAAAATAAAAGCCCTTAGGCTTTGCCTTGGTGCCTACAAGACCCCTGTCCCCATCACCAACCTTCACACTGAAGCCAACGAATTCCCCTTTCTGCTAATGTGTAGAATGTTTAGCCTTTCCTATGCTTTTAGAGCCCTCACCAACACCAAAGGCCCTGTCTATAACCTCATTAGGTACCCCCAATTTCTCCACCCTCTTTGATAAGGATAAAACCCTATCCCCTTCCTTCAACTTACACATCAAACCTGACCTCCATCATCTCGTCATCAACCCTGCCACTCTTGGCACCTTCTTTGGGGCCACTTTTCCTCTCTGGGCCTTCCCTCCCCTTCCAACCACCTAGACCTCTGCACTCATCACAAAACCCAAACACACCCCAACCTCTTCATCAACCTCCACTACCAAATTTAAGACCAACTTTCCAATTGCACCTCCACCTATACTGATGGCTCCAAGGAAGGCGACAAGACAGCTGCTGCTGCCATCATCCAATACATCACCCTCAGTAGCAGGCTTTCCAACTACAAGCCTAGCTTCTCAACGTTCATCTTCTCGGCTGAGGCCAAGGCCATCCTTCTCGCCCTCAACTATATTGAGTACTCTCCACTCAGAAACTTTGCCATCATCTCAGACCCCAAGTCTGTCCTTACTTCTTTATTTAAGTGGGATAACCCCAATCCCACCTTCTCCTCTGCAAAATCCTTTTTTCCCCTCCTCCTTTCCCCGCCCTTGCAGGAAACGTTTTTTTGTTCTCTTCTGGACACCCAGCCATGTTGACATCCCTGGCAATGACAGAGCTGATTCTGCCACTAAACTTACTCTTAACCTCCCCCTACCCCCTTTCCTAAAACTCATTCTGACATTAATCCGCTTATCGCTTCCCTTGTTTATAAACGCTGGTAAACCTTTATGGGATTACCAAAATATTAAAAATTCCACAACATCCGGCCCACCATTCCAACCAAACCCATCATCCACAATCTCTCCTGTATAGACAACATCCACATTACCTGCCTTAGAATAGGTCACACCCACCTAACCCACTCCCACTTCTGTACTGGCTCCCCCACCCTTCTGCAATAATTGCCATTGCCCCATCACCATCCATCATATCCTCCTTGCCTGCCCCTGTACAGCCTCCCCAGAGCTTCATTCACCCCTCACAACTCCATAGCCGAGCTCGTCCAGAATAATTCTCCGGATAAAATTGTCTCCTTTCTTCATAATTCCTCCCTTTACAACCATATTTAGTCCTCCTCTCCCATCCCCCTCTTTCGATCCCAGCTTCCCGGCTATTAGCCCCAGTCCTTCTCCCAGACTTCTCCTACTATCTTTTTTTCCTACCTCTGGAATGATCAAACCTCTCAGGCACAATTTGACCCTTGCATTTGCTGTGCCGTTAAGCCTTCATAAAATTAAATCAAATCACAACACAATCCCGATTGATGGCAGAGGAATGTATCATGTCATGTATACACCAACTCTGGTGCCTTTCATACATCGATGTCGTTCTTCGGAAGCATTGGCAATTTCATGAAGTTGAGTGGCTTCTCAACCCCACTTAAGCTAGTCTTTGCGTGTAACACAGTCACACATATGCTCAGTGGGAAGACGTATGCAAGAGCATCAGAGGTCACTTTTGGTGGATGGTTCTTGTTCTTGTGAAGAAGATGACAACAGAAGAACAGCAACAGGTAGTCATCAATGCAACAGGTAGTCATCAATGCAACAGGTAGTCATCAATGCAACAGGTAGTCATCAATGCTCTGCAGAAGTCTGACAATGTTTTCGGTAATGACACACATGTATCTGCAACATATGATGCTGACATCCAAGCACTGTCCATCACGTTCTCCTTGCTTGCCCCCTGTACAACCTTCCCAGAGCTTTCTTTCCTCCCCACAAACTTAATTGCTGAGTTCTTCCAAAAAAAACCTCTGGATAAAATGATCTCCTTCCTTCATCTTGCTTCCCTCTCTAGCCATATTTAGTCTTCCTTTCCCACCCCCTCTCTCTATGGTTTTTTTCTTTCACCCATGTACCTCCTCTCTCCATTCCAGCTTTCTGACTTTAGTTCTCGTGTTTCTCTCAAACTCCCCGTTTTCTTTCCTTCCTACCTTTAGAATGATCCAACCTTTCAGGCACAATTTGACCCTCATTGTTGTGGTGCCGTATTTATGAACTTTAAGAGAAAGCGAAGCTTGTGGTATTACCAGTGATACCAACTGGAAAGCTGTGGCTGCAGTCTATGAAAAAGATTAATGTCCGGAGATCTGCCCAGAAGGTTAAACGCACTGGCAACTTAATGCTTGACCTGTAGGAAATGCTTCATTACTTCGCAGCAAGTGGGCAGTGGACATGCTGAATCTAGAGGAAAGAAACCTTTGAGTTTTCCAAGACTTCATGGATGAAAATATGTTTGTCAGACGTAGCGATCGATTCTGGGGTGGCTTGGCATTAGATCTGATCATTGAGCAGGTTTTAATGAGGTCCCTAAAGATCAATGCATGGACGAGGGATGGATGAGATGCAACGGACAAGGTGACTGACTGCTGACGAAGCCTGATTATGCACGGATAACAACCAAGATGGAGAAGCCAAGTAGCAACAAGAATACGATTTAACTTAGTACAAATACAACGGAACGATATATGGCAGATACAGCAAACTTTCTTGAATGTCTGGAAAGCCATGATTAGTTTGAAAAGAGTGATTACCTGTTTGACATATCAACAGGCATTGCCTCAAGTGTGTCCAACATCATATGGATGAAGGTACATGGCACGTCCATCATTACCAGCATGGAAGGCGGGCAGGTTACAAAGTTTGTCTTCCAGAAAAAGAATCAAATGTGAGCAATGGAGCGAAGGTGTTTTCCATTGGAGAGGAAATAACTGTCGGTCCCAGCTGCTATTCCAACCTTTTAATAATCACCAAGTTGCACCAACAACAGCGATATTGACCTGAATGAAGTGTTTACCTAAGAACTGTCTGTGTATCCACCATATCTCTTCACAAAACAAGACCTACTGAACTCTGCCATGAAACCCAAACTTGCAGATGCCATTTCCAAACGCTGTAAAGAGACTCCTGAAGCAGAAAGCAATGTTCTGGATGGCGGTTCCCGTCTTCAACATTTTTCATGGACACAGGGTCAAACATACACACAGATCATCAACTCTTACGTATGCATGGTCAAAAAGTACATCTATCAGATTGTTGTGTTCATTGGATATCTACAAGAGACTATCAAAACTGTAGCACATCAATGGTGTGGGCAGTTTTCTGATAAGGTCATGGTCAAACGATTTGTCACTTAGGATGGAAAAGAAAATGTTCTTGCAAAACAAAGAAAATAAGCAGGCATTTATAAATACGCTATCAGATGAGATGCAGAAAGAGAGTACATACACCATCCATGCAGGGGATGATGCTGATCTGCTTTTTGTTCAGACAGCAGTCAATATGACCAATTACAAGACAACATTTGTAATTGCGGAGGATACCAACAGCCTTGTGCTTTTGTGTCACCACCATAAACCTGGTACCAGTTTGTTTATGAAGTCAAGAGAAGAGTTTTGGAGAGTGTAAATAGGTTTGTCCCATTAAAGCAAGTATGTAGGCGTAATAGGCCAGTGTGGATGTCTCTGGAGCTTTTGTGGGCTGCTCGGAAAAAGAAGAAGTTGTGGCGTTATAAAAACAGCAGGTGTCATGCGGAGCTTGCTAGGTATAAAGATCATGAAAAGTTCACAATGGGTTTGATAAGAGATACTAAAGTGCTTTTTGAAAAACGTTTGTCCAAAGAGGTTAAGATTAATCCTAAGTTATTTTACTCTTATATTCACTGAAATATTAAAAAAAAAGGAGGTTGTTGGTTCCCTTCAGGGTAATGATGGTGTGACTATCAATAGTGGTAAGGATATGGCTGAGGTTTTGAATGACTACTTTGTATATGTTTTTACTAAGGAGTCCCTTGGTGATGATGTTGTGGAGTATCTTAGTCTGCACTCTCCAGTATCCATTAAGGATGTTAAATCTTCAGTTGATGTTGTGTCTAAGAAGTTGAAAGTTTTGATTTCAAATAAAGCACCCAGTTTAGATGGTATACATCCTGCTGTTTTTGTGAGTTCTGATGTTCTTTCTGTTTCCCTGAGTATTATCTTTTCAGAGTGCTTTGATGTTGGTATTGTTTCTAGTGATTGGAGAATTGCAAATGTCACTTCTATTTGTAAAAAGGGTGACCACAGTTTGTCCTGTAACTGTAGGCCAGTGAGTCTTATTAGTGTTGTGTGCAAGGTCATGGATTCCATTGTTAAGGATGTTGTACTAGATCATTTACTAGTCAATGGTTTGTTGAATTTGTTCCAGCATGGGTTCTTACCTAAAAGGTCTTGTGTTTCTAATTTATTGGAATTTCTTGATGATGTTACTAAACTAGTTGATTCTGGTCATAATGTGGATGTTATCTATTTAGACTTCCAAAAAGCATTTGATAAGGTTCCATTAGGCAAGCTCATGTTGAAAACAAGAGAACTTGGTGTTGAGGGAAAGTGTGCCAGTTGGATAAATTCTTGGTTAATTGACAGGTCACAAAGAGTTATTGTTAATGGTGAAGTATCTCCATGGAAAAAGGTTACAAGTGGTATTGCTCGGGGTTCTGTATTGGGTCCACTTCTTTTCTTTATCTTCATTAATGATATTGATGTTTCCCTTGGCTCCAGGATTTGTAAATTTGCTGATGACACTAAGCTGTACAGGATTGTTGATGATGCTAGGGATTCTTCACTGTTGCAAACTAATCTGGATAAGTTAGTTTCTTGGTCCCAAATGTGGCAGATGTCATTCAATGTTGATAAATACAAAGTTATTCATTTTTGTATTCTTGGTAGAGAGGTTGTTCTTGATTTGTATAAGCAGTTAGTCAGGCCTTACCTTGAGTATGCTATTCAGGCTTGGATTCCCTTTTATGAGAAGCATAAGTTGAAGAGCCACTAGACTTATTCCCGAAGTAAGAAATCTCTCTTATGAATCTAGGTTGCAAATTCTTGGTTTGACCACGCTTGAGTTGAGAAGAGTACGTGGTAGATGACGACGAGTGAACACACAATTACAATGATGGGGTCGTTGCCTGCGTATTCGGGTATGATAGTAACAATGCTATCACTAAACGCTTAATATGACCCAGACGAGAACACATGTGTGACGTACGGACAGACATAACATCGACAACCAAGTTAATGTCCACGGCCTTTGATAACCAGCTGTGGTGCACTGGCGAGAGTACGTGGTGATATGATTCAGGTTTTTAAATTCCTATCTGATAGTGATGCTTTGACTTCCTGTAATTTTTTGCATGTTTAAGCTAATCCTCATGTGACACATGGTAACAGTTTGAAGTTGACCAAAGAGTTCTCACAGATAGATATTCGGTATTTTAGCTTTTTGTAAAGAATTGTTAATTAGTATGATGCTTTGCCTGAGTGGGTAGTTAGCTCCAACTCTGTTCACAATTTCAAAATCAACATTGATAAGTTCTTTACTAAATCTGGGCGTCTTTGATTATTATTATTATTATTTTTTTTTTTTTTTTTTTGTGTGGTGGTGGTGGTGTTATTTTGTGTATTTCTATGGGGTGATTCACCCTTTTTAGCCCGTCATCTTGTTATGTTATGTTATGAATACCTCAATGTGTGATTGTATTATTTCTTGCAATTGGGTGGTCTTTGATTTGATTGAATGCTTACAATTGTCTATGTCTTGATATACTTTGAGAGGTCATTTGGGACTGGATAGTATCAAACAAACTAAAGAATGCATTCATTATTCAATATACTATGATATGCCATTGTAAGAATGCATTTTGGTAAAACCAAATGTCATTTGATGTATTTTTGACAACTTGACCTTTGACCTAGCTATTCAGAGAGGTCATTTGGGTTTATAGATATGTTTATTAGAGTCACTGGATCATGTTTCTATTCACCTCTAATACACTTATTGGGCTGAAAATAAATAGTTTTAGAGATAAATTACCTTAAAATTGAAAAATGACAGCCATTTTAAAATTATGGAAATTAGGTAATTTCGAGGTTAAAACCTGTGTCCCATTTTGGGTATGTCATCAAGAACTACCTAATAAACAAAAAAAAATTATTAAACAAACTGTTGCAATTTGTTTGACTGAAAAAACTAATTCTGCTCGTCTAATATTGTTTTTGATAATGATACTTATAAATTGCAATTGCAACTTTGTATGAAACTCCATAGAAAATGAAATATCAATATGGACTGAATTTGACTTGAGCTTTACTGGAAGAAATTAAACTACAAAACATGAAAATAGTAAACATTTTTATCAAAATAAAAAAGTGACCAATTTACATCAGTTTTAATTCAAGGCCTTTTTGTAATAATTAAACAATGGAAATTTTGTATAAATTTTGTGACATAACCACCATAAAACCAAGCGATTTTCTGATATTAAGTTGTTAACCTATCGTTTTTTAAATCTCTACCAATGTTATTTGAATGGGAGCAGTTGAACATGACAAAGAACTTTTGAACTTGGATCTCCATCATATATGCTATCAAAGTATAGCAGGAGAAACTGATCAGTTTGATGATTTGCAGTGACTGAAATTTAGGACAGAAATATAAAGAATTGCATTAAAAAACTCTTAACTACAAACAATCAATATCTTCTCAATAAAAACAAGGCGCATTATTTCAAAGGACTGGGACTTGACATCAATAACCTTCATCATGCCATATCTTTCTCTTATATTAACAACAAAATACCACCACAGGCTGGACACTGAAAAACTTTTCTCAAAATTTAAAGGGTTGAGCATCTGCATCAGTGATGCTCTGGTTAGATCATTACAACAACATTTGGAAACAGTTTGATTGAGACTGTTTTACTCAGTAAAAGCTTGTGTAAATTAAGAAACAGTTCCTTGCTTGTAATTCTGTGATGTGTTTTATTGGGCAACGGCATTTTAAACCACTTGGAAAGTTGAGAATCTTGTCATTGATCTGTTTGCTTGCATACATGGATGTGTTGCGGAAGATGTTTGATTTGATTAATCAATGGAGCACTCTTCCATAAATTACATTTCCTTCCATTTGAAAGATTTTTGTAGAGTTAATGTTTTTTTTATACAAGTTAGAATTAAGGTTATTGTGGTGCAAACATCAATAGTCAAAAGGCTCTTTGTGTTCCACGATGCAAGTCATATTTGGAAATGTTTGATTTTTGCGAATTAAGTGATGTAATTTCTCATGTGTCAGACTTTATTTGATTTAGCACTTTGTTCAAGCAATAAACTGTATGTGTTGTTTCTAAATGTATGTTGTTCATTGTGTGATGGGTACCGTTACTTCCCAGATTCATGGGTTCTAGCTAGATCAAAAATTATTTCACGTACATCAATTAATACTGTTTAAAGCAGTGGAAACCATAAATGTACCAATCTGTACATGTATTGTACATATGATAGAGACATGAAGAGCATTGGAAACCATTAATGTACCAATCTGCACAAGTATTGTACATATGATAGAGACATGAAGAGCAATGGAAACCATTAATGTACCAATCTGTACAAGTATTGTACATATTATAGAGACATGAAGAGCAGTGGAAACCATTAATGTACCAATCTGTACAAGTATTGTACATATGATAGAGACATGAAGAGCAGTGGAAACCATTAATGTATCAATCTGTACAAGTATTGTACATATGATAGAGACATGAAGAGCAGTGAAAACTATAAATGTACCAATCTGTACAAGTATTGTACATATGATAGAGACATGAAGAGCAGTAGAAACCATAAATGTACCAATCTGTACAAGTATTGTACATACAGTATGATAGAGACATGAAGAGCAATGGAAACCATAAATGTACCAATCTGTACAAGTATTGTACATATGATAGAGACATGAAGAGCAATGGAAACCATTAATGTACCAATCTGTACAAGTATTGTACATATGATAGAGACATGAAGAGCAGTGGAAACCATTAATGTATCAATCTGTACATGTATTGTACATATGATAGAGACATGAAGAGCAGTGGAAACCATAAATGTACCAATCTGTACAAGTATTGTACATATGATAGAGACATGAAGAGCATGTAAATGCCATTGGAAAAGGATTTCCCCTTCCAGCTCAAAGTGTGTGAGAAAGATCAGTCTGGGTAGTTATTTTTGTACAGAACATTTTTGTTGTTGTTGAAAGTTTGTATCATAAATTAAGATTTGTCTTCTACTAACTGTTGTGCTGATTTGTCTTCTACTAATTGTTGTGATAATTTGTCTTCTACTAACTGTTGTGCTGATTTACCTTAAATGTATCAACTTTGACACTTGCGGCACAACTTGCTTAAGGCATGAGTTATTTCTCTTATTTTTATTCATGCTCTGTATGATGCAACATGGATGAAGATGACGATGTGATATGTATGTTCTCTCCTTTTGTCTTCATAGTTGGAAGAGCACAACCATGTGAACTTTGATGCCCCTGGGTCAACTAATTGGCGATCGGAGGAAGAAATGGCCGAGGAGGCCACCAATCTCAGAAAGTTTTTCTCAAAAGAGTTCACAAATGATATATGACCTGAAATAGGGATATTCTAGTCACTTCATCGGATTTGGTATGCTTTCCTACATTTTACTAGTTGGTTGATTTACTTCAAGTTATACCTTACCTTCCATATGATATCAGTTATACCTTACCTTCCATATGATATCAGTTATACCTTACCTTCCATATGATATCAGTTATACCTTACCTTCCATATGATATCAGTTATACCTTACCTTCCATATGATATCAGTTATACCTTACCTTCCATATGATATCTTGTGACTTTTTGAAAGGTAGGCCTAATAACAATTGAAGTGTAGGCACAAAATCCTTGTGTGTCCATGGTGTATATACTCTGGTTTGATGTCAGCACTTGATGTCATGTGGTTGGTCACCTGTCCTTCATAGATCCATTGAGGGCCTCCAGAAACTGCACAAAGCTGCAATAGTGTCTGTAATTAGGACCACATTAATGTGTTACAAAAAATAATTCATCTTTAATTGGCTCATCCTGCAACTCCATATTCCTATCTATGTATTGGATATCTAGTATTTCTCCTATCTATGTATTGGATATCTAGTATTTCTCCTATCTATGTATTGGATGTTAGATATCTTGTATTTTCTTCTATTTATGTATTGGATATCTAGTATTTCTTCTATCTATTTATTGGATATCTAGTATTTCTTCTATATATGTATTGGATATCTAGTATTTCTCCTATCTATGTATTGGATATCTAGTATTTCTCCTATCTATGTATTGGATATGTAGTATTTCTCCTATCTATGTATTGGATATCTAGTATTTCTCCTATCTATGTATTGGATATCTAGTATTTCTCCTATCTATGTATTCGATATCTAATATTTCTCCTATCTATGTATTGGATATCTAGTATTTCTCCTATCTATGTATTGGATATCTAGTATTTCTCCTATCTATGTATTGGATATCTAGTATTTCACATTTTTGATAGACATTAAAGACTTATTTTGCAAATGCTGAAAGTTAGAATTATCCAATTTAAAAGTATTGTTGTGAAAATGCTTGATGCTTTTCCAAGATTAGCTTTACGTCACTGTGGTTTAAAGGTCTCTGGCAATGTTAAAGAAGCCGAGTTGGTGTCAGTCTATCGACTACCTTAAAAGTAGCAAAAACACTTATACAGTTACCAATTTGAAATGGCCATTTTACAGCATTCTGGCCTTAATATGCAAAATAATTGTGTGCGAATACAGACTTTTGTGTTTCCAAATTCTTAAATTCTTTGGTCTTTAATTGTCTGCCACATTAGTTGACTAATACAGTAAGTCTGACAGGTTTTGAATCTTGGTGTCAGCTCACATTGTATGGTCTCAGCTCACATTGTATGGTCTCAGCTCACATTGTATGGTCTCAGCTCACATTGTATGGTCTCAGCTCACATTGTATGGTCTCAGCCCACATTGTATAGTCTCAGCTCACATTGTATGGTCTCAGCTCACATTGTATGGTCTCAGCCCACATTGTATAGTCTCAGCTCACATTGTATGGTCTCAGCTCATTGTATGGTCTCAGCCCACATTGTATAGTCTCAGCTCACATGGTCTCAGCCCACATTGTATAGTCTCAGCTCACATTGTATGGTCTCAGCCCACATTGTATAGTCTCAGCTCACATTGTATGGTCTCAGCTCACATTGTATGGTCTCAGCCCACATTGTATAGTCTCAGCTCACATTGTATGGTCTCAGCTCACATTGTATGGTCTCAGCCCACATTGTATAGTCTCAGCTCACATTGTATGGTCTCAGCCCACATTGTATAGTCTCAGCTCACATTGTATAGTCTCAGCCCACATTGTATAGTCTCAGCTCACATTGTATGGTCTCAGCTCACATTGTATGGTCTCAGCCCACATTGTATAGTCTCAGCTCATATTGTATGGTCTCAGCCCACATTGTATAGTCTCAGCTCACATTGTATGGTCTCAGCTCACATTGTATGGTCTCAGCCCACATTGTATAGTCTCAGCTCACATTGTATGGTCTCAGCTCACATTGTATAGTCTCAGCTCACATTGTATGGTCTCAGCTCACATTGTATGGTCTCAGCCCACATTGTATGGTCTCAGCTCACATTGTATGGTCTCAGCCCACATTGTATAGTCTCAGCTCATTGTATGGTCTCAGCCCCATTGTATAGTCTCAGCTCACATTGTATGGTCTCAGCTCACATTGTATAGTCTCAGCTCACATTGTATGGTCTCAGCTCACATTGTATGGTCTCAGCCCACATTGTATGGTCTCAGCTCACATTGTATGGTCTCAGCCCACATTGTATAGTCTCAGCTCACATTGTATGGTCTCAGCCCACATTGTATGGTCTCAGCCCACATTGTATAGTCTCAGCTCACATTGTATGGTCTCAGCTCACATTGTATGGTCTCAGCTCACATTGTATGGTCTCAGCTCACATTGTATGGTCTCAGCTCACATTGTATAGTCTCAGCTCACATTGTATGGTCTTGTTTCAAGTTAGAATTGCTAATAGTTTGCATTTGGTTTTGGTTTATGCTTCAAGAATTACGTACAATTATGTGTTGTGCACCACACCATTGAATGTTAGTCCAGTTTTCAGATCCAGATCTAGACTACATAAGTTTAGACTGACAATACAATGAAGTCCATAACTTTGTCATCATTTTTTCTTCACTGTTCATCAAAGAGAACCAAGATTGCATACAATGTAAAAAATTATAACTTCAATGTCAAAATGCTGACCTCAAAGTTTATTTAATAAACATACTGAAAGTGAATTAATGGTTTCTCTCTCACATCCAGTTAGTCTGTAATTTACCCTTAATGTATTAGAAATAGCAAATTCACGAGAAATACAAGTTTATACCGCTTGAATCAACTGTCCATTCTTACCTGTGTACATTAGGAACCTCTTATGAGTGGACCTGCTTTGGGGGAGAGTAGGAGTATATTTGAGGCACCTATAAGAGACAGCAAAAAAGATAAAGCAATCTGCTTATTATATCAAATTCATGAGTAAGTAGTAAATATCCCGATAAAGTTACAGTTGCCATATTTTAAGAAAACACCAAGCAGAAGCTGGGTAATGGAAAGACGAGGCGAAATGGAAATATTTATTTTCTCTTTCAATAAAGTACACTTAGTGCCTGAGAATCTTTTCCCTTGACAACATCCTATGATCAATTCCTGCTGTCAACCACTTATTGACTCAATTAACTTTTGTATTTCAGTGGGGGATTCAATTTGGTTGTTTGCTCACAAAAACTGCCAATGCTTTCAGATCAATTAGGTGTATACTCCCTGTAGGTATGTGGGTGACACCCTCACCTGCGTTTTCATCCTATTCTCGTGTAATCATGTGATCAATTTCAAATTAGACTTTCCCATGGCAACCTTTCCATGTAGTTTTTTCATTTGCTTTTGTTCTTTAACATCAAAATTTGTTTTTTTAACATTTAAATTTGTTTTTTTTTAACATTGATTGTTTTTTTGTTTTTTTAACATTGAAATTTGTTTTTTAACATTGAAAATTGTTTTTGGGTTGCTTGCCAAGCATAATGCAAACCTATGTAATGGCGATTTCGTCCTTCCACAGTTTTTTCCTGATATTTCATTAGAAATCTTAAAGTTTTTTGAGAATTCCTCAGAAAATGTTGAAGCTTCTTTAACAGATATCCCTATGGAAGGTTAGAATTTTTTAAGAAAATGTAAAAATATTTCAGAGACACTTGAGACGGGATTGAAGACTACTTTCCTTAAAACTCTACAAAACATTTGATATTTTCATAGAAGATAACTGTAAAGTTATATAATTTTCCAATATTCTTCAGAGATCCTTAAGCGTCTCTCTTGTGGCACTTGAGATTTAAAATCCTTAAAATTCTTAAAATATTTGGACACTAACAGTTGTATCAGGCATGATTATTAAACTCTGCCTTTATTATTGTGGTCATTTGCATAAAGTTGCTACAGTATATGAACTGACCAGACCTTTTTATTTAGTATGCTTAGTTAGGGAGTGTGACAGGATGTGACTGCATATGGACATATGGAGGGATACTATGTGGGACATGGATGGGGGCCATGCAGGACATATGATCTCATATATACCATGTGGTATACACCAAGGGCTAAATCAGGCATAATTAATTAACTCTGCCTTTTTTTTTCTTATTCAACAACTCATTTGCATATAAGTTATTATATGAACTGACACTTTCATACATAGTATAATCAGGGACTGTGATAGCTAGGATGAGACTTCTTATGGAGCCTATGGGATGTGTGTAGGACATAGGATGGGATGCCATTTGGGATGCCATGTGGAACATGAGGTGGGATGCCATGTGGAACAGGGTGGAATGCCACGAAGGATATGTGGTGGAATGCCATGTAGGACATAAGGTGGAATGCCATGGGATGGAATGTCGTGGGACATAGGATGTCATGTGGGACATGGCGTCCCACCCCATTTCAAAAGTCATCTGCATATAAGTTATTATATGAAATGACACTTTCATACATAGTATGCTCAATCAGGGACTGTGATAGCTAGGATGAGACTTCTTATGGAGCCTATGGGATGTCATGTGGGACATGGGGTGAGATGCCATATAGAATGCCATGTGGGACATGGTGGGAAGCCACGAGTAACAGAGTGTGACAAAGGATGGGATGCCATGTGTGGCATAAGGTAGGATGCCATGTGTGACATAGTGTAGGAGGCTATGTGGGACATAGAGTAGGAGGCCATGGGGACATGGGATGTGATGCCATCAGGGACATAGAAGTAGGATGTCATTGGGACATTAAGAGGGATACCATGTGGAACATATGGTAGGACATAAGGTGGGATGCCATGTGGGACATCAGGTGGGAAGCCACTGATGCGGGACACAGGGAGAGATGCCAGGTGGGACATAGGGAGGGATGTCATGTGGTACATATGGTTGGATTAATGTGGGACATACATGTAGGATGGGATCCATGTGGTACATATGGTTGGATTAATGTGGGACATACATGTAGGATGGGATCCATGTGAGTCATAGCATGGAATGTCATGTGGGATATATGGTAGAATGCCACTTGGGACATTGTATGGTAGAATGCCATGTGCGAGATATGATGGAATGCCATGTGGGACAAGGCATGGGATGTCATGTGGGACATAAGGTGAGATATCATTTGGGACATGGAATGTGATCCATGTGCGACATAGGGTGGACTGCCATGTGGGTCATAGGATGGGATGCCATGTGGGACATGGGATGCCATGTGGGATTTTGTGTGAGAAGCCATTTTTATAATTGGCTGGGTCATTTGATATGGGTGTCAATTTGCATGGGCATAAGAACCATGACTGAATTTACCGTTCTAGTTTATTATCTAAATTTGTTTTTTAATGTTAAAATTTGTTTTTTAACATTGAAAATTTGTTTTTTAATTCTGAAATTTATTTGTTAACATATAAAACCATAAGGGTTCTTAACAGTCCAGTTCAAAACAAGTTGATTTTTCAAATGTATCAAATGTTTCAGAAGATATTTTCAGTGGGAAGTAGGTGCATATTCAGCCATGAATTGCATACATTCAGCTTTAAATCATAAAAACCTGTCAGCTAAGGGATAAATGGAAAATTATTTTTGTTCCTTCAACTATTTAGGTGTCATATATCCGTCCATCTCTCCATCATTATACACATCCACAATGGACTTCTGCCCTTGGAAAGGAATTATTACTTTTGGTTTCTCACTTGAAAGGAAATTCACAGAATGGTCTCAAAAGGAACATAAAATTATGCATTCGTGAAATTAAAAGCAATTAAAAGACTTGTGTCTAGCATGAAAGGAATATCGCACAATAGAGCCTTCTGCCTCCAAATGACTTAAAATTAAAATCACGTTGTATGAAAACGAAATTTTAGCAACAAGTTTTGGCTCAAATAGAGATGAAAGATAAAATACTTTAAGGCAATCTCCAAGTGAATCTTCACTGACTATTCAGTCTGATTTAGCACACAAATGAAATAGTCAAAGAGGTTGTGTTTATGTCAGGTTATAAGGAGGAGGGAAGTGTAAGCTTGGGTGAAACAGAGAGCGAGAAGGTGGGTGTCATGACTGAGAAGAGGGTGGATAACTAGGTCAAACATTTAAGGTGGCTGAAGAGGGTAGGTGAATGGGTGGGAAGGAAAGTGCGGAGGGTTTCATGTAGGTCAGAAAAAATTCAATCCAAATCTGTACAATGTATCTTTTTATCAACTTAATTTTGTATCTTTACTTCCTAAATGAATTTGTGATGTCAAAAGAATAACCATGCGATGATGTTGTGAAAGGTGTGAAAAGACCTCATCCTGAATAACATTCAGTTGAAAAACGCAATAAAGAGAATAACTGGTAGAATTGAAAGGCAATGCTATCAAAACTTTGCATGAATATCTTCAGCTGTCATACATTTACTGCATCATATATTTTGCATAAATGCAACAAACACCTCCAAATTTGGACCCAGAAATATTGAAACCTTTTCACTGTTTTTGGCATTTAGAAAATTACCTTCCTTCCTAGAAAAATCTTTTGAAAACAACTAGTAGCTTATTTCGAAATAAACTGTAGACTGTTTTGATTTTCGATTGAAAAAATAAACTGTTTACATTCATGTGTAGACTGAATTCATTAATTGCCCAAGAGAACTGACAGTGGAGTAAACACAGATGACATTTTACCAAAAGTCAAGTAAACTTTGTTTGTTCATGAAACTTATCTTGTGCCTCTTACTGCTGTGTTCAAGTCACATAGTTTGCTCCATCAGTTTATACACAAAATTAGCATTCTTAATTAGTTTGAACATCAGTATGTAACATTCATATTTCTTGTATCAATGTTATATAAATGTGGGTGTCATATTATGTATTAGCTCTTGGCCTTGTGTGTCTATAATGCAGAATAGAACCCTAGTTTACGTGAGTTGAGTATATAATGTTTCTTTAGAGAGTCAGACACGCTTACTCATTAATCCCTGAGTAATAATCCTTGAGTGTTATCTTTTCAAAGTGTGTTGATGTTGGTGTTGTTCCTAGTGATTGGAGAATTGCTTATGTCACTCCTATTTTTAAAAAGGGTGGCCACAGTTTGCCTTGTAATTATAGGCCAGTGAGTCTCACTAGTGTTGTGTGCAACTTCATTTGTTAAGGAGTCCTTTGTGGAGGATGTTATACTAGATCATTTACTGGTCAATGGTTTGTTGAATTTGTCCCAGCATGGGTTCTTACCTAAGTGTTCTTATGTTTCTAATTTATTGGAATTTCTTGATGATGTTACTGAAAAAAGGACTTCCAAAAAGCATTTGATAAGGTTTCATTAGGGAGGCTAATGATGAAAATTAAAGCACTTGGTGTGGAGGGAAAGTGTGCCAGTTGAATATATTCTTGGTTAGTTAACAGGTCGCAAAGAGTTATTGTTAATGGTGAAGTATCTCCATGGAAGAAGTTTACAAGTGGTGTTTCTCGGGTTCTGTATTGGGTACACTTCTTTTCTTAATCTTCATTAATGATATTGATGTTTCTCTTGGCTTCAGGATATGTCAATTTTCTGATGACACTAAGCTGTACAGGATTGTTGATGATGCTAGGGATTCTTCACTGATGCAAACTGATCTGGATAATAGTTTCTTGGTCTCAAACATAGCAGATGTCATTCAATGTTGATAAATGCAAAGTTATTCATTTTGGTCAGAGCAATTTGGCCTTTGATTACTGCATAAATGGTTCAAATCTTGGTTGTGTTGATCAAGAAAGGGATCTGGGTGTTGTCATCAATCTGAAGCTTTCTAAACTTTGTGCTTTAGCAGCTGCAAGGGCAAATAGGATGCTTGGTTTGAATAGAAGAAATGTTTGTTTTCTTGCTAGAGAGGGTGTTCCTAATTTGTTTAAGCAGTTAGTCAGGCCTCACCTTGAGTATGCTATTCAGTCTTGGAGTCTCTTTTATGAGAAGGATAAGATCATTTTGAAGGAGCAGGTTCAGCAAAGAGCCACTAGACTTATTCCTGAAGTAAAGAATCTCTCTTGTTAATCTAGGTTGCGAATTCTTGATTTGACCATGCTTGAGTTGAGAAGAGTATATGGCGAGATGATTCAGGTTTTTGGTTCCGATGCGATAGGTTCCTGCAGGAACCAATGCGGTCATGATGGCGTGTGTATATGTGTGTGTGTGTTTGTGTGTTTGTTTGTGATGGCAAGCTCGTAAATGCAATATCTCAAGAACAATAGACTAGATTAATGTCATATGTGGTTCACAGGTAGCCCATTACCTGTAGATATGCCCTATTTTTTTGATGTTGATGTCATGCATATAAATGAGTAGGCAGGGCTTAATGTAAAAATCTTGAAATGTTCATATCTTAACAACCACATGTCTGTTTTGTTTCATATTTGGTATAGTTATGATGTTAGCTGGTGTGTACATGTTCATGATTTAAAAACATTAGATTTCATTAATATTCATAATAGGCGGGGCTTAATCTGATTTTGATGAAAAGAACTTGTAAACACAGTTTCTTAAAAACAGTAAACTAGAATCATGTTATATTTGGTACACAGATAGCCCATGGTCTATAGATGTACCCTATTAGTTTTGGTGGTGATGCCAAGCATATTAATAAGTGGGCGGGGCTTAAAGTGAAACTTTTAAAATAGTGAGCAACTTTATGTCCATTTTGTAGCATACTGGGCATGATAACTGTGTTGGTTATTGTGTACATGCTGATGTTATTAACATATGTTATTAATATGCATAGTGGACTTGGCTTAATCATATGTGAAAGTGCTAAATGATATCAACACCATATCTCATGAACGGTATATCGGATTTATGCCATATGTGGTACACAGATGGATTATGGTCCGTACATATATTCTAATGTTGTGGTAGTGATGTCATGAATATTAATGAGTAGGCAGGGCTTCCTAAGAAACTTGAAATAGGATTAGCAACTGTTTTTGCATCATACATTCTATGATGATGTTGTTAGTTACTGTGCAAGTGCATGTTGTCAACCTTTTTATTGATCTGCATAGTGGGTGTGGCTTTATGAATGAATATTATGGAACAAATACATCATGATATGCAATGACATGGTAGTTTATACAAAAGAATCAGCATATGAACAAAGCATCGGAACCACAAAACATTTTGGTTTTGGTTAAATTCTTTTCTGGTAGTGATGCTTTAACTTCCTATTATTTCTTGCATGTTTCAGCTAATCCTCATGTAGCCACGTGGTAACAGTTTCAATTTGACAAAAGAGCTCTCAGAGATAGATATTGGCGTGTTAGCTTTTCGTAAAGAGTTGTTAATGAGTGGAATGGTTTGCCTGAGTGGGTAATTAGCTCCAATTTTGTTCACATCTTTAAAGTCAACATTGATAAGTTCTTTATCAACTCTGGGCCTCTTTGATTTTTTGTTTTTGTTTATGGTGGTGGTGGTGGTGTTCTTAGTTTGGGCTTTCTTATGGGGTGACTAACCCTTCCGAACCTGTTATGCTACAAAACCAGACACCTTTTTTGTGCATAGTTTGTAAAGAGAACATGATGACAGCTATAAGACATTCACTTGATTAGGAATAAAAGGATTAGTTTAAGATTAATCCTTGTAACAAATTCAAAACTCATTCAGTCAAGGAGGTATTCAAAACTAACCTTAATTCCTGGAATCGGACACTTACTCCTTGAGTGAACTCTCAAATTGTTAGAAATGTTGTTACACATTCAAGAAACTGTTGAAAGATTGCTTGTTGTGACAACTGCATTCCAGAGGCTGCACTCAGCATCTTATAGCACAATGTTCTTGATGCTGACACTATGTTTATCAATGACATGGATGGATCAGTTGTTTCCCCTTTCTGATATTTGTAAATGACAACCTAAAGTTGCGAAAAGCAAAATGAAAACATTAAGTCTAAACCTCGCAATACATTTTGTCTCTTAAGCCCCGACAAAATCCTAAATCTGTCTGTGTCTATATTGCAGACAACAAAAACCACAATCCACTACAAGCAATTAGCAATTACATGGATTTCCACAAACTTCACCTCACTTTCCATGGTCACATTTGCATAATACCAGAATGTGGGTGGCCCACACTTGCATAATACCAGAATGTGGTAGCCCACACTTGCATAATACCAGAATGTGGGTGGCCCACACTTGCATAATACCAGAATGTGGGTGGCCCACACTTGCATAATACCAGAATGTGGGTGGCCCACACTTGAATGATACCAGAATGTGGGTGGCCCACACTTGCATAACACCAGAATGCGGGTGGCCCACACTTGCATAACACCAGAATGCGGGTGGCCCACACTTCCATAATACCAGAATGCAGGTGGCCCACACTTCCATAAAACCAGAATGCCGGTGGCCCACACTTGCATAATACCAGAATGTGGTAGCCCACACTTGCATAATACCAGAATGCGGATGGCCCACACTTGCATAATACCAGAATGCAGGTGGCCCACACTTGCATAATACCAGAATGCAGGTGACCCACACTTGCATAATACCAGAATGCGGGTGGCCCACACTTGCATAATACCAGAATGCAGGTGGCCCACACTTGCATAATACCAGAATGTGGTAGCCCACACTTGCATAATACCAGAATGCGGGTGGCCCACACTTACATAATACCAGAATGCAGGTGGCCCACACTTGCATAATACCAGAATGTGGTAGCCCACACTTGCATAATACTAGAATGTGGGTGACCCACACTTGCATAATACCAGAATGCGGGTGGCCCACACTTGCATGATACCAGAATGCAGGTGAACCCACACTTGCATAATACCAGAATGTGGGTGGCCCACACTTGCATAATACCAGAATGCAGGTGACCCACACTTGCATAATACCAGAATGCGGGTGGCCCACACTTGCATAATACCAGAATGTGGTAGCCCACACTTGCATAATACCAGAATGTGGGTGGCCTACACTTGCATAATACCAGAATGCAGGTGGCCCACACTTGCATAATACCAGAACGTGGGTGGCCCACACTTGCATAATACCAGAACGTGGGTGGCCCACACTTGCATAATACCAGAATGTGGTAGCCCACACTTGCATAATACCAGAATGCAGGTGACCCACACTTGCATAATACCAGAATGTTGTAGCCCACACTTGCATGATACCAGAAGGGGTGGCCCACACTTGCATAATACCAGGACGTGGGTGGCCCACACTTGCATAATACCAGAATGTGGTAGCCCACACTTGCATAATACCAGAATGCAGGTGGCCCACACTTGCATAATACCAGAATGCGGGTGGCCCACACTTGCATAATACCAGAATGCGGGTGGCCCACACTTGCATAATACCAGAACGCAGGTGGCCCACACTTGCATAATACCAGAATGCAGGTGACCCACACTTGGATAATACCAGAATGTGGGTGACCCACACTTGCATAATACCAGAATGTGGTAGCCCACACTTGCATAATACCAGAATGTGGGTAGCCCACATTGCCTCCTCCTTTGCTTCTATTTGTTGGGTGTCTGGATTCACCCCGCAATCATTTAAACCCAGCTTCTCATCCACGTTTGATGTCCACAACTGTCAATCACTTTTATGCGTGCATCACTCCAGCTCAAAAAGTAGTATTAGCTTTCTCATAGTGCTGTTATTGGTACTCTCATTGTTACTGATCATCAATGCAGTATCATTGCACCTTTAAAACACCTACGTGTTGTTGCCAATGATTTAGAATTGAGGAAAGAGTTAATGGATTCGGCACTGGTGGAAGAAGCTGAATGATAAATGGGAGGAGTATGAAATGTGAGAAAGACTGTTTTAAATACCACATCTATAAATAGAGTTTCCATTTATCTGTTTTGGAAATGTTGATTATTTATAGAAAATAGCTGTGCCTACTTTTAAATAATGTCAAGTTATTTAATTATAAACACTAATCTCTTATGGCATCAAAGTAAACAAAGAAATTGGTTGAACAATCATATTTCCAAAGTTAATACTAGTGTGCTATAACTTAGATTATTACTAGTGTGCTATAACTTAGATTTATACTTGTGTGCTATAACTTAGATTAATACTAGTGTGCTATAACTTGGATTAATACTAGTGTGCTATAACATAGATTATTACTAGTGTGCTATAACATAGATTAATACTTTAGTGTGCTATAACTTAGATTAATACTAGTGTGCTATAACTTAGATTAATCATGTTCCTTAATTGGTATTGAAGCAGATAATAGATTTAAACATTTTTGATAGGGTGGTGGGTGCCAAAATCACTTGTTGTAGAATATAGTTAGATATTATTGTTATTTTGCACAGTATTCTTGGTTACAACTATACAAAAGATTAAGACAAAAGATTTAATTATTAAATGGAAGTCAATTTTTATATACTTATATACTGGCATGAAGTTATTTAAAACAGATCTGTGACCTAATTGGTCATTAGTGAGAAGGGTTCCTAAAAATAATTGGAACAAAATGGTTTTAAAAAAGGTACTCATAAACCTTTGGTAAGAAGATTAAATCTTTCAGGTTTGTTTGCAGATGACTGCAGGTGGGATACAAGTCAGATTTCTTGAACATCTTTTCTTTGATTGAAATCTTTCAAAATGCTTGTTTTAACCCTTACTCTACCAGCACTGTTTTGAAAATGTGCTCGGGAGGCGGGGCCAAAGACGGGGCACCCAAAACGGCGATAATATCGCCGCGTGGTAGAGTAAGGGTTAATCAAGGCGTGATTATTGAAGGGTCCTCTGTCTTCCAGGCAGAAAAGTCGGGCCCCTTCCGCTATGGACCCGCTGGGCCGCCCACCGATCATGCTGCCTATATTTTCGGTTGGCGATATGTCGCGGGTTGATTAACCCTTACTCTACCAGCACTGTTTTGAAAATGCGCTCGGGGGGCGGGGCCAAAGACGGGGCACCCAAAACGGCGATAATATTGCCGCGTGGTAGAGTAAGGGTTAATCAAGGCGTGATTATTGAAGGATCCTCTGTCTTCCAGGCAGAAAAGTCGGGCCCCTTTCACTTGCGGGACCCGCTGGGCCGCCCACCGGGATCATGCTGCCTATATTTTCGGGTTGGCGCATATGTCGCGGGTTAATTAACCCTTACTGTACCAGCACTGTTTTGAAAATGCGCTTGGGAGGCGGGGCCAAAGACGGGGCACCCAAAACTGATTAGTAAAACAGTTGATTTATTCACTGATCAGTAAAACAGCTGCTTTATTCACTGATCAGTAAAACAGCTGGTTTATTCACTGATCAGTAAAACAGCTGGTTTATTCACTGATCAGTAAAACAGCTGGTTTATTTACTGATCAGTAAAACAGCTGGTTTATTCACTGATCAGTAAAAGAGCTGGTTTATTCACTGATCAGTAAAACAGCTGGTTTATTCACTGATCAGTAAAACAGCTGGTGTATTCACTGATCAGTAAAACAGCTGGTTTTTTCACTGATCAGTAAAACAGCTGGTTTATTCACTGATCAGTAAAACAGCTGGTTCATTCACTAATCAGTAAAAGCGAATAATCAAGTAAAGATTTACCATATGAAGAAATTGAGAATAAGATTATTTCAAGTCAGACAATGTTACTTTTAAGAAGACCCCTGAACAGAGCAAGACTTCAAGGTCTGTTTGTCTTCTATTTTGCAAAATAGACTTGTGTGACCACTAAACAATGGCAGAATGGAATGCTATCTTGTGTGTCCACTAAACAATGGCAGAATGAAATGCTATCTTGTGTGTCCACTAAACAATGGCAGAATGGAATGCTATCTTGTGTGACCACTAAACAATGGCAGAATGGAATGCTATCTTGTGTGTCCACTAAACAATGGCAGAATGGAATGCTATCTTGTGTGACCACTAAACAATGGCAGAATGGAATGCTATCTTGTGTGACCACTAAACAATGGCAGAATGGAATGCTATCTTGTGTGTCCACTAAACAATGGCAGAATGGAATGCTATCTTGTGTGACCACTAAACAATGGCAGAATGGAATGCTATCTTGTGTGACCACTAAACAATGGCAGAATGGAATGCTATCTTGTGTGTCCACTAAACAATGGCAGAATGGAATGCTATCTTGTGTGACCACTAAACAATGGCAGAATGGAATGCTATCTTGTGTGTCCACTAAACAATGGCAGAATGGAATGCTATCTTGTGTGACCACTAAACAATGGCAGAATGGAATGCTATCTTGTGTGTCCACTAAACAATGGCAGAATGAAATGCTTTGAGAAAACGATTCATTTCTGTTGTATTTCAAATTGGGATTTGGTGAGTTTATGATGATTTTTCTTGAACTTACAACTTCTTTTATCATAATTGCTGATTTTTCTTTTTATTTGATTGTTTCAGCAGATGCAAATTGAGTGAACAGAGGATGATGCAATCTTCTGAGAATCAGGATATGGAAACTCAGAATGACATGGTCTGATGATGCTGCCAGCAAGTAGTTTGAATCTGCAAGAATGCAACTAAACACGAAGAATTAAATAAGATTATTAGAAATATTTAATTAGGTCTATGATTACCAAGAAAGCAGACTGGGGAACCTTCTGCACCCTTTATGTAATCCTTGCTCTCCTGTCCTAAATCTTATAGCTCCTTACTTTATTTAGCATGTAAGGAAGTATACAGAGTGATTTCTATGATGCCTTGAGTGCTTGATGAATCATCATTCCCTGAATCAATGACATTATTTATCAACTGAAATACCTCATATTTGTGAAAAGATTCATTTTGATCATAGATTAATAATAGATTAATTATGGATTTTATATCATAGATTTATCATACATTACCAAGATTGCTGTGGGAGAAAATCTTGAACAGTTTTTTTTTCTTGTAAATGCCTTCAGATGTTATGTAATATATTCACATTTGAGGTCTTATTTATAGAATGTCATTAATACATTTATGACAGTTGTTTGGTAGTTATGATGCAAGCATAATGTATTACATGTGAGAGCATTGATGCCATTGATATATAAACTGTACGTACTTGTGATGTAATTATAGATGCTGTGGGGGTAATAAAAATGATTATGGTCAACAGAATGTTTATTGTTTTAACGTGATGCATTCCATTAAATCTTTGAATTGCTGTACTTCCCATTAATGGTATATTGTAAAACACATTTTGGACTTTGAAACTTCATTATCTTAGTTCATAAGTAATTTATGGATCTCTCAACCTTTCCTGTGTAACATGTAAAGTTATCTTGTACTGATCTTGGTGTGGCATTCCTTGCCTAAACCATCCATTCCACCATTAGTCCGACAGTCTCACAGTTCTGGAACAGGACTTGTCTATGTGCAATTGTACCTCTTTGCTAGATTTGAAGCTCACATCCACATCATACGCATTAAAGCTCACTTCCACATCATATACTTTAAAGCTCAATTCCACATCATATGCTTTAAAGCTCACTTTCACACCATATGCTTTAAAGCTCACTTCCACATCATATGCTTTAAAGCTCACTTCCACATCACATGCTTGGAATCTCATTTTCATTGGCTGTAGTCTCATGGGGACTACTAGCTTGCTAAGGCTTATGATCTGTACTATGTTCTTGTACCACAGATGTAGTCATAGATGTTTGGACAGCAATGGACAGGGACCAACATTTCCACATGCATCTCTTTTGGAGGTAAAGATGCTGATCATTCTGTAAGTGCACCAAGAGATACTGGCATATACGTGCACCAAGAGATACTGGCATATACGTGCACCAAGAGATACTGGCATATACGTGCACCAAGAGATACTGGCATATAAGTGCACCAAGAGATACTGGCATATGCGTGCACCAAGAGATATTGGCATATAAGTGCACCAAGAGATACTGCATATGCATGCACCAAGAAATACTGGCATATGCGTGCACCAAGAGATATTGGCATATACATGCACCAAGAGATACTGGCATATACGTGCACCAAGAGATACTGGCATATACGTGCACCAAGAGATACTGGCATATACGTGCACCAAGAGATACTGGCATATACGTGCACCAAGAGATACTGGCATATACGTGCACCAAGAGATACTGGCATATACGTGCACCAAGAGATACTGGCATATACGTGCACCAAGAGATACTGGCATATACGTGCACCAAGAGATACTGGCATATACGTGCACCAAGAGATACTGGCATATACGTGCACCAAGAGATACTGGCATATACGTGCACCAAGAGATACTGGCATATGCACCAAGAGATACTGGCATATACGTGCACCAAGAGATACTGGCATATATACGCACCAAGAGATACTGGCATATACGCACCAAGAGATACTGGCATATCGTGCACCAAGAGATACTGGCATATACGTGCACCAAGAGATACTGGCATATACGCGTACCAAGAGATACTGGCATATACGCACCAAGAGATACTGGCATATACGCACCAAGAGATACTGGCATATACGTGCACCAAGAGATACTGGCATATACGTGCACCAAGAGATACTGGCATATACGTGCACCAAGAGATACTGGCATATACGCACCAAGAGATACTGGCATATACGTGCACCAAGAGATACTGGCATATACGCACCAAGAGATACTGGCATATACGCACCAAGAGATACTGGCATATACGTGCACCAAGAGATACTGGCATATCGTGCACCAAGAGATACTGGCATATACGTGCACCAAGAGATACTGGCATATACGTGCACCAAGAGATACTGGCATATACGCACCAAGAGATACTGGCATATCGTGCACCAAGAGATACTGGCATATCGTGCACCAAGAGATACTGGCATATCGTGCACCAAGAGATACTGGCACCAAGAGATACTGGCATATACGTGCACCAAGAGATACTGGCATATACGTGCACCAAGAGATACTGGCATATACGTGCACCAAGAGATACTGGCATATACGTGCACCAAGAGATACTGGCATATACGTGCACCAAGAGATACTGGCATATACGTGCACCAAGAGAAACTGGCATATACGTGCACCAAGAGATACTGGCATATACGTGCACCAAGAGAAACTGGCATATTAGGTCCACGGTTAAAATCCTTTGTTTCACAGTAGAAAGCAAGTTCTTTAAGATCTGTTCTCAAAATTTATCCTAACGGAATGTTTTTGTAAGCTTTTTTAAAGATGTTTTTCAATCTCAGCCAGGCCTTGTGGGAACTCTAGGAAGCATCACAACCTTTGAGCTTCATGATGTTGTGCTCTCACTTGATCTGCTTAGAATCTTGAGATCACCAAATAATCGTTTTTAATTTTTTTCGACTTTTGTGAGGGATAATATATTTGAATTCACACATTAGGCTTTAGACTTGAACAATGTTTTTTGTGTGTGTATGATTTTCCCATAGGAGCTTGTGGTTTGTGGCACAAGACTGGTTCAGAAACCAGTAGAGTGTCTGATACTACCTTTGATTCAAGTTGAGGAAACTATTATGAACTTCCTTGATCCAGTTGAGCTTTTCACTTATTTCCTCATAATAATGGCGTATTATCAATTTAAGCCATGCACATTTACACCCTTACTGGAATGTTGCACAATTCCTCACTTCCAGTTGGTGAATTGTGATGCTACTGCATTGTATGAAACCTAAGGAATCAAATACTTAACACCAAATAGTAACAGACTGCTGTTTCTGTTTGTTTTCTCTAATTTCAATCATTCCTGCCATGCCTGCTAATACATATTCTTCTATGATAAAAATGAATATTGTTTTCCAGCTTCCATCTGCTGTGCTGTGTGTGGTCTTTGCTGACAGACAAACAGCAGCTAAATGACTTAACTTACCACATTTGGTGAGCTATTCTTCTTAGTTGGGCAATTTTGTTTGTATTAGTCATCATTGAAACTTCTGAATCATTTTTCCCTGTTTGACATTATCTTGAATGAATTCACTCTTACCCCCTTCCCGTCCCCCCTCCTCCATTCACTGAAACATCATCTTTATTTTTGCCTCATTGTTGCATGCTCTGATGTTCCAGTGTTCACTCAAAATGTCTGAATGTTCTTAATTTTTCCAAATTGATTGGGTTGTCGTAAATCTCTATTAACTATATTAAAAAATTTACTGGTGTATTGTCTCGTAGCTTGCACACTTTGTGATTGTTATAGTTGTCAATAAACAGCTGTTTTACCTTTTCCTTTTACCAGATCAAATGTATTTTTTAAATTGCCCTTAAATTACAGAGAAGATGTTTGTGCCAGATTGCTGTGTAAGAGCAGATGTTTGTGCCAGATTACTGTGTAAAAGCAGATGTTTGTGCCAGATTGCTGTGTAAGAGCAGATGTTTAAGAGCAGATGTTTGTGAGCAGATGTTTGTGCCAGATTGCTGTGTAAGAGCAGATGTTTGTGCCAGATTACTGTGTAAAAGCAGATGTTTGTGCCAGATTGCTGTGTAAGAGCAGATGTTTGTGCCAGATTGCTATGTAAGAGCAGATGTTTGTGCCAGATTTTTGTGTATGAGCAGATGTCTGTGCCAGATTGCTGTGTAAGATCAGATGTTTGTGCCAGATTGCTATGTAAGAGCAGATGTTTGTGCCAGATTGCTATGTAAGAGCAGATGTTTGTGCCAGATTGCTGTGTATGAGCAGATGTCTGTGCCAGATTGCTGTGTAAGAGCAGATGTTTGTGCCAGATTGCTATGTAAGAGCAGATGTTTGTGCCAGATTGCTGTGTATGAGCAGATGTTTGTGCCAGATTGCTGTGTAAGAGCAGATGTTTGTGCCAGATTGCTATGTTAGAGCAGACGTTTGTGCCAGATTGCTGTGTAAGAGCAGAACTAGACATTTTAGTTGGTGAAATTTGGATCTTCTATTGCAGAGCTATCGACAACAGGAGCACTTACATGGGGTGGGAATGAAAGTCCAATATGTACCCTGAAATCTTAATGGAAACATGCAAGTTTCCCTAATCTAAATGTAGTATTCATGTGCTAGGCTTATTACTATACAAAATAGTCTTCAAACTATCCTTCATGTTTCCAATAGCCTCTCTGTCCTAGGTGTACCAAGAGATGGCACCAAGCCAATTCAGTTTGTTTCTTTTTTGATGCAACATCCATGTACCTTTTAAAAACCCTGAGGTTGTAAATTCTAGAAGTGAACAATAAACTGCCGGGTAAAATTGGAAACGGCATTTCAAACTTTCTTTATTCATGACATGGTTCTTATCCTTCATGTTAACTCAGTCGTCATGCCACACACCACCCTGCTCTGTATGTCCTCATATAATTGTCAACATGGAATGTGATGTCATACAATGTGACGCTTCTGTTGTGAGGATTTTTGTCCTCCATTAACCTGTCGTCTTCATCCTTTGGTGATTGAAATGAACAGATATCGAGGATGATTGTTTACATTCAGTGCATTGCTTTAGGATTAGTCCCAATGATCAGGCTGCTGATGAAGTATGATAGCTGCAGATATCACATCTAGTTTTGAAAGATTTTATGTTAGGTATCAATCCTTACCCACTGGATAGTAATGGTTGACATCTTTGTACTAATGTGTGTGTTTTTAATTAATATAAAAAGAGATGGTTATTCTTATGCTGAATGACTCACAGGAAGTATGAATGGTTTGAAGTGCTCAATGACTGTCAATTATTAACATAGTGGAGGTCCCTTACAGAAATGGTGAGCTTGCTGCGAGCTCGTATTGAATCTTTTTGACAAGCTTGTCAAAATCTTCAAAATGAGCTTGCAGCGAGCTAGCAATTGGAACCTTTACGAGCTTGTCAAAATTTCTTGACGAGCTTGTTTTTGGCCAGAACAAGCATATAAAAATGGCTCACTTGTCAAAATAGTGGCTTTTCAAAATGGTGAGCATGTCACAAGATCCAGAAAAGAAAACGAGCTTTTCTCGAGCTCATATCCCTGACGACCTCACCGTGAGCTCACAATTGGAACCTTTACAAGCTCATCATATAATGACGAGTTTGTCATAGTGACGAGCTCGTCGAAGTGGCGAGCTCGTCAAAGTGTGGAGCTCGTCGAAGTGGCGAGCTCGTCAGGGAAATGAGCTTGCAAATTTCAAAAGTATGAATATTGTATATTCCATGTCCAACATAAAAAGATAAGTTTCTTCCAAATGGCAAAATGAGTTGTATCCTTATTGGCAGTATATAGTTTGCACTGTCATGCTGAAAAGGAAAACATCATCATCACTTCTTGTGACTCACATACTTGCAAAAAGAATATCTTTCCCAAATATCTTTTTTTGAATAACTCTGTAAGTTTTCACTTTGGAAATAAGAAGCACAATGGAAATCTGCACACAAAACTCAATAGGTCTATAGGCTCAAAAATAAGGCCATTCTCGCAATATAAAATAGGGTCAAAACTAATTTACAAAATAAGGTCAATAATATTAATATTTTTTTGAACTTATTCACAACTTTGATACTTTATTAAACACTGCTTTTAACATATACCATAGCTAGCAGGTTATCCTTTAATTTTGCACAAATAAACATTTTTTTTATTATCTTTCCAAAACATATTTCAATGGCAATAGTTCTTATAAGTTTACACCATGGAAACTGTCAATTGATTATACATTTTGCTTCTGTATGAAGGAGACAAAATCATGTCAAAATGCAGGTAGACCCAAAATAGCAGGCCTTCTGAGGAACCCTCAATTCAATTTATGTCAACTTCTTTTAATTCATTTTTGAACTTACAGGTATTCAAAACTTTGCTACACAACCACTGCTTAACATACCTTAGCTCATATGTCATGAATCATTCAAGTTGCTCACCAGCTCTTTGTTAAAGTATTGCAATTAGTAAATAAATTAATTAATTAAACTACTGTATTTCTAAATCCACCAAACTCTAATGCCCTCATCACAGTCCATCTTTAAAGCACACAAGAGTCCTAGTAGTGTTATAGATTTGAACAATTTCTTACAAAACAGACAAACTTCCCTCAAATTATTTGGATAAGATTGGCAATCATTAAACATAAAGAAAATCCTTGTGAACAGTCTTATCAACTCTATAATTGAGAATAAAAAGAATGAAATCTCACTTAATGTAGGCCTACTTAAAATCCTCCATCTTGCTTGAAGAGTAAACTAAACTAAAATGCCCTTTTTAAATAACAAACTCATTTCCAATTGAAGCTTGCATTTGGTTGTGATATCATTAATTATCACTCAGAGACTCAAAATTATACAAAGATTGAATGGAGGAAATGTTTACAATTATAAGCTACAAGTAGAAGACTAAGAACTGTACATCTAGGAATTCAAAACTGTCCACATCTAGAGGCAAGAAAATGGATTAAGTTTCTGAAAAAGGCCCAGTTGTTCTGGTCCATTGCACTGATCAATAACAGGTCGGGTCAGGCTTTATTTTGAAAATGTTGATTAAGCAATGGATTCCTTATGTGTGTTTATTTTAATTAAGATAAAACTATTTGCTACAGTAAGTTTGTGGTTATGATTTGCTGGAACAAATTTTTGTTTTTAGGGCAATAAGTGAATAAAGAACACTGTGCAGTGCTAATAAAATATTTTGATAGTGATGCAAGTAATAAATTTGAGTGCAAGTGATGAACACACAGATAGGAGTGACAACCAGTGAAAATAATAGTAATAATATTGATATTTCAATAATCTTGACTAGCTATACTTCTCTCAAATATTATATCATATGTAGGCCTATATGGTCAGTATAAAATCATGGAAATAACTGAAAATAACACTTACTTAACAATGCAGGGAGTAATTGCTCAGTTCCTGTATTTGCTTGTCTTGTCATATGGGTCAATAGGATTAAAGGTCAGGGGGTAAATATGATCATGCAAATGTAATATGTAAGTGTACAAGCTAATACCAGGGAGCTATCATTTTAGATGTTAAAAGTTACCTGTTAATACCTATTGATTTCATGCTCACATGATTTCTTGTTTACATTTGTTTGTGTTAGGTAAGTGAATGTAATTGTAAGTTTCCATTAAATTAACAATGAACAAACCATACAGGTAAGCTTTGCTTCCAGCAGTTTAACAGACTAGTAGCTTGGGCAAGCTTGCAAAATTCATGCTGGCTTACATAATCAACCCAACAAAAAAGTAATATTAGCTTGTGCAAGGTTAGTTTTGACATACTTGTCAATATCAAAACTGTTTTTGGCAATAAGCTTGTTTCTATGACAACGACTGAGCTCTTCTATTCAGCAATATTTTTGACAAGCTCGTTGACATTAAGACGAGCTAGTGATGAGCTCGTCTAAGTTTTAATGGGCTTGCCATGAGCTTGTCTAAGTTTTGACAAGCTCGTGATGAGCTCATCTAAGTATTGACGAGCTCTTCTAAGCTTTGACAAGCTCGTATAAGTTTTGAGGAGTTTGCGACGATCTTGTCTAAGTATTGACAAGCTCGTCTAAAGTTTTGACAAGCTTGCATAAGTATTGACGAGCTTGTTTAAAGTATTGACAAGCACGTCTAAGTATTGACGAGCTCTTATAATTAGCATCAAAGGTGAATGTGGAGCATTCCGAGGGAGATGTTGCAGAACAAGCAGTCACTGTAACATGCAAGACAAGATTAACACGATGCAGATGCAGTATAGCAAACAAATTTAATACTTGTTTTATTCAGAAGATATTGAAAATGACTGGTGTAGACAGTCTATCTAGAAGAATGATGTCATACCCCCACTTTCTTAACACTTGTTTTATTTCATCCTATCAAATTGATTTATCATTTTCATCTTTTTAAGAGTAATTTTTCAAATGTTTCACCTGAATCTATTTTTCATATCAAATAGCAAACCACACAATCTCAGAGATATTTCAATAAAAATACAAACAAATTTGTTTGTTTGTTGTAGTTTTCTTGCCCATTCTTGTGAAGGATCCCCTAAGTTCCTGTAATTTCTTGGTCCTGACTTCTTCAGTCTATTGTGTGATTTCTACAATATTGAATATTTTCGTCTTTTATTTCATTGGATGCAGTTTTACACAAGGCGTCTTAAAAGCTTCGGCACTAACATTGATTTTCCCTCGTGTTTCTTCCATTCATGGTTTCCGATTACCGAATGTCATTTTTCAGGAAGCTGTCGAAATTTCTTATTGAATTTCAAGCTCTTATTATTTGGAGTTTGTGCTGATGTTGTATCACAGGATCACTGTGGAATAAAATGCTATTTATGTCAAATAAAGTCCAGAGGTGAAGATTATTTACAAGAGAATGAAACAATCAGGGATCTGTAAGTAACAGATCCCTGAAATAATCATCCTCTCAGTTATTCACTGCTGTAAGCCATCTATCTTTGTACGTCTGGTAGATCATGAAGACTGATGTTCATCTCATGGTACACCTGTCATGGTACACCTGCGTGGTGCACCCATCATGGTGCACCCATCTTGGTGCACCCGGCCTGGTACACCCTCGGCCTGGTACACCCCCGGCCTGGTACACCCCCAGCGTGGTACACCCTTGGCCTGGTACAATCCCGGCCTGGTACAACCCCGGCCTGGTACACTTCTGGCCTGGTACACCCCCGGCCTGGTACACCCCCGGCCTGGTACACCCCCGGCCTGGTACGCCCCCGGCCTGGTACGCCCCCGGCCTGGTACGCCCCCGGCCTGGTACACCTGGTACGCCCCGGCCTGGCCTGGCCTGGTACACGCCGCCTGGCCTGGTACACCCTCGCCCCTGGCCTGGTACACGCCCCTGGCCTGGTACGCCCCGCCTGGCCTGGTACGCCCCGGCCTGGTACCCGGCCTGGTACGCCGCCCACGCCTGGCCTGGTACGCCCCGGCCTGGCCTGGCCTGGCCTGGCCTGGTACGCCCCGGCCTGGCCTGGTACCTGGTACGCCCCGGCCTGGTACCCCGCCTGGCCTGGTACACCGGCCTGGCCTGGCCTGGTACACTGGCCTGGCCTGGCCTGGTACGCCCCGCCTGGCCTGGCCTGGTACGCCCCCCTGTCCTGGCCCTGGCCTGGTACACCCGGCCTGGCCTGGTACACCAGGGCCTGGCCTGGTACATCTGGCCTGGCCTGGTACACCTGCCTGGCCTGGTCCTAGTAACCAGGCCTGGCCTGGTACACCCCCGGCCTGGCCTGGTACACCCCCGGCCTGGCCTGGTACACCTGGCCTGGCCTGGTACACACCTGTCCTGGTACACTTGGCCTGTCCTGGTACACCTGGCCTGTCCTGGTACACCTTGCCTGTCCTGGTAACCTGGCCTGTCCTAGTACACCTGGCCTGTCCTGCTACACCTGTCCTGTCCTGGTATACCTGTCCTGTCCTGGCACACTTGGCCTGTCCTGGCACACCTGTCCTGTCCTGGCACACCTGGTCTGTCCTGGCACACCTGGTACACCTGTCCTGGCACACCTGGCCTGTCCTGGCACACCTGGCCTGTCCTGGCTGGTCCACCTGGCCTGTCCTGGCACACCTGGCCTGGCACACCTGGCCTGGTCCACCTGGCCTGGTCCACCTGGCCTGGTCCACCTGGCCTGGTCCACCTGGCCTGGTCCACCTGGCCTGGTCCACCTGGCCTGGTCCACCTGGCCTGGTCCACCTGGCCTGGTCCACCTGGCCTGGTCCACCTGGCCTGGTCCACCTGGCCTGGTCCACCTGGCCTGGTCCACCTGGCCTGGTCCACCTGGCCTGGTCCACCTGGCCTGGTACACCTGGCCTGGTCCACCTGGCCTGGTACACCTGGCATGGTACACCTGTCATGGTACACCTGTCATGGTACACCTGTCATGGTCCACCTGTCATGGTCCACCTGTCATGGTACACCTGTCATGTACACCTGTCATGGTACACCTGTATGAAAATGCACTTTCATGAGGTGCATATATAACCTTTTTATTTACTATTGATTTTTTTCAAAGTTGAATAAATAGTGTATTTTATTTGTTATTTTCGCAATTGTGTTGTAACTAAAAAGGCAAAACATTTGCTTGCCGTAGCCTTATTTGTTCTGAGTTAGTATATTTTTTCTCATCTATTTTGGTGAGATGAAAATGCTGAGGTGGGCCATAGATAGATTACAATTTTGGGAGCAAAGCAGGATCAAACCAAAGCATAAGTGAATTCAGGTTTTTCAATCAAAATGTTTATGTGATAGTATTTTGGGAAAATAAGATACGACTCCAAAGTGAAGGTAATCCTTTATGGAGCCATTTCTGGTTTCATGCGAAGGGGAATTTTCCTTTTGAAGCGAAAAGTTTCTTTTTCTTTTTGTTATCTACCTCGTTTTGATTTAAGAAAAAACGAATGGTAATTCATTTCTTCACTTATATATGTTGCTACGTGTAATATATTCCATGGTTGAATTTTAGTGGTACATTTGCAGATGAATCTCCATAATCATAAATAACAAATCTTTGCGGTTATAGTGGGAGATTATCTTTTTAAGTGCGGTGTACTTGTTTCTATATGTACTGCCATCCTCCTATTCTGCTCTTTCCATCATCTCATTCCCAAAGTATGCTTGAAGTTTTGGCCCCAATTGCCCTAAGTTTCAAGAAAAACATTTGCAGACACCTAATAAGTAGGACAAAAATGTATTTGGCTTACCGGTGAACGACACAGGGAGTCAGTGCGTTGTATTTGCATGTTATTTTCAGTTTTGATTAATTCAGTGACAGGTACGTGGCCTCAGTGCAAATTCACAATAAAATATCATTGCCCTAATTTGTATTTAGGTGGTATGCTTCACCCAAAGCTAATCTTTTTCATATCTGGTGATATTTAATCAATTGCTTTTTAGAATCATTATATCCACACTTCAGTGAACATCAGCAAAACACATCATTTTACTCATATTTTATATCTGACCTCTGGAAATAAATCTGTTTTCAAATAATTCAAATTGTTTAATGTCTTTTGCAGCTTTGCAGTTTGACATTATTCCCAGTGACCTACAAACGTACAGTCTAAGGAGGGTGTTCTGGTTATTATTGAAGTATTGAAAAATATTGGAACTTTTTGGAGGGGGTGGTGCCAACAACAAGGAGGCAGAGCGAGGATATCAGGGGGACTAAGCCCAAAAAGTGTTTCATAAGCATTTTTTGTCATGATTATTGGAACTATTGGGACAAGGGTGCAGTCTTATAAGCGGGCAGCAGGGAAAACGTACTCTCTGAAAGGATTTTATCTTCCTTATTGCATGTTTCTTTCGATTGGGAAAATTGGCAAATTATTAACAACAAATTGAAGGAAAATATGGCAGAATCATTGGAAATTTTAGTAAAATTTGGCATCTTTTTATAATAGTTTATGAAAATTGACCGAAAACTGTACAAAAATTTCCCCCAGAATAAAGAAAAATGAAGGAAATTACACAAGAATCAAACAAATTTCCAAAACATTGAAAGAGAGTTATTCCAAACATTGAAGGAAATTTCTCAAGAATTGATGAAAATTTATCAAAAAGTGAAGAAGAAGAAAACTGCCCCAAAATTAGGAGAATTTTCCTAAAATTACACAAGAATGAAAGATGTTTCTTAAATATTGAAAGTGATTTTCCAAACATTGAATATTTTTCCCGAAAATTGAAGTAATTTACCGAAAATATAAAAACAATTGCCCCAAATGAAGGAAATTTTCTGAAAATTGCACGAGAATTAAGGAAATTTCCCAAACATTGAAAGGAATATCACAAACATTGAAGGAAATTCCCCTAAATTGAAGAAAATTACACGAGAACGAAAGAAATTTCTTAGATATTGAAAGTTATTTCCCAAACATTGAATAACATTCCCCGAAAATTCAAGTAATTAACCGAAAATCGAAGAAAAAATGCCCCAAATAAAGGAAATTTTATGAGAATTACGGAAATTGCACAAAATTGAAAGAAATTTCCCAAACATTGCAGAAAATTACCCGAGAATTGAAGAAAATTGATCCAAAATGGAAGAAAAATTTCCCAAACATTTGAAGGAAATTTCCAGAAAATCGAAGAAAAATTGTCCCAAAATAAAGGATTTTTTTCTGAAATTGCACGAGAATTAATGAAATTTCCCGAAAAAAGTTTTTCCAAAAATTGGAGGAAATTTACAAGGAGGGGATTTTATGAAAAATGTTGGAGTGTTGTTGTTTTGTTTTTTTAAAGAAGAGGGAGGGGGGGGGTTCCAACCCCTAGAACCTCCCTCTAGTTCCGCCACTGAATCACATGAGCCGGTGATTAAACCACTCAAATGAAATTTGAGTGTTTCAATGCAGGACATTTTGATGAACTAAGGTGGTCCTTATGGTGTTTTGATTAACTATAATACATATACGCCACTCAGTGCCTGTTAAAACTGTTTTCATATAGCATATACAAATGTATATATGCTGAAGTCAGGGGCGGGGCGTGTGATGTTTATTTAATTTCATTTTTTCGGGGGAGGGGGGTAGGTGGGGCAAACTTCCAGGTTCGTATTTTGTCTAATAGCTTTACCCACCCAAAAAGTGCTATATCAAAATGTGATAGTCTTATGATTGGGTGGGGACAAAACACTAGATTTTTGCTGATATGGGGGGAAAGTAACATTAATGAAAATTATTGGGGATTCCCCCCCCCCTCCCCTTCCCCTATCCCATCCCTTGGCCTCCTTATGACTCACCACTGGTTGAATTTGATACGAATGTTTCCAATCACCTTGTTAATATGTTTCCAATCACCTTGTTAATATGTTGTCACACTGGACTCTTTTTCAAAGTCAGAAAGGGTGTATAGTTACGTATAAGTATCCAAATTTGACTAGATCGTAGAGCTGGTGACGCGCAACCTATCAACAGCTGATATGGTTGTGGTTTTGATGGCTGCACATCACTTACTTTGATGTATCAATATCTTCCGATCTCATCTATTTCTGTCACTGTCTGAGTACTTATGACACTATTCATTCTTATATTTCACTCTTTTGACCCACAATTACTAACTATCAAATGGGTCATTTATGCACTTAAATGGAAACCACCTGTACTGAATGCAAGGCACCAACCCTTGCAGCATAGCGATGGTTCTATTAGTTTTCTAAATTTATGTTTCTTTATTGGTAGAAGAGGTTTGTTTATCTTCTTCCTAAGCTTGCGGATTGTTTGGCTTCATAAAGTGTTGGTTTTCATGGTCACTGACTACTGATTGGATCCTGAGGATATTATTTAAATTTGATCATTATTATCTTATCACCCATATATATATATATATATATATATATATATATATATATATATATATATATATATATATATATATATATATATATATATATATATATATATATATATATATATATATATATATATATATATATATATATATATATATATATATATATATATATATATATATATATATATATATATATATATATATATATATATATATATATATATATATATATATATATATATATATATATATATATATATATATATATATATATATATATATATATATATATATATATATATATATATATATATATATATATATATATATATATATATATATATATATATATATATATATATATATATATATATATATATATATATATATATATATATATATATATATATATATATATATATATATATATATATATATATATATATATATATATATATATATATATACATATATATATATATATATATATATATGTATGGGGATGAGATATTGTAGTCTCTTTGCTGTATAGGCAAATAACTACTTATACCTCCTACACTACATGGCCACCCCATTGATATAGGGGGCTGGTGGGGACCACCATGGGGTCTCATACGATGATCTCATATTAGGGGTTAGGAGTTAAGTTTTTGGAATGGGACAAAATTTGGTGATTTTTGCGTCTGTCCATATGTGTGTGCCTGTGTGCGTATGCAACAATTATTTTGTGTCGCTTATAATTCACTCAAAAACTAATCCACACATGAACCAAATTTGGTGGAACTTTTGTCTCCACGGTTTTGGGGTACAAAGGTCACAGGTTAAATGAAACAAGTTTTTGGTGATGGCCGTATCTTTGGAAGGAATTACTTGGCATCTTTACAAATTGCATAGGTGGGTAGGGTTTAACATTTTAACAAAATTAAAAATCATTGGAGGTCATGGGTCAAAGGTTAAATAAGTGCTTTTATGCAAATTTTGCAGCATTTTAAACTCAACAAGTATGAAACCTATACCAACCTTATGTTGTACCATGATACCTTAGTACATGAATTTGTGTTCCATAGACTGGGGTCAAAAGATCAAAGGTCACATATCTATTGACCACTTTTCACCATTTTCCCAATAGTTATGGAATGGTTAGTGTGACGTGAGCATTAATGGTATGATACAGTAGGGTACTATAAACTGAAAATGTTCATAGTTTGTTTCAGTGATTAGGGTCAGAGGTTAAATATATGATTTTAGGGGGTAATTATGTACATTTTTGTGCCACTTTCCGAAAGTGCAATTCCCATACCAATCCTATGTTTGCATCATGATACTGTGGTACATGAATTTGTGTCCCGTAAACTCTGGGGTCAAAATTCAAAGATCAAAGAACTATTCACCCCTTTTTTACCCACTCTCCCATAGTTTTGGAATGGTAAGAGTGATCTGAGCATGGGTTGTGTCTATGGTAAGATAATTGCAAACAAAATTAGATGTTGTTTTGGTGCATGGTTAGGAGTCAAAAGGTCAAATATGCAATTTTTGGGGTAAATATGTGGTAATTTGTACAATTTAGTACCACTTTAAACTCCAAGAGGGCAAGATCTGTACCAACCCTATGTTGTACCATGATACCTTGGTATATGAACTTGTGTCCTGTAAATCTGGGGTCAAGTGGTCAAATGCCCGCAGAACTAGTGACCGCTTTAAGTCATTTCCCCTCATATTTTGGGAATGCTAATTACTGGAATTTTTAAACTATAAAAGTACAAGACCTATACCAGCCTTATATTGTAGCATGATACCTTGGCACATGAACTTGTGTCCCGTAGACTCTGGGGTTACAAGGTCAAACGTCACAGAGCTATACTGACTCTGTTAGCTATTTCCCCTACTATGTTGTATGCTTAAGGTGATGAAATCAGCAACTCCATGGCTGCTTTCTTGTTGAAGTTGTAAACAGTAGTTTGTTTTAGTAGATTTTTTTGTTTTTCTTCAGTTGTGTAATAATGTCAAAACACTTCCATTAAGGGAGGCTGTCAGCTCCTTGTTGCCATGCGTTCTAATTAAAGGAGCACTAAACCGAAAAGTAAGGGCGCTTGTTTTTAGCGAATTTCACAGATATATCATCCACAACAGAACGATAAACTTCATGCCTCCATAGCCCACAGACGACGCGAGGGCAAAGAATACTTGAATATTCATATTAATCAGAAATTTGCTATACTGTTGCGTGCTAGATATACATTTGATTTTTGGGGGACCCCCTTAAAATACGCCCTCACTTTTCGGTCTAGTGCTTCTTTAAGTTACTACCTGAATGTATAATTTGTTACTCTGTCAACTAACGATCCTGCATTGCTAACAGATGATTTTGCTTACCAGAATTTAATTGAATGCACTCTATATAAACTGCTGTTACTCTCCTTCAGATGTGTTGTCCCAAATCATGAACTAAGTTGGGGATCAGATGCCTACATGCACCCATCAGTGGGGTCAAATACTACCCTACTTATATGCCACACCATTCCGTACTTGTGTCTTATGTTATGAGTCTTGGCAGCATACACACATAAGATGTTAGCCGATATCGGCATGGCTGTTATCATGCTGTGAATTAATTGAAAGTATTACAGGTGTACCCAGGGAGACAGACTGTGTACCCAGGGAGACAGTCTGCGTACCCAGGGAGAAAATTACCAGTCTCGTGTTCTTTAGATACAGAATATGTTTAATGATGTTTACATATTCAATTTTCTACCAATTTCTGATGATTGAGTTAGGTTTAAACATTGCTGTTTAGTGAGGTATTAGATGATGTAGCTCTATTTGTCCTTGTGGTATGAAAGTACAACGTTCATGACTGTATTGTCAAAACTTGAAAAATTATTGATATTTTGTTGAAATAGTGATAAATTATTCTATTGAGAGAATTTCATTTCATTTTATTCACTTCATTTGAGAGTTTGATAAAAAAAATTCCCTTCAAAATGAATTGAAAAGTGATTGAACATGTTGTATCGCCTCACATGGTCAGCTTTCTGGGTATTGCTTACGTCAGAGAAGCAAACCTTGTGTAGTCACCTCAAGCTGAAATGATTATCTGTCAGCATTTTCTTTATGAGGCTTTTGTATTGCTTGTGTTGACCAAAGAAAAAAGAACACTGATAAAATGAGTGTCCAGAGGATTGAAATGCAAAAATAGAATCAAATAAATCATGGTCAGAAATGAAAGGAAAATTCATTGCAATTGAAGAGCAGGGAGTAAGAGTGTGTTACATAGCATCGTTAACTGCTTGTTTTGAGTGATGAAGGTGCCATTTTATACATATGTAACTCTTGAAATATAAAAACTACTTTAAATATCAATTTCGTTTCTTATGGGGCTTTTTTTGTTCAAGTTGAGGCGTGCTGCATCCTAAGTATTGAATTTGGAGATTGATTCTTAGCTTGGAGGTCGGTGGAAGCCTGTAATATTTTGTAGGCTTAATTTGAATAAATGGAACTTAAATTTCAAACAGAACAACTTGTGAAGTTTGAAAATAAAACCTTGCAGTTTTGGCTAAAGACGGCTGAGCAATTGTCCATGCAATATTTGTTATGTACAAAATAAAGACAGTTTTGTGTAAGTATGTGTTAAGGTTTTTACTTAATTGGATCCCAGGAGAAAATTCCTGCTAAGAATTATCCAGCTTGTTCCACCTGGACATTTTAATCTGGAATTTATCATAATTTTCAGCTCTTTCCAGCTGGAACCAGCTCTAACCATATGTTTCCAGCTGGGAATTGTACCAAATTCCGGAGTAAAAATTTCCCAGCTGCAATTTTCTTCTGGGATGCTTTTACTATACCGTGCATTTCCAAAGGGACATCGAAAAAAATGTTTGTATAAAAAGGCAACGTCCTTCAATATGTGACATTGGTGAAGGACTTTCATTTGTCCAAACTGCCTCTTGCCAATTAGTCACAACTGAATGAGACAAATTGTAAATGTATGATCTATCTTTATATTTATTTATTTCCTTACTTTCGTCTTTAAATTCAGCATAATTTTGAAAAAAATAAAATATTAAAGGAATGATACCACAAAGATTAAGTAAATAGACACTAGACTAATATACATAATAGAAATATTAATGCAGTTATCAATCTCTATTTCTGCATGAACATTTCATGGTGTCAATAAACGTGACTCCGCCCATCACATTATTATCTTCTTTTTTTCCAGTTGGAAAAAATAATTTCCAGCTGGAAATTATGCGCGCGCCATTAGCTAGCTGTATTGTAACAGTACTGCGTAGGACGGCCCCACTTTGTTACGCAGCTTTTGTTGCTAGGCAAATTCATGCAGTGATTGGTTGAAAAATGCTGTCAATCATCTAATTTAGTGAGGTTAATTGTCTTGACGATGTTCATGAATGGCATATCAAGTCAATAGAAATGAGCCAAATATCAATTGCCAAAAATATCAGTTTCTCATAGATGGATTTAAATGTCATCCAAATTGGATGACCTTTTTGAGAGCAAAATAAATTAAACTATAATTAGTAAGAATACACTTAATGATAGGATTACTTGATTATAGGATGACTAGAAGCCAGTGTAAACCACAGCATTTTCCTGCTCTATGGTCTCCTACAAAAATGTAGCTGATGTATTTTATGAACTTTTTATGAGTAAGTCACACATTGCCCAAAGTGAAGGTTCAAAGGTAGCTTTGTAAACCACTATAACTATAAGGCTGCTTTACACACAATCAGATCAGAACAATTGTTTGAGGAAATAACAATTTCAATCTTAAGCCTTGACACCAGGGATGTATCAGAGAGATTGAGGGAGGAAGAGGGCATTGTGGATGAGGGATTGTTTTAAAAATGGGATATCATGAGTCTTATTATTTGTCAAATGATTTTTGTATATTTGAGCTTCATCTTTATCACTGAAGATTTCAAATCATCCATGAAATTAGTCTGTTGTAGATAGTGTAGAGGTTTGACCTTGGAGGTAGAGTATCATAAGAAGATGAGCATCAAAATTTGTTAAGTACTTTGTTAACTACTTTGTTACGATTGGAGAGGGGGGGCGAGGGGGGCACTTTCGTTCTGAAGTGGTAGGTATGTGCCTCCCAGAATGTCAAAATTGGACTGCAGTATGAGAGTTTTTTTTTTTTTTTTTGGTAGCTGCAGTATGACAGTTTATGATTTTGATAGCTGTAGTATAAAAATAAGTGAGTTTTGATACCTGGAAGTACGAAAATAGGTGAGTTTTGATACCTGCAGTATGAAAGATTGGATTTTTGGTACCTGCATTACGAAAATTCTAAAAAAAGGCAACTGCTCGGGCGGCACCAATATATATACCTCACATATGGAAGTGCCCCACAGGCTTTGTTAACTACTAAATAGTATTTCGCACCATGCCAATCGGATTCGAGTCCCATTTTTACCGGACTTTGACAAGGATAAGGTGGACTTACCGTTACACTACTGTTGAAGAACAATCAAATTCTGAGTGGCACTTAATGGCCAACTATTGGGTGACTTTGTGCTGTGGATCAGTCAACAGAATAGCAAGTCACCTAAATTCAGTGTTATAAGGCATTAAATCGTACCAGGTGAACATGGTCATAAGAAAATCAAATATCAATATATGAGACCTCTAAATGGTTGCAATTACTGAAGATTATGTGGGTTTGACCTGGTTTGGGAGGCCTTTTACTGTTTTGATTTTATTTATTTTTACATCAAAGCTGCACAGAAGGCCTTACTGAGGAGTTGTGGGTTTTCTGGTGACAAGCAGATAACCTATTTCTTATATTTGAAGTGTTTGATCCATCTCTTTGTTTATCATTCTCTTTCTTGACAAATCGGGGCGGTATTAAGGCAGGCACTTACTGGAGATGATATATGTAGGTCATGCAGTAGAGACCTCAAACGTCAGAATGAGATCAGACTCAAGATGAACTAAGTACAAGGTTTGGCACATTCCATTGGACTGTGTTTATTTGAGCACTGGCCAAGTCCCAGTAATATGATCAGGGCATGCACTAGCAGGGTCAGAATGTGTTGTGCTTACAAAATATTGGGGAGGAGGTCTAATTTCCAACCTGGACCCCAAAATAAAAAACCAATAATTGTTTAACGAGTATAGCAATCGATGTACACAACCCCGGGGTGCGGTAGGGAAGGGGGGGGGGGAGATACTCAACTTAATTTCAAATAGGAGGCGGTATCATCATGATTTGAGATAGGAAGCCAAGCTATATACCACACATCAACAATTTGGGCATCCATCTTATACCAAAAGAAACCCTTCAAAATAAGGCTATTAATATGAGGGCATAGATGGGATTTGGGGGAGAATTTCCCCCACTTTTTTCAGTATTTATTTTGTTCAGTAAATGTGTGTATTTCAGTGTGATTTTGGTACTTGGTACCCCCTTTCAACAGGAAAAGTTGTTTTTTCTGTAACTTAACCCGACCCCCACCTCCCCAACATTAACCATTTAGGGAAAATCCTACCAAATCTTCCCTCTTTCATCCTTTCTTCAAATTACTTCAAAATGCACTCCTAATTGCTAGTTAAGTACCACTAGTCAAATGCCCCTAGAGTAGCTAGTACTCAGTACAATTGATATAAGAAAATGCACTTTTATCACAAATTATAGTATATCATAGATTTAGCCATTAATACGAAATAAAATACTTGTAAGTTATCTCTCCATGTTTGTACTTTTCAAAGTTTATGAATAAGGATTGCCTTACAAAGGGAAGCATACATACTTATTGAAAACCTAACCCATTTAAACAATCAGATTATATTAACAGTCACACACACACACACACACGCACGCACACTGATCAGTATTAATCCTGTACTCATGGCTCTATTGACAAACACTGATCAATATTAGTCATGTACTCATGGCTCTATTCACACACTCTGATCAGTATAAGTCGTGTACTCATGACTATCCACACGCTGATCAGTATTAGTCATGTACTCATGGCTCTATCTACACACTGATCAGTATTAGTTATGTACTCATGGCTCTATTTACACACTGATCAGTATTAGTTATGTACTCATGGCGCTATTCACAGACACTGATCAGTATAAGTTGTGTACTCATCAGCTCACGGCTCTATTCACACACTCTGATCAGTATTTGTTGCGTACTCATGGCTCTATTCACTCACTCTGATCAGTATTAGTCATGTACTCATGGCTCTATTCACGCACACACACACACACACTGATAGGCATTAATTATGTACTCATGGCTATATTCTTGAAATGAATTCATCTTGAGCACACTTCTGTGTCAGTGCTGCATTATTGAAAACCACGGTGATATGGCATGCCGAAACAACTGCATTAGAAGTTTTCTTTTATGAATTTGGAAAAGAAATTAAACCAATTTTCCCATTTTTAAGTGTTTGTGCCTTCACCCCCCCTTCCCCCCCCCTTCCTCCCCGCTTCCTCCCCTTACAAAAAGTCCTGGCTACGAACCTGATGTCATGAGATTCCAGATTTTTCAGGGGATACAGACAACAGATCAAGGAGCATTTTCATGAAGAGCTACCATAAATTGACCAAAAAGGAAATTTTGTATCCAATATATTAGCTTAATTACCCAATAAAAATCTGGGTCAACCTTTTGTTTGAATGCAGGATTTGCCAAATTGAAAAATGTGAATCCAGGAGTATCTCCAAAAAAGCGTAGTATTTCGATTTAGTCTTACAGTCAAGAATCATAAAGCTCATTCATGAAGCTGGTTCTGCTTGTGTTCATCTGCAAGGGAAAAACTGCTCAAAGATCAGGTGAGGTCTGAAACATGAAGGCAGCAATTCCACCAAATATTAATCAACACATTATTAAAATGTGGTCTAACTGAGCTTTTGTCTTGCTAGAAATGTCCACTCCCACCCCCTCCCCTCTCCCCTCCCACCCCTCCCCTCTCCCCTCCTCTAATAATCCAACAGCGGTGTCTGGAAAGGATTGTAAGTTAAATATTTATTGAAGTTCTTGTGACTTGCTGACTTAGGGGACAAGTTGCATAAATGACAATCTCATCCACATTCTTTAGGCTCTGGGAACATCATTAATGATCTTACCTACTATTTTTTCTTTTCTTGTGAAGGGTTAAGCCAGGTACTGTGAGATCAGTTTTCATTCCCTCTCAAAAATTGAAATAAATAAACAAGCAGTTCTAATAATGGTTGAGATAAGTTTGACGTCATAAATAGATGAAATATAACTGCTTAATTAGGACAGGTAAGCCTCTTAACCATGAGGGAAATCTTCAGAGCATATTTATTGAAAAGAACTGAAATAGTCGTAACTCAATCCTTGAGTTGGGTTTCTTCATTACATTTTGCTCGATGGGAGCAAGAGCAAGCAAAATGGAGGAGGCATGATTTAATCCCAGCTGCTGTAAAGTTTTGGGAGTTGTTCTTTCCCATGGTGCAGCTGAGGCTGGTGACACACCAACCTTCATCTTCATGAGGCAAAGAATTTCTCCAGAGATACGGAGGTAGACGCTGGTAATTCAAGAAATAAAATGAGGAAATTTATTCTTTATTTGTAGAGCGTGCATTATTTTTTGAATAAAATGGGATACAGATGCATTAAATTGAAATATGTGGTTTCATGTTGTAAATGTTTTACAAGAGAGTATGATTGGTATAATCATGTGCCGTGAGCCAGGAAGGACCCCCTCCCTTTTTCCCCCAATGAATTTGTTGGGGGACGAATATGCTTATGTCCCCTCCTAAAAAAGGAAAGTCTTAGTATAGGCCTAAAGCCTTTATGGTTTACTTGATTTTGTCTCGGTTCTTCCAATGTTGAAAAGAAATCGCCGGTCTTATCCCCTCCAATTTATCCATGTATATCGGCCTTTAAGAAGTGAGCAGGTTATCTAAAATAATGTTCATAAGCGCTACTTGTCACCCTAAGTTAATATCTAGTACAGATTATATTGAAGCGTGAAATTTCAGAAAGAATTATACAAGCTACTAAAATAGGAAACAGTGGATTTCCAAACTGTGCAATGACACAAAGCAGTCACAAACTGAAAAAAGGTCAAAGGTCGGTCGTCAGTCGCGGAACACCCATACGCGCAGAGCGTGCATAGTTCATTGCTACCTTGTTCACGAAGGCGCGCAAAATTTGAATGTAGTTCCTCTTTGCCACAGCATATAACCTGATAACCGAGAACCAATGGCTTCACCCAAGTGGTAGGACAATTATGTGGCTTGCTTCACTTCCTATCCCAACTTGCATATATCAGCCATTTATTTATTAATTGTAATTGATTAGCATCTTCATTGTAAATATATATTTTTATTTTTTAAAACTTTTGATATAGTTTATTATATATACATATTACTGTTAGTTTATCTTAACTTTTATGCAAATTCTGTATTATTAATTATTCTGTGATTTTCCTGCTATTAATGTTATGTAATGTCAAGTTGTGGATCAACAAAGAAAAATAAAGAAATTATATACTATTTCGTTAGATATTCATTTGATATTCTTTTGTATGTTGCCATTTTTATGATAAGGAAGGCTTTTGGGGGACCGTCCGCGAGTTTCCTGGATTTCGTATGCATCTGAGTATAAAGTCCATTGGCGCATTGCGCAAGCTTGTAAATAAACCGTCAATCTCTACCAAATTTCGAACGTTCTTCGTAAAAATTTGGAACGGAATAATAGCACTTCTGACCAAATTCATTATGATGGAACCCTCTTTTTACTGTTTTACTCATATATTAAACTTTATAAGTTTTTCCAAACTATGATAAGCTCAATATTTTGCACTCCGCAGAAGCCCCCTGATATTTTATTAAAATCTAGCGGGATATTGCTTTCTAGACAAAGCCCTGCAGATTTTGAAGCCCTAGCAGGAATTGTTGAACCTAAATTTAAATTCCCAAGTCCTAACTTTTGCTATAAAACATGATATTTCATTTTAAACCAACCTCGACAATTGTGATTGCTTTGTGGTCAAAAATCACCCTTATTACTAAAATTTCGATCACCAAAATAGTTAAGTTGCTCACCAGTACAAAAAAATGTTTAAACTTATTTTGAATAAAAAAACCTTTCTTCCCTGACGGTTTTCCTGCATGAATAATTTAATTTCATACTTTAATGGCAACTCTTTTAATTTCAAAAACGCATTAAACAATTATCGAACAGTCGAAAGTAAAGACAAAGCAAAGATTTTTTTTCAATTTTTTGTTCGCCAAGATTAAAGTTTTCATTGTGTTGCATACTAATTAGCTTATTTACATAACAATAATTTTATCTGTGATATCTCTTATCTAAAGTGGATGCGGTGATTTTTGTTTCCACAAATGATCGCATATGTGAAGAGCATTGTCTACACTAAATGGTGAGGTGAAGTGTGCATAATAATTATATTATTTGCATAACAGTAGACTTTCATACAAAATGTTTCACATGAACGCATAACTTAAGTTATGAATGGTGTACATTCATGTAACTTGGCAAAGGGGTAGAGGACATGGGAACTGTCTAAATGAGCATGATTGGGGGTTGTATGTGCATACTAATTAGCTTATTTGCATAAAACAATGAAAATATTTGTACCTATGATATTTCTACATTAAAGTGGAAGTGGGAATATTGTTGTACACAAATGATCATATATGTGACGAGCATTGTTTACACTTAATGGTGAGGTGTAGTGTGCATATTAATTAGGTCGTTTGCATAAAAGTAGACTTTCGTAGTAAATATTTAACCTGAGATAATAACTTGGTACTGGTAGATGGCATTGGTACTGTTCATTTGAGCATGATTGGGGGTTGTGTGTGCATACTAATTAGCTTATTTGCATAAAACAATGAAAATATTTAAACCTATGATATTTCTACATTAAAGTGGAAGTGGGAATATTGTTGTACACAAATGATCATATATGTGACGAGCATTGTTTACACTTAATGGTGAGGTGTAGTGTGCATATTAATTAGGTCGTTTGCATAAAAGTAGACTTTCGTAGTAAATATTTAACCTGAGATAATAACTTGGTACTGGTAGATGGCATTGGTACTGTTCATTTGAGCATGATTGGGGGTTGTGTGTGCATACTAATTAGCTTATTTGCATAAAACAATGAAAATATTTGTACCTATGATATTTCTACATTAAAGTGGAAGTGGGAATATTGTTGTACACAAATGATCATATATGTGACCAGCATTGTTTACACTTAATGGTGAGGTGTAGTGTGCATATTAATTAGGTCGTTTGCATAAAAATAGACTTTCGTAGTAAATATTTAACCTGAGATGATAACTTGGTACTGGTAGATGGCATTGGTACTGTTCATTTGAGCATGATTGGGGGTTGTGTGTGCATTCTAATTAGCTTATTTGCATAACAATGAAAATATTTGTACCTATGATATCTCTCATATTAAAGTGGGAGTGGGGATATTGTTGCACACAAATATTCATATATGTGAAGAGCATTGTCTACACTTAATGGTAAGGTTTAATGTGCATGTTAATTATGTTATTCGCATAAAAATAGACTCGTATAAAATATTTAACATGAGATAATAACTTGGTACTTGACATAGGGGTAGAGGACATGGGTACTGTTCAAATGAACATGATTGGGATTGTGTGTGCATACTTATTGCTTATATGCATAACAATGATTAAATTAAAGTGGGTGGGAGATTTTGTTCACACAAATGATCACATATGTGAAGAGCATTCTCTACACTCAATGGTGAGGTGTAGTGTGCATAATAATTATCTTATTTGCATAACAATAGGCTTTCGTACAAAACATTTAATATGAGATAATATCTCGGTACTTGGTTCAGTGGTAGAGGGCATTGGTACTGCAGTTGAGCATGATTAGATTGTGTGCAGTGGCGTAGCCAAAGGGTGGGCAGAGGAGGCGATTGCCCCACCAATATTTAGTTTTTATCGGTTCAAAATTAGTACCATCCATCTGTAGGGCAGGGGCCATATTTTGTATCCTGTCGGTTTATTTATGTTATTTGCCCCACCATTATGCAAATTCTAGCTACGCCATTTGCATAGCAATGAAAACATTCGTATCTGTAGTATCTATCAAATTTAAGTGGGTGTGGTGTTTTTACTTAAACAAATGATCA
>JAIGNY010001454.1:787500-935000 GCA_020152595.1 Chiridota heheva
TGATTGAGAGATTACAAGAAATCACCCTTGTATACTCATTCATTATGTAACAAGCAGAAACCTCAAGCATAGTACAAGCTGTGTCCAGTCTATCAATATTTGCATTTTCACTTTCAAAATAATTGAAAATCCCAAGATGATTGATGGGTTTTTAGTCATGGCAAATGAACATCCCAAGATGATTGATGGGTTTTTAGCCATGGCAAATGGACATCCCAAGATGATTGGTGGGTTTCTAGCCATGGCAAATGGACATCCCAAGATAATTGATGGGTTTTTAGCCATGGCAAATGGACATCCCAAGATAATTGATGGGTTTTTAGCCATGGCAAATGGACGATACCAAGATGATTGATGGGTTTTTAGTCATGGCAAATGGACATCCCAAGATGATTGATGGGTTTTTAGTCATGGCAAATGGACATCCCAAGCTGCCAAGATGATTGCTGGGTTTTTAGCCATGGCAAATGGACATCCCAAGATGATTGGTGGGTTTTTAGCCATGGCAAATGGACATCCCAAGATGATTGATGGGTTTTTAGCCATGGCAAATGGACATCTAAGAAGATTGATGGGTTTTTAGCCATGGCAAATGGACATCCCAAGAAGATTGATGGGTTTTTAGCCATGGCAAATGGACAATACCAAGATGATTGATGGGTTTTTAGCCATGGCAAATGGACATCCCAAGATGATTGGTGGGTTTCTGGCCATGGCAAATGGACATCCCAAGATGATTGGTGGGTTTTTAGCCATGGCAAATGGACATCCCAAGATGATTGGTGGGTTTTTAGCCATGGCAAATGGACATCTAAGAAGATTGATGGGTTTTTAGCCATAGCAAATGGACATCCCAAGATGATTGATGGGTTTTTAGCCATGGCAAATGGACGATACCAAGATGATTGATGGATTTTTAGCCATGGCAAATGGACATCCCAAGATGATTGTTGGGTTTTTAGCCATGGCAAATGGACATCCCAAGATGATTGATGGTTTTTAGCCATGGCAAATGGACATCCCAAGATGATTGATGGGTTTTTAGCCATGGCAAATGGACATCCCAAGATGATTGTTGGTTTTTAGCCATGGCAAATGGACATCCCAAGATGATTGATGGGTTTTTGATCCCAAGATGATTGATGGGCAAATGGACATCCCAAGATGGCTGGGTTTTTAGCCATGGCAAATGGACATCCCAAGATGATTGGTGGGTTTTTAGCCATGGCAAATGGACATCCCAAGATGATTGATGGGTTTTTAGCCATGGCAAATGGACATCCCAAGCTGCCAAGATGATTGATGGGTTTTTAGCCATGGCAAATGGACATCCCAAGATGATTGGTGGGTTTTTAGCCATGGCAAATGGACATCCCAAGATGATTGGTGGGTTTTTAGCCATGGCAAATGGACATCTAAGAAGATTGATGGGTTTTTAGCCATGGCAAATGGACATCCCAAGATGATTGCTGGGTTTTTAGCCATGGCAAATGGACATCCCAAGATGATTGATGGGTTTTTAGCCATGGCAAATGGACATCCCAAGCTGCCAAGATGATTGCTGGGTTTTTAGCCATGGCAAATGGACATCCCAAGATGATTGGTGGGTTTCTGGCCATGGCAAATGGACATCCCAAGATGATTGGTGGGTTTCTGGCCATGGCAAATGGACGATAACAAGATGATTGATGGGTTTTTAGTCATGGCAAATGGACATCCCAAGATGATTGATGGGTTTTTAGCCATGGCAAATGGACATCCCAAGATGATTGGTGGGTTTCTGGCCATGGCAAATGGACGATACCAAGATGATTGATGGGTTTTTAGTCATGGCAAATGGACATCCCAAGATGATTGATGGGTTTTTAGCCATGGCAAATGGACATCCCAAGCTGCCAAGATGATTGCTGGGTTTTTAGCCATGGCAAATGGACGATACCAAGATGATTGATGGGTTTTTAGCCATGGCAAATGGACATCCTAAGATGATTGGTGGGTTTTTAGCCATGGCAAATGGACATCCCAAGATGATTGGTGGGTTTCTGGCCATGGCAAATGGACATCCCAAGATGATTGGTGGGATTTTAGCCATGGCAAATGGACATCTAAGAAGATTGATGGGTTTTTAGCCATGGCAAATGGACATCCCAAGATGATTGTTGGGTTTCTGGCCATGGCAAATGGACATCCCAAGATGATTGCTGGGTTTTTAGCCATGGCAAATGGACATCTAAGAAGATTGATGGGTTTTTAGCCATGGCAAATGGACGATACCAAGATGATTGATGGGTTTTTAGCCATGGCAAATGGACATCCCAAGATGATTGATGGGTTTCTGGCCATGGCAAATGGACATCCCAAGATGATTGGTGGGTTTTTAGCCATGGCAAATGGACATCCCAAGATGATTGGTGGGTTTTTAGCCATGGCAAATGGACATCTAAGAAGATTGATGGGTTTCTAGCCATGGCAAATGGACATCCCAAGATGATTGATGGGTTTTAGCCATGGCAAATGGACATCTAAGAAGATTGATGGGTTTTTAGCCATGGCAAATGGACTTCTAAGAAGATTGATGGGTTTCTGGCCATGGCAAATGGACATCTAAGAAGATTGATGGGTTTTAGCCATGGCAAATGGACATCTAAGAAGATTGATGGGTTTTTAGCCATGGAAAATGGACATCTAAGAAGATTGATGGGTTTCTGGCCATGGCAAATGGACATCCCAAGATGATTGCTGGGTTTCTGGCCATGGCAAATGAACATCGCAAGATGATTGCTGGGTTTCTGGCCATTGGAGTTTAAGATCTATGGACAGGTAACAATAACTTCTGCTCAATTGAGGGAATTATTCTATTAACCATGAAAATAGTTTCACCATCTTTTTTTTAATTGACCATTTTACAGCATTTTGAATCCTTATTATAATAAATTATGCAAATTTATATGTAAATATTTGTATGCTTGCATCAGCATTCATGGGCAAATTTGTTAATTTCTTTATGCTTGTTATTTTCTTTCAGTTCCAACTTAGAAACTACAGGTGCTCATGTTTTCAAAGCTCTTTTTCAGGTGATGCGATTTTCTACCTGTCCATTTACAGATTTACTTGTAACAGTGTACAGGTGTAAAGGGAATAATGATCAAGTTAGTTATGTAATATTTACCCTGCTGAAGTATCTTATTTGTCAAACAAAATTCTCTGTAAATTGAACAAATATCCCTTGAGAAACACTCCTGAATAAAAAGAATACATTTTGACATGATTACAAGGTGAAAGAGTGAAGACAGCTTCATGATTGATTAAGCCAGACTGAATAAGAGTAAGGATTCATGTAGACATGGTAGATACTGATAGGTGGTATACATCTGTCTGCTGTGTATGGCATCAAAAACATAATAATACTTCAAATAATTACTGCAAAGTTGTAATCAAATCATATTTTTGCAAGTCAAGTCAAGTCACAAGTCATTTGCTCGCAAGTCAAGTCACAAGTCATTTGCTCGCAAGTCAAGTCACAAGTCATTTTTCGGCAAGTCAAGTCAAGTCACAAGTCAAACTTTCGAACTAAAGGCTTTGCGAATGCAATTGTATGAAAGTTTACATCGATTACAGAAAGAAAATATCTAGATGACAAATGAAATCCTACTTAAATGTCTATGGACATGTAGCAATTTATATATCGGTAGAAAGAGTATAAAACTCGGAGCATTTTAGTTTTTAAAGTTTAAAAGAAGTTTGCAGACAGATCAAATACTTTAGTCACTGAAATAATGGGAAAGTTTATTCCTGCTAGAATTTTATTGGGGGCATGGCAAAGGCTTTTAAACTTTTAGTCAGAACTTCCTGCACTACTTTGAATAATTATGACAGTATGATAGACAAAGGATTTACATAACAAAATACCAAGGTCACCCTGTAATACATCACAAAAGTTGCATAAGAAAAGGCAAATTGGACTGCTGGGGCCTGAGGGATTTACAATGGTCAATAAAGGCAAATTGGACTGCTGGGGCCTGAGAGATTTACAATGGTCAATAAAGGCAAATTGGACTGCTGGGGCCTGAGAGATTTACAATGGTCAATAAAGGCAAATTGGACTGCTGGGGCCTGAGAGATTTACAATGGTCAATAAAGGCAAATTGGACTGCTGGGGCCTGAGAGATTTACAATGGTCAATAAAGGCAAATTGGACTGCTGGGGCCTGAGAGATTTACAATGGTCAATAAAGGCAAATTGGACTGCTGGGGCCTGAGAGGTTTACAATGGTCAATAAAGGCAAATTGGACTGCTGGGGCCTGAGAGATTTACAATGGTCAATAAAGGCAAATTGGACTGCTGGGGCCTGAGAGATTTACAATGGTCAATAAAGGCAAATTGGACTGCTGGGGCCTGAGAGATTTACAATGGTCAATAAAGGCAAATTGGACTGCTGGGGCCTGAGAGGTTTACAATGGTCAATAAAGGCAAATTGGACTGCTGGGGCCTAAGAGATTTACAATGGTCAATAAAGGCAAATTGGACTGCTGGGGCCTGAGAGATTTACAATGCTCAATAAAGGCAAATTGGACTGCTGGGGCCTGAGATATTTACAATGGTTTATATCTAACCGATTTTGATGAAATATTTTGCAACTATGATAGTTTTTAATATATTTTAAAGTTATTTTGCTGTAATGTTGCCACTATATACGCGCTTTCTCTTTGCTGGCAAGTTGCATAACTATATACAAAACAATTACAAGAAAAACCTTGGTAATTTATAACGTAACTATTTATAAGGCAAGTAATACAGTTCGGTTCGTACCGCTGATCGGGGGACTAAAAATGTCCCCCAATCGGAAGACTCAAGCATGTGATCATAGACGCTTATCAGTTACTTCAGTGAAGGTTTGTAAGAGTTTGCTTTGTTCATGTTCAATTTCGCGAAAGTAAAACAACTTCGTTACTATCATATCACGCAGTTATTGCTAAATAATTTTCACAAATCCCCAACTTATTTCTTATAATTTCAAAAAACCTTGTTAAAGCGCGACTGCCTAACGATAACATATAATACAAATTCATCACGTTTCTTCAAATTTCTCGAAAACCGCACGGTGAATTTTAAAGCGCACTGTGAAAAGATCATTCATATGCCATTATTTCAAATCGTGAAAAAAATTATAACCCTTCGCAGTGGTTGAGTTCCCTGCACTCGTAACGTGTCTGATTCTTATGTTATTCCTATACAAACCTTGAATTTGGATAGATGCATTGTGGGATACTTCTGTAAAGGATCCCCCGATCGGGAGAAGAAAACCTGTTCTCCCGTTCGGGGGTACTGTCGTAAAAACAAATGTCAATACTTGCTGCAGATTGTTTCTGATGCCGTGCCCGATTATCCAGTGCTAAATGGAAGATGCTGCATCACTTGTATAGTTGGAGGAGCTCATTAAGAAAGTCATAACAATGAATTGTATTTATACTCTTGTTTACATCTCACTTAAATCTCTATTTAAAGGATTAGTTCAGGAGTCCAGTATATCCAACTTATATAACAGAACACTTTAAAAGAAACAAACTGGTGAAGAAAGCATTAAAAAATCTTCTTCCGTTAACGAGATATTAGGTTTAAAGTTTGCTTTAATTTATGCAGAAACAACTGAAATCACAATAGTTGTGATGTCACAGCCTGAGATTCCATGAATTATATTTTGTTTTGTCCTGCAATCTTGTGGCTTAATAACCACGAGATATAGCAGAAAGTACTTAAACAGAATCTACTAGGGGTACTTATTAATTACCGCCTGAAGAAAGTTTGAGAAAAAATTATTCAAATAGTAAAAACGTTATATTAATTATTTTTAAAATACATTAAGAATTGTTAAGAATGTGATAATAAGGGCGCCAACCTTCCATAGTAGACTTACTACACCAGTCATTTCTACACAGATAAGAAAAATATCTCGTTAACGAAATAAGATATTGAAGTAGTTTCTTCACCATTTGGTTTCTTTTAAACCTCTCTTAGATAAACTTGTTTGACCCTTGAACTAATCGTTTAACAGTTTTTGCAGTTTAAGCATTCTTGCTTTGAACGTTCCTTGGTATAGTATTAGCTGATTAGATCCATGAGGCTGTCACTTTTTTCGTAAACATTATTTAACATAGATAGAAGAAAATAAATGTAAAGACAAAAAACGAATTATTCACCATGGTGAACGATTTATAAGGATACACAAATTTTCTCGAAAAATGGAGGGGGAGGGGGGCACAAAAATATGATGAAGACAGTGGCGAAATGAGATTTTTTTTGTACACCCACCCGGTTATAATCTTTTTTATGCTCAAAGTGTATGTACTCAAAAAGGGAATCGGTGGTTGATTAATGTAAGCCATTTTAAATTATAGGAGGCTGATGGAATGTTTCCCCATTTCCTTATCCCTTTCGTGTCGCCACTGCTTATATGACATACAAACTGTTGCAATTCAAAAGATAAGTTTGTCAATTTCTTCAAAACCATTATTCAGTTTTTTTTTATAGTTTTTTACTTTTTATTATGAAAATGAAGAATTTCGACAAGTCAAATTTCTTCAAGTCAATTCTCAAGTCATTTGTCCGCAAGTAAAGTCACAAGTCATATGTTAGCAAGTGAAGTCAGTTACTCGAGTCAACAACTCTGATAATTACTCCCCAATATTAAGACTTAAGTGCCCCACCTATTGGAAAATTGACACCCCCTCCAATTTTCAGTCAAAATTACACAAGACATATAGCAGCCATTTTGTTTTGGCCCCGAATTTGAAACATTCTGGTACCCCTAATAACTACCCTACTGCAAGAAAATACTCAAGTTTTATTTAAAAGCATGTATGTTAAAATCTTTTCAATTTAGAAACATTTATACCCATTCTATTAATAGGTATATGAAGTTAACCTAAGCGTGTATATACAGTGTTCAATCCCATGATAACGAGCACAATAAATCAATACTTTCCAATTAAGCAGTGAAAGTGACAAAACCATGTGCTTATAAGCATGCATATAACTGTATCAAAAACACAGGGAACTTTTAATAACCGACTTCAGTAATTATTTGGTTTAGTTGCTCGTCAGTCGGTAGCATCATTAAGTGAGCCTAAATTGCCAACACATTAATCTCCTTAGCTTATTTGAATGACAAGGAGCAAAAGTCTGGGACGAATAAATTTCTCTCAACGTTTTTTATTCTTTTTATTGCTGTCAGACTCATGTTTTCTTTTTGAGGATGGCGGAGAAAATAATTTCCTCATTTTGAGGTACTGCAATGTTTAAGAACTTGTAATGTTTGTAGTTGGGCTAGGGCTTAATAAGGCATCCAATTGTATTCAATTAAAGTTTTACTTGTTATTAAAATTACCCAGGGTTAATAGACTTCAGGTAACGTTCATAAACTTGACTAAAGAATTGCTTTTCAAGATTTATGTCTTGTAAGATTAGCTTGATGTCATTAAAAAAAAAACCTTGGATTTATTGACTAGGAGTAGAAGCTCGTGTCTAATGTGTATGTATATAAGAAGCAAATATGGCTGATCAAAGTGTGTATATTGTTCACCCATTTGTAGCAATCAGTTCCAATAAGATGTTGGGTACACGCCCCAGGCCAAGCAAATCATCAAATCTCTCTTATTGATTTTTAAGAATTAATTTCTTCATCAGGAGCATGTTTAATTAAAATAATGTTTATCTCTGTGGGCCAGGTCTACTTTGTAAGTATTTGATATCTACAGTGTGATATGCAGAGAAGGGGAAGTGCACTTATGGGGACTACTTTGGTGGAATGAACTTCCAGTTAAAATCAGACAAATAGAAAATCAATCCACGTTTCTAAAAGTTCTTAAAACTCATCATTTTCAAAGCTTATTTCAATACTTGATTATTATTGAGATTGTAGGGTTATTCCATGGTGCTAAGAGGTAGTTTCATTTATTTTGTTTATTGAAAAGCGTTTTTGAATATGATTGTATACATAAAACGCTATAAAAATTATTATTTATGACAACCTTGCACCGTTCATTAATGTAAAATTTCAATTAGCTGCATATGACCAATTTGAAATTGAATTGAGGATAATTTTGCTGCTTTATAGTTTATAATTTCTTTTAAATTAAGTCACATGCTGACCTCTAGTAGGTAACAGAATTAGTTGAGTGTTAAGTCATTTTCAGCTCAACTGCTATAAGGGTGTTTCAGCTGACGTCATGAAGTCACATGACTTTGTTTACATCGCCATTTTGTAGGAGAGGAAAACTGTCGTCTGCTGTACACTTAATTAGATTCACATACGTTTGCATGTCGTAATATAAGATTATTTTTGTAAGATAATTCATGCTGTGTTGTTGGTTGCACTAGTAGATGTGTGCTGGGGAATAAAAAGACATTTTCCTGATTTCCATCTAATCCTGATCGACGTTCGAAGTGGGTTTCTACTGTACGACGCGACAGCTTTCAATCTACAGTTCGCACTAGGATTTGCGGTGAGCACTTTACATCAGGTATGTAGTAGGGATTTGTCTGAGTATAACAAACAATCAGATGACATTTACATAAGTTTTTCTTTGTATTCCCGGGAATATGGGGTAGGAAGAGATGGGGTAGGAGGAAATGGGGTGGGAGGAAATGGGGTGGGAGGGGATGGGTGGGAGGAGATGGAGTAGGAGGAGGTGGGGTAGGAGGAAGTGGGGTAGGAGGAGATGGGGCAAGAGGAGGTGGGGCAGGAGGGGGTGGGGCAGGAAGAGGTGAGGCAGGAGGAGGTGGGGCAGGAGGAGGTGGGGCAGGAGGGTGGCAGGAGGTGGGGCAGGAGGAGGTGGGGCAGGAGGAGGTGGGGCAGGAGGAGGTGGGGCAGGAGGTGGGGCAGGAGGTGGCAGGAGGTGGGGCAGGAGGAGGTGGGGCAGGAGGAGATGGGACAGGAGGAGATGGGGCAGGAGGAGATGGGGAGATGGGGCAGGAGGAGATGGGGCAGGAGGAGATGGGGCAGGAGGAGATGGGGCAGGAGGAGATGGGGCAGGAGGAGATGGGGCAGGAGGAGATGGGGTAGGAGGAGATGGGGCAGGAGGAGATGGAGCAGGAGGAGATGGGGCAGGAGGAAATGTGGCAGGAGGAGATAGGGTATGCTGCTGTTCAAGTTGAATGACCATTTTTTAGTACTCTTGGAGAAGATGAGGCATGAGGGGAGAAGGTATGGAATCATTCATAACGATTGCATAAATGCAAATATATTATTAATATCAACACTATGCTATCAATTAAGTTCCCTTGTTTATTGTAATTGATTATTTAATTGGTCAGGAAAGATTTCATGAGGATAGATGAACATAAACAGGATTGGGAAGGCTTTGTGAATATTGCAATAGATTTTAAATATTAAACTTTCTGCAAGTTTCCTGGTTTATTTACAGATACATAAATATCCTCATCATAATGTGTAGCAATATAGCTGTAAAAGGCTATTATTATTGGCTATTGCCATTCCTATAGTTAAAAACAAAAGACATGGAATGTAAAAACAACAAACATTTCGTTTCTTTGACATGTATTCCAACTTCACCTCATACCAAAAAAAAAATATGAATGGATCAGTGTAAACCTTTTGTTTTGAGTATAAACTATTATCCCACCGTGACTTACAAAAAGATTACATACATTATTCAATGGGGTAAAGTATATTTTGCATCAACAAGAAGTGACATAACATTGGCCTATGATTTCATAAATGTGACATGTATGATACACAAAGAGACATACAGGCATGGGCGGCTAGCCACAGGGTAAGGGGGTGCACTTGCCCTCCCTCAACAATTATTTTTGTATTGAATTATATATGTGTAATTAAACAGATGTTCGTATTCACTCCTCCCACCACCCCCATCATGCTTTGCCCCCTCCAACTTAAATTTCTTATAGCCCCTGATGTTTTTTGCCAACCTCCTTGTGTCCTTTCACACAAATGTCGTGTCAAAACTAACACTAGGCTAATCATTGATGCAAGTACAGATCACAACCAACTTCAGGTGTTAAACCATCGATTAACAAAAAGCTGTCATTCCTTTTGATTGACAAATTTATTTATTAGGGTCAGAAAAAGGTGTAACAGACATTCACACACTGCCATTCAGGTAACACTCACTCAAGAGATATTGAAAAATGATATAAAAAGAGTACCGTAGCACTAATTGTCTGTTTATGATATTTACAATAAGACAAATCAGTTGCTGTCACACTTGTCATAATAATTCATTTATATTGTAATAGTATGGTGATAATAATGATATTAATTTATTTAAATGAGGGTAACTTCCATATGAATATTTAATACAATCTTTGATATACATATTACATAGTTTTACAGAAGTTACTCTACATCGTGCTTATAAAAGTATTGAAACTAATAATTATTTGTGGGCTATTATTTACAAAACTATGGATTTAGAATATATGCATCAAATACACATTTATATTAAAATAAGCCATAAGCACTTTTGAAAGTGATGAATAATAAAGACACTACAAGCCTAACCAATGTAACATCATTTTTCCAATACATTAAAAGCAATATTTACTCTGCTTCCACTTGCAACAGAATGTTTTAATGGACAGTCAGATCTGGTATCACTTTAATCTACGCAATGCTTTAATCTGCCCAATGCTTTAATCTGCCCAATGCTTTATTCTGCCCGATGCTTTAATCTACCCAACGAGTGTCTTCATTTTCGAAGTGTCTTCATTTTCGCGAGTGTCTTTATTTTCGCAAGTGTCGTAATTTTCTCGAGTGTTGTCATTTTCGCGAGTGTCGTCATTTTTGCGAGTGTCGTCATTTTTGCGAGTGTCGTCATTTTCACGAGTGGCCGGTCATTTTCACGAGTGGCCGGTCATTTTCACGAGTGGCTGGGTCATTTTCACAACTGGCTGGGTCATTTTCACAACTGCCGGGTCATTTTCACAAGTGCCGGGTCATTTTCACAAGTGCCGGGCCATTTTTACAAGTGCCGGGTCATTTTCACAAGTGCCGGGTCATTTTCACAAGTGCCAGGTCATTTCCACAAGTGTCGTCATTTTCGTAAGTGTCGTCATTTTCGTAAGTGTCATTTGCGATCTGAAAGCATAGAAGACAGTGAATCCTCTCTTGTGTTTATAGACATGATTTGCACTGGATAATAGCTGCAGATTAGCACTGTGTATTACTCACCATAGCTTACTGTTTATTTCTCCCTGCTTACAAAATTAAAATGGGGTACAGTTTGGCTAAAGGGATATCTCTGTTTTGTTTCATATTAGTCCTGTTTAGTTGGTAAAATAATGAGCCACAAGGCAAGATAAGAGAGAGTTTCCTGTTTTCAACTGAAGAGGATTCTAAAAAAAGCTCTGATCCAACAATGTGACAAGAATTTAAAGTCACATTATTCTTGTCTGGGAATGAAGAAGTATGATGTAATCACCCTTCACCCTGTCAGAGTAATCTCTGTGATAAGAACAGGATTTTAAGAGTAGGAATCAACATGAAAAATGTCAACCAAAAAAAAAAAAATCCTTTCATCTTATCATTTGAGACATGGAGTGCCACTAATGATGTGCAACATATCCACCTGGTGGTTTAATCATTTAAGTCTATTGCAAGCTTCTTTGTGTCCTCTTTCATACATTTATTTAAGAAATAACAAAATGATCCTAAAATTTATCATGTAGAGAAGAAAAAAAACCCTGAAAAACTGAACCCACAAGCAAAAATATCTAATGTTTAGGTCCCATAAAAAAAAAAAAATATATATTAATATTAATTATCAGCTTATCACCCTCGGACACATTAGTTATGAAAAAATCCCAGATTTTTTTTTTTAAAGTACCTACTTCCAATTTTTCTACTTTCTACTGAAATACGAACAATTCTTTCCCACACTTTTCAATATTTATTACACCTGATGTGGTTGACCTGATCTCTAATGCTGCAAATCCCCGAAGTGATTTGGCTTTGGGGAGAAATAAAAAACACCCACCCGCATCACTTTTTCAACTGGTTTAGGGTGATAAGCTAGTATATATTTTTTTTTTACAGGGCCTTATACCTGATGCAGATACATTTCTTTCAAATTAGATTCATAATCTACCCAAGTTTTGATCCAATGTTACACCATATAAGGTTCAAAAATAGAAAGAAAAGCCCTAAAGTGTCTCTGTCAGAAAAGGATTGGGAATATACAAAAAACCAATTTGTTTTCATTTCACTTCTTTGAGAGGGAATGACATGCATTATGTCATGATCACATCTTCTCTTCTTAAAACGTTTCATTTCATGTCTGCGAGGTGTGAATTGGGCTCCCCACCAACGTCATCAGCCTTGTTAATGATTCAGGCAGGTTGATCAATAAGTGACACCCTTAATCAAAAATACATGACAATGACTGCTTTTGGAAAACATCCTTTTTATGATATGCGATAGTTGTGAAACAACACTAACGGTCAGATATACTTCAAAATAAATTCAGCGCAGAACAAATAGTTATAATGCATAACACACAGCATTTTGGTGTATGATGGTAAGGTAATGTAAAGTTTAAGACGTCAGTATTTTACAAAACATCCAAAGATAAAATAAGTGTCACTAAGACCCTAGTATAAGCATCATTAGAATACCTGTAATATTTGATGGAATGCCTGTCCTGTACTGCCTTTGTTTATTGCTCTCTAGGGACAAATTCATGCAACAACAAGTAAAAGAGCAATTATGTGTCTTACAACCTGTCCAAACTGCATAAGTCTGAATGATGCAATATCCACTTCTTGCTACTAAATTATTTTATATCAATAATTCTCAGGTTCCTTGAGAGCATCTATTTTTACCATTTTTTAATGAATATTCATAGGTGATTAAACAACATTACTTTATCAAACACATACCGCATCTTAATTCAGAGAAGTAGGCTTTTTCTTCTATATACTTGTGAGGGATATCTTTATTAAATAGAACGCCAAACTAAATTTATATCTTTTTATATTCTATATTTTATTTCATAAAAAGAAATGTTAGTATTTTTCTCCTATTACTTTGTGTATATGTTTATCTAAGTGTGTGTGTGTGTGTGTGTGTGTGAGAAGGGAGGGGGGGGGGGAGCATTATTGTATTTCCTATTATATTCCATTTTCAAGGGACAGAATCCTTACCGCTCCTTTCTCCTGGGAATGGGGATTGTGGCTTCTCTAAGCAAATTCTTCCATCTCTTTCTGTCTCTTGCTACTACTGCAGCTTCTCCCCAGCTATTCCATCCAAAAGTGTTTCTCTTCTTTTCTGCCACTCTTCTCCATTTAGTCTTAGGTCTTCCCTTCTTTCTTCTACCTTCTGGTGTCCAGGTGATGGATATTCTGGCATAAATTTCTTCATCATTTCTTAATACATGACCCATGCATCTCCATCTGCTCTTAAATATCTCCTTGCTTATCTCCACTGTGTCTGTTCTTTTATATAGTTCTTCATTGGTGACTTTCACTGGCCATCTAATTTATAAAATAATTCTAAGGCATCTCCTTTGGAACACATCTTGTTTCCTCTTGTTAGCATTTGTCAGCTTCCAGGTTTCACATCCATAGAGGAGTACTGAGATTACATTTTAATAAAAAAACATTCAGTTTGGTTTTTATCCGGTAGATGTTTGATTTCCAAATCTTGTCAAGTTGTCTAAAAGTTGCCTGTGCCAGCCCAAATCTGCATTTAATGTCTTTATCCGTGCCTCCTTCTTTGGACAGTGTTGCACCGAGATAGACAAGCTATCAACATCTTCAAGCTCTGCATTTGCAACTTTAATTGTTTTATCAGTTTTGTTGTTAATGGGTATGATCTTTGTCTATTTTTATTATTCTTCAGACCAACTGTTTTACTTGTTTCATGTAGTTCGCTTGTTTGGTCTTGGAGTTGTTCTTTGCCCGAAGGGCCCAGTTTTATATGTGAGGTATATGCATATGTGAGGCTCGAACAGGTGCCTTTTTCAGAAGATTCACGGCAGGTATCAAAATCTCAATTCTGTCATACTGCACGTCTGAAAAATGGCATATTTTCATACTGCAAGCATCAAAAATTGTTTAAATCTAAACTGCAGGTATGAAAAAATCACACATTTTCATAGTGCAGGTTTAAAAAAATTGTTTCTCTCATGCTGCAGTTACCAAAAAACTCATATTGCAAGTATGTTTTTGAATTCCTTGGCAGCACATACCTACCACTAAAGCATAAAACAGAACCCCCCCCCGGGTTCTTTGGTACTAGCAAAAAGTGCAATGTCATCAGCGTAGTCAAGATCATCTAGGGCTGTAAATAGGTTTCACTGAATTTCATTCCTTCTGCCTTGTGTACTGGTTCTTATCACCCAATCAATAGTAAGTATAAAGAGGAAACCAGATATTACACATCTTTGTTTTACCCCAGTTTTCACAGAAAACTAATCATATAGTTTTCCATCGCTTAACACTGCATAGTTGCTGCCATCATAGCAGTTCTGTATAATATTCGTGAATTTTATGTGTATCCCATAATGAACCATAACCTTCCACATCATGCTTCTGTCTAGACCGTCGAACGCCTTCTGAAAGTCAATGAAGTTGAGGTATACTGTGGCTTTCCATTCCAAGCATTGTTCTATTATATTTTTAAGGGTGAATATTTGTTTAGGCTTTAGGAGTGACAGAGGAACTACTGAACAAAGGGACAGAATAGAAAAGATGATAATTTATGGTCCTTTCATTAGGTTTCACCCTTCATGTCCATAGCTCATTGATGTACATTTTGTTTCACTCATATGTTTGTGTTCTGTTGCTCAATTTATTGCCAAATTTTTGAATACTTAATTGTATGAACTCTTTACTATATTTTCTGTATATTCCTGTAAAACTACAATGAAGATAAGTAATAATCAAAAACACAATAACAGTACAAGTTTTTCACCTGTTCAAGTTTGTAAGCACAAAGATACATACCTGTATGTCATATATGACCGTTTTTGTTTTAAAGTTTAAATTACGTCAGAATCCCTCTGAAGTTTTTGATACATTTGCATGCAAATTCTTCCGAGGACCCATATTAAAAGTCCTCTGTCTGTTTTCAAGTACTCTGTCTGTTTTTAAGTCCTCAGTCGATCGATGGTTTAATAGGTTCAGGTCCTCGGTAGCTTGGTAATACCAACACACACACACATTCGGAAATCAACATGCTTGTGAGGACTTTACCAGACACTTGTGTTACCACCATCACACAGATGAATTCCCACCATGTTGAACGAGGACCTTCTTAAAATTACGGTACACTCCCCTCTGATGTTTCTAATGCATTTGGATGCAAATTCTTCTGAGGACCCGTTTTTGAGTCCTCGGACGTAAATTTAGTCCTCGGTTGTTCGCTGTAACACAGGTTCAAGTCCTCGGTAGCTTAGGAATACAAACACATCCCATTAGGTTTCTAATTACTTTTTAATTCACTCAAAGCATGAACAATGGTTATGCAATCATAGTTAAAACTTTCTTTCTTAAGATAAGATCAATTTGGTTATTTTAAATTTAAAATGATTTAAGATCTTTACCATTCTTTTGTAATTTAAAATGAACAAAATAAAATTAATGAAAGTATAAAAAGAATGAATAAATAAAAACATAAATGAAATTTAAATTTGGTATGGTTATCCTGTTAACATAAAATAAATGTGTAATGTGCACTATATAATGAGGAGAGTTCATGGATGATCAGCACTCCCTATAGTCACTTCCTTTACTGTTGGACAATGAATGTACAGTTGGGCTACGTTAGCAGATGAGGCCATAGCTGAGTCTGCGGCTGAGATAAACTGTACATTATCCCCTTGAAAAGGGATTTGGGGGAAAGCTGTAAGTCCATGAAGCCATTTTCATGCACATCTTTCATATTTGAAATTACAGAGAATTTAGAATGAACAAACAGATACAATATTTTCCTTCAAATGTTTAAAAATCTAACAGAAATTAAACACAGAATTTAAGTAAAAAAATCAGCTTCTTTAGAACAACCCTCTATAATGTATCATTTTCACAATGTCAGTTTGTCACAGGATAGTGTACAATGCAAATTAGGGGTGTGTCCACTGTCGTCCAATCACATTGCAGAAACAAACTTACATGTGTATGAATGCATGGTAATAATATGATGCGTGGTAGATACTTAGATTGAAAATATTTCCAAAAGTATGAATGGCAAAATAATCCCATAAGAACTATTTGATATTTCCATTAATCTGAAAATATGGGATAGCTAGAACTATGGGTCAGCTAAAACATTTTGCATGTACATGTGCACCATTTTTTCTCCCCTTCACAACACCCAATAGGAATTCCAGGCACTGTGAGGCATTAATGACAACCCTGTCATGTAGTGTAGAAACTCCATCACCACTTTCCAAAATGCATATGGCTTTATTCTAATATCATAAATAATCCAAATGATGAATTATTCCTTAAAAGTATACAGAAATGCATAGTATACACATATATAGATATAACATTATATATAAATAAACCCTACATTTATCTTGATATCACTGTACATCTATTTACAATTAAGAATGAATACACATGAAAGCATTCAAGATACAAATGAAAGCACCCCTTTTCCCCAACTAAAACCTAGAATTGCAGTACTTAGAATGTGAGGTCCATAGCCTTTCCTGGCTACTCATGTAATGATTAAAACACTCATTTGTTCTCAAACTGCTCAAGTATCAAAGTTGAGGTATTCATGAAATCAGGATTACCAAAATTATACTCAACAAATGTTTTACACTAAAATAACGCTGTGTGTTAATTTTGGTCTGAAAGAGGTTTCTTTCTGAGCCCTTTGAATTCTTTGCTACTGTACTTGAAGTAAGATAAACCATGCGCTCTGAAAATTAAAGTCAAAGTTTTACCCATTATGCATTGCTTTTCCATAAGCTGTAACTATTAACAACCAACAAATAACCTGTCTGAGTTAGATGATTGACAGCTTTTCCACCAATCACTGCATGATTTTGCCTAACAACAAAATCTGTGTAACTAAGTGGGGCAAACATCCTATGCAGTACTGGTACAGTACAGCTAGCTAGCGGCGCGCGCTCATGTAGTCAATGTAATTTATGTAGTCAATGTAATTTATGTAGTCAATGTAATTTATGTAGTCAATGTAATTTAAGTAGTCAATGCAATTTATGTAGTCAATGCAACTTACTGCACAAAACAAATTTATGAGCACACAGATTGAGTGACAGCAAAACGGTGAACAAAAATTGCACTTACGGGCATGCTGCGGGCTTTGTCAATCTGATTGCTGTTACCCAGAACAGTTAGCAAACGGAATTTTGTTTATCCCTTTTGCCAAAAACTCGAAAGATCCGGAGAAGTGCCATAAGTGGATCAAAGCTTGTGGCAGGCCTCGCGAACATCTAAATGTCAATGCATGATTGCAGATTTGAGGTTTGTTTGCCCCACCTAGTTACCGCATTGCTATGGTGGGTGTGGCTTATTTCGTAACTCAAAGACATTAATTGGAAATCAATATCAGTTGTTTTTTTGGTTCTACCAGGTCCATTTATGACCCATTAAGATTTGAACAACTTTCATATATATTCGACCTTGAAATTACTCACACACATGCACTTAGGTGATGACTCTGGTAAAGAACGTCAAATTAAACTTTACAGAATGGAAGAACACTGATAAAATAACCAAGTGGCAGCAGAAAAGAATTGTGCATTTAAACACAGAAGACAAAATAACACACAACCTCTTCACAAAACCATGTTTTAGTCACACTACAAGTTTGACAACAAATCGTCCTCAAATTGACAAACAAGTGGGGAATGGAAAAAGGCACTACCTTACGCTCCAGAATAGAAATACTGTGGAATTCACATTCAATTACAGCGCTGGTTTTTTTAATATTATAATAACTACTCTTTTTTCGGGGAAACACTTATAATCTAGTCCTTTATAAGTTTTATTAGATCACAGCTTGACTTTTAATATTTTAATTCATGATTCTTTCACAAATTCAAGGGAAAAAATATCTCTGACAGACAGATCTGATAATTTTGTTTCAACTACTTGCATTCATCTTCAGTAGATAATTACCTTTTGTGTGTGTGTGTGTGGGTGTGTGTGTGTGGGAGTTCATTAGGATCCATGGCAGATCTCATACACTTAATGCTGAACTTGACAGACTGGATTGAAACATTCTGCTTCATCAAGCGCATGTTTAATTCTAAGCTAGAAGTCGTTTGAAGTGTTTTGTCTTACTTCCAAAACGAGCATAGCAATAGCCTTCCTTTACAGTAAACTCTTCATTGACAGTAAATTCTTGATTTACAGTAACAGTAAACTCTTCGTTTACAGTAAATGCTTCGTTTACAGTAAACTCTTCGTTTACAGTGAAGTCTTCGTTTACAGTGAAGTCTTCGTTTACAGTGAACTCTTCGTTTACAGTGAACTCTTCGTTTACAGAACTCTTCGTTTACAGTAAACTCTTCGTTTACAGTAAACTTTTCGTTTACAGTAAACTCTTCGTTTACAGTAAACTCTTCGTTTACAGTAAACTCTTCGTTTACAGTAAACTCTTCGTTTACAGTAAACTCTTCGTTTATAGTAAACTCTTTGTTTACAGTAAACTTTCGTCTACAGTAAACTCTTCGTCTACAGTAAACTCTTTGTCTACAGTAAACTCTTCGTTTACAGTAAACTCTTCGTTTACAGTAAACTCTTCCTTTACAGTAAACTCTTCATTTACAGTAAACTATTGCAGAACAATCATACTTTATGAGCTGAAATTGTTCTCCTTTCCACAATTCACACTTTTTTTTATGGTCATCAAGCAGGTTTATCAGAACTTACAAATCAAATCCTTTCTGTCCTCATGACCTATAGACAGTAGGTCATTTCTCACCAATTAATATTTGCGCATTACTAATCTGATTTGCATAAGTTTCAAAATTGAACAGTTGTTTTAATTTCAATATAAAACATTTAGGACTTGTAAAATTGTGAATGATCTAGCTGCCAGAGAGCTACAAAATGCACACAAATTTCATAATAAATTATGAACACTTATACCCCTCATGAGATTAACATTCAACAATCACTTTCCTTCCCAACTTTTTAAAATACTTCTTACATACCTCCTTAACAAAAATATTGATAAATTACGGTCTCTGAAGATAGCTTCAGTACTCATGAAATCAGATTACAGTTCCTGTTCTATCACATCATTTATGCCAGGTTAGGGATCTTGCCCTGTAACAGCTCTTAAAGATGTTTGCAAGTGAGTGGTAAGCACTGCACAGAGTGATAAGAGAATGATTCTGTCATGATTTACAGCATTAAAATGAGCTTGACCATCATGCAGGCTTATTTCATATCAACAATGATTAATGAGGCAATAGCCAATAGCTGATCTCAATGGCAAAGATACCTTCACATTATATTTTAATGAAATTGTCATAGGAAGTAATTTTTAACAACAGGTTGATCTAATAATGCAGGTATGCTCTGGTGGGCTGATAATGGTAAGTAAATCTTGAATTAATTTGCTTTTCTCAATCTGAGAGGTATAGTTTGGACAACTCCGAGCTGCTTTAAGGAGAATAGAATCACTAATGACCATGTCTGGGACGAGGCAAAATCTAGGCTGCAAGGCACTTCCACCCACTTCTACGAATAAAACTCCACTTCCGAATGAGTGTATGGGTTGGGGGGACTCCACATCATATACTTGATTGTATTACTAAAAGAATAATTACATCTATGTGTTTGATTTGTAACCATTGCAGTAGGTCACATTAATTATCTGGGACTGATTAAACAGTACACACATACACAACAGTTTATCTAACTGTTCCTTCACATCTGGCAAATATAACATGTCATCTACTTAATAGATCACTTTTCAATATGAAAGCTTTAAGATATCAACCACAGTCCCTGTTAGTATTGCATATTTATATAGTATCTCTCCACATACTTGCTTCAATTAAAAAAATGAAAAAAGAAACAAATCATTTGGAATCATTATTAATAGCCTAACCAATCGATCACCTAACAACCAGTGCTTATGCTATAAAGCAGATATCCGCACAATGTTTGAACTAGGGGTTGTGACCACTGATGTTGCATTCAATGAGGGCGGTGAATACTGTGAATCCACCAATGGTGTAGGCGTGGAAGCTGTGCTTGACGGCGCCTCAGACGATGGAGTACGATGTGTTAATATGCCCTTGCAATTTGTATTAGGATGATATGGAAGCGTTTCGTGATCATGATCATCACGGTTTGAAGAAGGACTATTTGGTGTCAGCGGAGTGTTCACTCGTACTTCGTTTAATTCTGACTCATCAGGGGAAGTTGATGCAGGTTCATATCTTGGACCTCGGGACCAGCGTGCACAGCAAGTAGGAGAGGAAGTGTTGTTGTGCTTTTGCGTAGAAGACGCGGAAGGGCTAGGACTGTTCTCACTCTGCTTCTGATTACCGACTGAACCCAAAGATCTTGAAAATGGAATGCCATTGTAAGTGTACTCTGTTTCCACATATTCCCGATTCTGAAAATAAAATAAAATAATATTAAACCAGATACCAAACAAAGAGAATGAATTTTTGTAAACATGTCCAGAGTTGCCTTCAACAGGACTCGGCAAACACATTGTTAAAGCAATTTCCAAACATAAACCTTTAAGTTAAATAATTGGCTTTTAGACAAACTGAACTTCTTTAGAACCACGGCTGATAAATAAACTAGTTTTTGCACATTCTATTTGCCTGTAGATATTGAGGGAATATTTCAAAATGTTTCTCTTGTATATACATAGTCAATATCAGCAGCATTACCTCTTGCATGTGTACCCAATATCAGCAACATTACCTCTTGCATGTATACTAAATAACAGCAACATTACCTCTTGCATGCATACTCAATATCAGCAGCATTACCTCTGCATGTATACTCAATATCAGCAACATTATCTCTTGCATGTATACTCAATATCAGCAGCATTACCTCTTGCATGTATACTCGATATCAGCAACATTACCTCTTGCATGTATACTCGATATCAGCAGCATTACCTCTTGCATGTATACTTGATATCAGTAGCATTACCTCTTGCATGTATACTTGATATCAGCAACATTACCTCTTGCATGTATACTCAATATCAGCAACATTACCTCTTGCATGTATACTTGATATCAGCAGCATTACCTCTTTCATGCATATTCAATACCAGCAACATTACCTTTTGCATGTATACTCAATATCAGCAACATTACCTCTTGCATGAATACTCATTATCAGCAGCATTACCTCTTGCATGTATACTCAATATCAGCAGCATTACCTCTTGCATGAATACTCAATATCAGCAGCATTACCTCTTGCATGCATACTCAATATCAGCAACATTACCTCTTGCATGAATACTCAATATCAGCAACATTACCTCTTGCATGTATACTCAATATCAGCAGCATTACCTCTTGCATGCATACCCCATATCAGCAGCATTACCTCTTGCATGCATACTCAATATCAGCAGCATTACCTCTTGCATGTATACTCAATATCAGCAGCATCACCTCTTGCATGTATACTCAATATCAGCAGCATTACCTCTTGCATGCATACCTTATATCAGCAGCATTACCTCTTGCATGTATACTCAATATCAGCAGCATTACCTCTTGCATGTATACTCAATATCAGCAGCATTGCCTCTTGCATGTATACTCGATATCAGCAACATTACCTCAAACTTTTAAAGTTTTCTTTAAACTTTAATTGCTCAAGATAATCCAGTAGCTTTTAATCTCAAATAAAATCTTTCTTAAACTTTAGGTTTAACCAACTCAAAATACTGAGCACTCAAAATACTGAGTATTTTTCTAGGTTTTGCTACAGCACAACACACTGTTGCATTATCTGATTTTAAAGATTGACAAGACAGTACAAATCTATTTCAAATAAGCCGATTGAAAATGTAGAAGAACGTTTCAGCTCCACAAATCCATGTTGAAGTGAGTGTAATGACCTGATAAGAGTTTGAAGCAAATGTAACATTATAGAAATAACACAACCCAGCAACAATAAGAATGTTATTACAAACCATAACCTAATATATGCTTAAAACATATGTACTGTAGTAGCAAATGTGGTGACTAACTGCCATCTTAACTACAATTACATAGAATATATACATATTCTGGGTGTATAGAAGAATGTAAGATATGCAGATACTGAGAAACACAAATTCAGTCCAATTTTTCTAACAGTTTTTCTGTCTCTTGACAATGATGTTTGGCTGGAAATACTAAATAATAGATGAACTGATGCAAGGTATGATGGCAGTGGATTGCAAAGCTAATTACAATTAGGGGCTTGCTGAGGTGGTTCAAATGCTCTTCTATTTCAAGGGATGGGAATAAAGATGTTTTATTGAACATACAATTTCTAGGGAATAGTTTTGATGGAGGAGGTGTCGACAACTCTCTTTAATACTAAATAACATCCACAGCCGTCTTAATGCTTCATTGTCAGCAATTTTACAGAAATTAAATTTTCCTGTTGCCAAGGTAAATGCTAGAGAAGATAAGAATAAATATCCACGAGGAAGACCTATATATACACTCACAAAGGCACACCTAGCCCAAGTACATATCCAGAAATAGGAAAAGGATCGAGCCTAACTCTCCAATAAACGTTGCATTTAATTCAGTGTACATGCCAAGAAACTTGCCATGTTGTATTTCTTGTAAAGAAAGTCACAATAGTAACTTTGTCATCTTTCATAAGTTTATTCCATGGTGAAAAACAAATTACAATAATTGGCTATATACAAAAATTTATAACCTGCAGGCAACTAAATGAATCTTTTACTCACAAGAGGATAAAAGCTAAACAGTACTTTCTTCACAATAAACTGTTGGACTTACATTTGAACCACATGCTCAATGACCAGCTTTGATGTAGGAGGTAATGTTCAACCAGTCAATTGTATCTGTTTATAGTTAGAGCTATATGGCGAGCTGAGGGGCTATTCTCTAGAGAATGCCCCCCCTCCCCCAAATAAAAAGGTTCTGCTTGATATCATTTACCACCCACATTTGCCGCTCACTTGGCACATATTCAGGACTGTGGTCTTCATGGGATTCAGCTATAACGGTTGAAGACATAAAGCATCCTTTGCAAGGCCTGCAATGGTTTCATCTTCAAGACAATTTGTAGTATATCAAATGGAAGTTAAGGGTTTATATTGGAGGCAACATTAGTTCAAATGATTTAAAATCCATTAAAAATCATGAAAATACCAAACATTTGAATCATTTTCATCTTTTTTGAATTTTTAAGATCAATTTTTATGCTAATTTAAAATGTATCATTACTTTATTCCTTATGTAAATTCATGTTTAAAAAAAAAAAATTATGAGTGTCTCATGATTCTTTAAAGGGTGCAGCAACTTCTGACCAAATTATTTAATTTTGTCCATACCTCCAATCAAATAAGCAGGATTAAGCTCTCATCACTCAAAGTGATCGAAATCTAATGAAAGAAATTGAAAGAATGATAATTTTGAGCCTTGCTGACGCCCAGTCATACATCACGAATTGTCCATACCTTAAAAAGTTTCAAACTTTGTTTAGCCATATGTGCTATTTTCACAGTTCAAAGCGAGATCCACAGATTTTAAAGTTCTTTATACACATCCATGAACCTTTGACATTATCTTGTATTTGCTAATAGGGGAACTCTAAAAGTAGACATCACTACTCTACTACAGTGAATATGGCTAAAATGAGATATACATGACATTTAATTCATCAACCCAGGTAATTCATGGCTTAGGGATATATCTGACTATCTCATAGAGCAAAAATCTTATGTGGATATAAACTGAATAGAAATACAAGGCTTGGGATGGCATACTACACAAAAGTCATGGACTTAAAATGATGGATTTTATATGCTAGCTTTTTTGAGGCAGTATTTACTGCTTGAATGTAAAACATTTGTTTTTGTGTTCAATATATTAAGAAATACGATGAGTATATTTTATGTATATTTTGCAAAATCCAACTGGTTGCAGTAATTTAATTGAATGATAAGTTTGAAAAAGTAGGATGGGCTGTACTCCTTAAACAAGATCTAATGAAAGACTGCACAGTGATGATAACATAGCTACGGCACATGGGGACAGTTTCCTCTAAGATACCTACTGTGGAAAGTAAAAGAGCACCCTTTCATCAGCAGTAAAAAGCAACAAAACTGACAAAAGTCATCCATATTGGATGGTCAATATTTTTTCCTAGATACATGTAGTTTGCAACAGGTCATATTCTAAGGAACATGTAAACCACCTGACATTAATAGACTCAATACAGCAATTTTGTTCAAATGTTGCAAGAAAAGTGTACAGAAAAACAAAGTAATGAACCTTATGTCATACAAAATGTACAACTTTGCCATGGTATAATTCAACTTGTTGAAACATGTAGTCTAAAAAGCAAATGATAGTTTTACAGGCATCTAAATTTTGGAAATAAGTATTTTGCACCAAAAATCATGGTGTTTTTGCCAATTGTTCCTAGTATTTCAAAACTGGAGTGGAAAACATTTAAAAAGGGGTTGAATAACATTTAGGTAAAAGAATAAATAAGGTATATTACTAATTTTGTGTCTTGCCGGCTGAAGATATCATTCGTAAAAATAGTTCAAATTTGAAATACATAACATTTGTTTTTAATGTGAGGATAGCAAAAGATCAAATGGCAGTTCCATGTCACAAAAAGAACTTCTTGGTTCCTTATTTCAGAACTGCTTAGACATCTACAAGCGTATTGTCCTTTCTGTCAACCTCGTTCTTCTGATAATTGGCAATGCCCTATACGTCTTGCCTGAATCTTTATGGCCCCTTCACTTAAATCTGCTTCTCATAAACTATCACTCCATGCATACTTGCGGAAATTGTACCTGTTAAGATGAGTGAATGCTTGCTGTAATATGAGATTATATAATGTCTCCTCTCCTTCTATTAGTTCGCAATCTAAATTAAGTGACTTGAGGGAAGCAAACCGAATCAGAGTGATTACTTGAGCTGGATGTAAATCAATATTTTAGCCCTGTCAGCCGCCTTTTGTTTTAATTGTCCCCGACAGCTATTTTGAGTGCCGTTCGTTAATTGTACTTTCCATACTAAAGACATGCTGTGCTGCATGAATCAAATTGATCCATGTTTAATCTTGTGTTTGGTGAAAGTAAGCATTTAGCATAAATATTCTATCAAACCGCATATGAGTTTGCTTATCTCAAGATTAATTCAGCCATCTTATCTTATTGGCATGCTTTGAAGACTGAAGTGACAGTAGTCTAGCTTAAGGGTAAGTAGTGGTATCAGGTGAGGTGCTTTGAAGACTGTAGCCTAGCTCAAGGGTAAGCAGTGATATCAGGCGAGGTGCTTTGAAGACTGTAGCCTAGCTCAAGGGTAAGCAGTGATATCAGGCAAGGTGCTTTGAAACAGTAGACTAGCTCAAGGGTAAGCAGTGGTATCAGGCGAGGTGCTTTGGAGACAGTAGCCTAGCTCAAGGGTAAGCAGTGGTATCAGACAAGATGCTTTAAAGACTGTAGCCTAGCTCAAGGGTGAGCAGTGGTATCAGGCAAGGTGCTTTGAAGACTAGCCGTGAGTAGTGGTATTCAGGCGAGGTGCTTTGAAGACTGTAGCCTAGCTAAAGGGTGGGCAGTGGTATCAGGCAGGATGCTTTAAAGACTGTAGCCTAGCTCAAGGGTAAGCAGTGGTATCGGACAAGGTGCTTTGAAGACTGTAGCCTAGCTCAAGGGTAGGCAGTGGTATCAGACAAGGTGCTTTGAAGACTTTAGCCTAGCTCAAGGGTAAGCAGTGGTATAAGGCCAGGTGCTGTGAAGACTGTTGCCTAGCTCAAGGGTAGGCATTGATATCAGGCGAGGTGCTGTGAAGACTGTAGCCTAGCTCAAGGGTGAGCAGTGGTATCAGGCGAGGTGCTTTGAAAACTGTAGCCTAGCTCAAGGGTGAGCAGTGGTATCAAGCAAGGTGCTTTGAAGACTGTAGCCTAGCTCAAGGTTGAGTAGTGGTATCAGGCAAGGTGCTTTGAAGACTAGCCTTACTCAAAGGTGAGCAGTGGTGTCAGGCAAGGTGCTTTGAAGACTGTAGTCTAGCTCAAGGGTGAGCAGTGGTATCAGGCAAGGTGCTTTGAAGACTGTAGCCTAGCTCAAGGGTGAGCAGTGGTATCAGGCAAAGTGCTTTGAAGACTAGCCTAACTCAAAGGTGAGCAGTGGTGTCAGGCGAGGTGCTTTGAAGACTGTAGCCTAGCTCAAGGGTGGGCAGTGGTATCAGGCAAGGTGCTTTGAAGATTAGCCGTGAGTAGTGGTATCAGGCGAGGTGCTTTGAAGACTGTAGCCTAGCTCAAGGGTGAGCAGTGGTATCAGACAAAGTGCTTTAAAGACTGTAGCCTAGCTTAAGGGTAAGCAGTGGTATTAGGTGAGGTGCTTTGAAGACTAGCCTAGCTCAAAGGTGAGTAGTGGAGTGGTATCAGACAAGGTGCTTTGAAGACTGTAGCCTAGCTTAAGGATAAGCAGTGGTATTAGGTGAGGTGTTTTGCAGACTGTAGCCTAGCTCACGGGTGGGCAGTGGTATCAGGCAAGGTGCTTTGAAGACTAGCCTAGCTCAAGGGTGGGCAGTGGTATCAGACAAGGTGCTTTGAAGACTGTAGCCTAGCTTAAGGGTAGGCAGTGGTAGTAGGTGAGGTGCTTTGAAGACTGAAGCTTAGCTCAAGGATAAGCAGTGGTATCAGGCGAGGTGCTTTGAAGACTGTAGCCTAGCTCACGGGTAAGCAGTGGTATCAGGTGAGGTGCTTTGAAGACTAGCCTAGCTCAAGGGTGAGCAGTGGTATCAGGCAAGGTGCTTTGAAGACTGTAGCCTAGCTTAGGGGTAAGCAGTGGTATTAGGTGAGGTGCTTTGAAGACTGTAGCCTAGCTTAAGGGTAAGCAGTGGTATTAGGTGAAGTGCTTTGAAGACTGTAGCCTAGCTTAAGGGTAAGCAGTGGTATCAGGTGAGGTGCTTTAACGACTAGCCTAGCTCAAGGGTGAGCAGTGGTATCAGACAAGGTGCTTTGAAGACTGTAGCCTAGCTTAAGGGTAAGCAGTGGTATCAGGTGAGGTGTTTTGAAGACTGTAGCCTAGCTCACGGGTGGGCAGTGGTATCAGGCAAGGTGCTTTGAAGACTAGCCTAGCTTAAGGGTGGGCAGTGGTATCAGACAAGGTGCTTTGAAGACTGTAGCCTAGCTTAAGGGTAAGCAGTGGTAGTAGGTGAGGTGCTTTGAAGACTGAAGCTTAGTTCAAGGATAAGCAGTGGTATCAGGCGAGGTGCTTTGAAGACTGTAGCCTAGCTCACGGGTAAGCAGTGGTATCAGGTGAGGTGCTTTGAAGACTAGCCTAGCTCAAGGGTGAGCAGTGGTATCAGACAAGGTGCTTTAAAGACTGTAGCCTAGCTTAAGGGTAAGCGGTGGTATTATGTGAGGTGCTTTGAAGACTGTAGCCTAGCTTAAGGGTAAGCAGTGGTATCAGGCGAGGTGCTTTGAAGACTGTAGCCTAGCTTAAGGGTAAGCAGTGGTATTAGGTGAAGTGCTTTGAAGACTGTAGCCTAGCTTAAGGGTAGGCAGTGGTATCAGGCTAGGTGCTTTAAAGACTAGCCTAGCTCAAGGGTGAGCAGTGGTATCAGACAAGGTGCTTTGAAGACTGTAGCCTAGCTTAAGGGTAAGCAGTGGTATCAGGCGAGGTGCTTTGAAGACTGTAGCCTAGCTCACGGGTAAGCAGTGGTATTAGGTGAGGTGCTTTGAAAACTGTAGCCTAGCTTAAGGGTAAGCAGTGGTATTAGGTGAGGTGCTTTGAAGACTGTAGCCTAGCTCACGGGTAAGCAGTGGTATCAGACAAGGTGCTTTGAAGATAGCCCAGCAGGGTAACATTAGGTGAGGTGCTTTGAAGACTGTAGCCTAGCTCACGGGTAAGCAGTGGTATCAGACAAGGTGCTTTGAAGACTGTAGCCTAGCTTAAGGGTAAGCAGTGGTATTAGGTGAGGTGCTTTGAAGACTGTAGCCTAGCTCACGGGTAAGCAGTGGTATCAGACAAGGTGCTTTGAAGACTGTAGCCTAGCTTAAGGGTAAGCAGTGGTATACCAGGCAAGGGCCCATCAATCCCCTTGCTATTCAGGGTCTCCAGCTTTGCCCCTCTCCCCTCTTTTTTCCAGGTAAACCCAATTTAAAACATAGATGAAAAACACTGGTCTCTCACTCTAACTCTTCCAGGAGGGAGAGGGGGGGGGGGGGAAGGGAGGTGTTTGACTATCTTTAATTTGATATGGAAAGTTGAAGTTTTTTGCCTTCCAGCAGTTTATCTATGGATGAAGTGTGACTGATAAAACTATCAATACCTAAAGAAGAACAAAAACTACCACTTTTTTAAATGTAATTTAGGGATGATGCAGATCAATTTACAACTAATCATTGTCATCAGTTCGCTGCTTGATAATGTGGGTACATCTTAAATGCATGTATTTATTTATTAACTAAAATGCAAATTACCCATGGCATAATCCCACCATTTAGATGTAATACGTACATCAAGATTCTGTTTTGCTTTCAGACAAAACATTGGCAACAAGTGCAAAGACATTTAAGACAATTGATAGTGTGTTTGAATTGTCACAGGCAGTAAAGTGGTCAGCATTAAGAATTCACCTCAAAAATTTGTCCAAGAAATTCTAATGATTAACAAATTTTCTTTTCCTTTAAGAACTTTTAATTTTCAATAACACATTTTTTGTATATCTTGGCATATATACTTTGCAGCCACTGGCGAATAAATGCAACACATTCTTTAACATTCACTTGTATACACAAGTAAAGATATAAGATTTCAGTCAAGATGGTTTTAAGTACCCTTTCAATTGCAATTCATAAGTCTAAATTGCGAATCTACCCACAGTCTGCGAGCTCCCCTGGGTATCATGATATCACAGTATGCCGTACACGACATCACCGATTTACATCTCAAATGTGGATTTCTATCACAAACAGGTCCCATGAATTGGCCTCAACTTAGAGAGGGAAAATGGATCAGTTGAGCGTGCAGTTGTTATGGTTACCTGCATAATTGCGATTAATTTGGGAGATAGTCAATACTGCAGGTGTCAAGAGGGCCTATCATGTTGAAGGTGTAATAAGTGCACAATCTAATCTTTAAAATGTCAATGGTGGGAGAATAGAGAAGGAACTTATGCAATGGGCATTAATTGCAATGGGGATTTGTTAAATACAAATATGTCTTTTCATAGATTATTTTGCAACTTTTTTGAGTATCTGAGTGAATAAAGCTCCCATCTTACACATGACACAGTTAATTGAGAATTAAGGTTTTGTTGTATTTGGGAGTACATATAAAAGAAACACTTCATACAAGATTTTGAAGAATAAATTGCCTTTCCTCCATTTGACTGAAATTTTTTGTAGCATTGGTATATATTTTAGTCTTGCAATGTGAACTCATTGGTGCCCAAAAGGAGAAAGTGGGCTTTGCTACCCAAAAAGTCTGACTTGTGTTTCATTGGAAAGGATGCATAGATTGCAATGTGTGGTTACGGTGAATAAAATCACGGAGATGATTAAAAAAATATACCAAAAATATGAAAATTACAAATGATTATTGAGGGTCTTGCCCCTCCCCCCATTAAAATTATTGGGAGGCCCTGCATCCCCTCCCCCTCCCTCACTTCCGCCGCCTATGCATAGCAATTATTTTTGAACAACAGACATACAGTCTGCATCACCAATTTCTGTTACGGTCAGATCAAAACTAGTCCCAGAATGGACTTAGACCAGTTATAACTTGAAAATAAATGCAAAAGAAATGACCCGCAGAAAGAAACAGAACTCGATTTTTGTATAACTGAATTAATGAAATTATTTCCAGAAATATTACTTGAAATGCACTTTGGGGTTTAAATAACTGATGAAACTCTACCATGACGATGTCTTTACAGTCCCTTGGATGCCTCTCCATTCGAGCCAAATGAGATATGTAACCTTGGAAACACATCTATCAAGATATGATCATATTCTTCCCTTTTAAAATAAAAGAGGCACTCTCAATTTCTAATAAAAACTCAATACATCTATTAGATATTTCAAAAGCAAATTGAAGTAACTCACTGCACCTCCATGTCTTCTCTTCTTACAAAGCTAATTTTACTTTCTGATTATTCAATCATGATCCTACCACTGCCATCACTTGAACTGCAACATATTTGGCATTTGTTGTATATACTATGAATGCTTCTTTAATTAATGGGGTCTTTGTGCAATACATGTTTGCAATTTTTATAACACATTCTTCTATCATGATACTTTTTTTGCTCACATTTTTTAAAATGAAATTATTATCACCATCACATGCAGTATGTTTTGCTCAATTAAAATTTTCTTATTACAAAATCTTTACATTTTCATAAAACTTTGGTATAACTAGAACGGTAAATACCATCATGGTTTGCATGCCCATGAAAATTGACACCCATATCATACTACCCAGCCAATTATAAAAATGGCATCTCACACTAAGTCCCACATGGCATCCCATGTCCCACATGGCATCCCATGTCCCACATGGCATCCCATGTCCCACATGGCATCCCTTGTCCCACATGGCATCCCATGTCCCACATGGCATCCCATGTCCCACATGGCATCCCATGTCCCCATGGCATCCCGTGTCCCACATGGCATCCCCGTGTCCCACATGGCATCCCGTGTCCCACATGGCATCCCGTGTCCTCATGGCATCCCGTGTCCCACATGGCATCCCATGTCCCACATGGCATCCCGTGTCCCACATGGCATCCCGTGTCCCACATGGCATCCCATGTCCCACATGGCATCCCATGTCCCACATGGCATCCCGTGTCCACATGGCATCCCGTGTCCCACGTGGCGCCCCACATGGCATCCCATGTCCCATGGCATCCCATGTCCCACATGGCATCCCGTGTCCTCATGGCATCCGTGTCCCTCATGGCATCCCGTGTCCCTCATGGCATCCCATGTCCCACATGGCATCCCATGTCCCACGTGGCATCCCATGTCCCACGTGGCATCCCATGTCCCATGTGGCATCCCATGTCTCACGTGGCATCCCATGTCCCACGTGGCATCCCATGTCCCACGTGGCGTCCCACATGGCATCCCATGTCCCATGTGGCATCCCATGTCCCACGTGGCATCCCATGTCCCACGTGGCATCCCATGTCCCACGTGGCATCCCATGTCCCACGTGGAATCCCATGTCCCACGTGGCATCCCATGTCCCACGTGGCATCCCATGTCCCACGTGGCATCCCATGTCCCACGTGGCATCCCATGTCCCACATGCCATCCCATGTCCCACATGCCATCCCATGTCCCACATGCCATCCCATGTCCCACATGCCATCCCATGTCCCACATGCCATCCCATGTCCCACATGCCATCCCATGTCCCACATGCCATCCCATGTCCCATATGCCATCCCATGTCCCACATGCCATCCCATGTCCCACATGGCATCCCAAGACCCACATGGCATTCCACCCCATGTCCCACATGGCATCCCACCCCATGTCCCACATGGCATCCAACCCTATGTCCCACATGACGTCCCATAGGCTCCACAAGAAGTCTCATCCTAGCTATCAGAGTCCCTGATTGAGCATACTATGAATGAAAGTGTCAGTTCGTATAATAACTATATGCAAATGAGTTGTTGAATAAGAAAAAAAGGCGCAGTGAAATAATTATGCCTGATATAGCCCTTGGTGTATACCACATGGTATATATCATATCATATGACCTGCATGGCCACCATCCATGTTCCACATGGCATCCCTCCCCATGTCCATATGAAGTCACATCCTGTCACACTCCCTGACTGAGCATACTAAATAAAAGTCTGGTCAGTTCATATACTGTAGCAACTTTATGCAAATGGCACAATGATCAAGGCGGAGTTTAATAATCATGCGTGATAGAACTGTTGGTGCCCAAATACTTTGAAGAATTTTAAGGATTTTAAATCTCGAGAGAGACGCTTGAGGTTCTCTGAAGAATATTGAAAAATTATATCATTTTACAGTTATCTTTTAAGGAAACTTTAACATTTCTGAGAAAATCTCAGGAAAAACTGTGGACGGCCGGACAGATGAAATCACCATTACATAGGTTCGCATTATGCTTCGCATTCGAACCAAAAATGTGAAACCTATCAGCAAATTATGTGATGATTTTTATTCATTTATTACCTCTGCCAACGAAGTTGGGCGGAGGTTTATTCTTTCGCCTGTTTGTTTGTCTGTTTGTTTGTCTGTCTGTTTGTCATCAAGATATCTCCAGAACTGATGATTGGATTTAGATTCAATTTGGTGTATAGTATTGTTCACTATCGTTTTACCTACTTGCATCTAGTGATTTTGCCCAAATTTTCAATGTTAGAGGAGAAGAGGGAGTGCATTGGCCCTTCTTTCCCCGTTCCAAGTATTTAACAAAATGTTAATTTAAGAACTCAAATATCATCGATTATACCAGATACGCAACATGTAACTTTCAGACAATTTTTGACTCTTGGGAATATCACAAAGGACATAAAACCAGAGGGGGAAGAGGGGGGGGAGGGGGAAAGGGGGCACTTCATACTAAAAGTGGTAAGGGTGTACAGCCTATCAGCCAAAAACCATACCTGCAGTATGACAGATTGATTGGTACCTGCAGTATGAAATTATACAATTTTGATACCCGCAGTATAAAAGAAGTCAATTTTGATACCTGCAATATTATACAATACAAATATTGTAAACATGGACCAGCAGTAACAAATTGACCAAGTAAAACAACATTTTGGGGACCTGCACTATGAAAATGATGCAAAAAAGGCACCTGCTTGGGCGGCACATATACCTCACATACGGAAGTTAAGGGTGATTATTTCTGAGCGAGGGCTTTCCATTCATTCCACTATCTTTTCAAGTTTCGTCAACAAGCTGGTCACATTTTCCCCTCACTACTCTTGAAAAGCCAGCGAACCCCTCACCACCCCCCAAATATAATATATATGCTATACAGAGGGGAAGACAGCTCAAAATATAATTCCTATTTAAGTTTTCTTAAATTTCAAAAATACAACAACAAAAAATCTGCTTAAATGATAACTTGGATTAGAGAGTAAAGATTGCAAAACTGTGACAAAATGAAATGTCTTCAGGAAACATGCAATGCTGATGCCGCTAATAGTATTTCTTTTATCGCAGCTTTTTACAAGATGTATTACTCACCATGATATATGTACAGTACATCATACAAGAAACAACTATGAGATTGAAGTCAATACCCTTCTGGTGGCATGTTTGCAGCGGCCTCCAGTAAAGAGACAGTTGTCATTTTATGGTCTCGCTAAATGACACTTCTTCCGCTCTTTTTCCAAATGAAAGTCAAAAATTTGACTTCTTTGTCGGCCTATACAGTAGTGAAAAACACTACTCATAGAGATCAAAAAAGATTCAGGACTACATTTAGCGTTTTTTGGTTATGATTCCTTCATTAGACAAGAACACATGACGAAAAGGACTTGGACCTATGGTGATGCTGTTAAGAGTTTGTTCTGTATCCATATAACACTTAAAAAGTGTGGTTTTGCAATAAGAAACTCAGTTAAGAAGTGTAAATTATATGAGGTTAGGGTTCATGGTCTCTCAGGTGAAGAGTGCTAGAGAGGATTTAATTAAAAGAAGAGAGAGGGCAAAAGAAAAGTGGTGGTAAAAGAAAAGAGGGGTAGAAGAAGAGTGGAATAGAAGAAAGGAAGTTGAAGAACAGGGGTAAAGAAAAGAGAAAGAGAGGATACAAGAAGACGGGGTAAAGAGAGGGTAGAAGAAGAGAGGGTAAAAGAAGAGAGGGGGTAGAAAGAGAGAGGGGTAGAAGATGAGACGGGTAGAAGTGGGGTAGAAGAATAGAGTGGGTAGAAGATGAGATAGGTAGAAGAAGAGAGGGGTAGAAGAAAATGGGTAGAAGAAGAGAGGGGTAGAAGAGAGTAGGTACACGATGAGGGAGGTAGAAGAAGAGAGTAGAAGGAGGCAGTGGGTAGAAAATGAGAGGGTAGAAGATGAGGGGTAAAAGAGAGTGGGTACACGATGAGGGAGGTATAAGAAGAGAGGTGGTACAAGAAGGGAGGGGTAGAAGATGAGAGGGTAGAAGAAGAGAGGGGTAGAAGAGAGGGTGGAAGAAGAAAGGGGTATAAGAAAAGAGGGGTAGAAGAAAAATAGAAGAGAGGGGTAGAAGAGAGAGGGTATAAGAGATGGGTTGAAGAAGAGGGGGTAGAAAAAGAGAAGGGGTAGTAGAAGAGAGTGGGTAGAAGATAAGAGAGGTAGAAGAAGAGAGGGATAGAAAAAGAAAGTGGGTAGAAGAAAATAAGGGGCAGAAGAAGAGGTGGTAGTAGATGAGAGGGTAGTAGAGAGGGGCAGAAGATGAGGTACAAAAAAGAGTGGGGATAGAAGAAGAAAGAGGTTAAAAGAAAAGAGGGGTAGGAGAAATGAGGAGGTAAAGAGAGGGGGTATCAGAAGAGAAGGGTAGAAGAAGAGAGGAGTAAAAGAAGAGAAAGGGGTACAAGAAGACAGTGGTAGAAGAAGAATACAGGGGTAGTAGAAGATGGGGGTAGAAGAAGAGAAGGAGCAGAAGAAGGGAGAGTAAAAGAAAAGAGGGGTTGAAGAAGAGAAGGGTTGAAGAAGAGGGGGTAGAAAAAGAGAGATAAAGAAAAGATGGGGTAGAAGAAGAAGAGGGGTAAAAAGAGGGGGTAGAAAAGGGAAAAGAGGGGTAGAAAAGAAGTGGTAGAAGAGGGGGTAGAAGAGAGGGGTTAGAAGAGAGGGGTAGAAGAGAGGGGGTAGAAGAGAGGGGTAGAAGAGAGGGGTAGAAGAGAGGGGTTAGAAGATAGGGGTAGAAAAGAGGGGTAGAAGAGAGGGGTAGAAGAGAGTGGGTTGAAGAAGAGGGGTAGAAGAAGATAGTGTAAAAGAAGAAAAGGGGTACAAGAGAGGGGTAGAAGATGAGGTAGAAGAAAGGGGGTACAAGAAGGGGGTACAAGAAGAAAGGGGGTACAAGAAGAAAGGGTACACGAATAGAGGGGGTACAATAATAGAGGGGTAGAAGAAGAGAGGGGGTACAAGAACGTCTGAATAAATCAATCACATATGCAGTGTAAGAACATGGAGTTTCATATTTGTTTGGTAGTTTATGGTGGTAATGGTATTTAAGGGAATTGTTTCACTGTGTCCTGAAGTTAAAACATTCCAGGATGATCTGTCTGACTTTTCGAGTTCCCTTTCCTGGGAAGAGATGCACTCCCATAAATCAATGAACACAAACCTTGTTCAGCATTTTTTGATCAACAAGTTGCCCCTACTGAAAACTTATTTTCATACTTTAGCAGAATTATTGTCCTGAATCTAACATTTTCTTTTAATATTTTTCTTTTTGTAAAATTGGGCATGCATACACAGAATACACATAAACAATACAAAAATGTCTTAACTCCCAGTTTGCCTGAATGGTCTGGCAATGTCTTATTGCCTGAATGGTCTGGCAATGTCTTATTGCCTGAATGTCTTATACAGATCATAATAAATGTCCATCCTCATTGATTTCCAAATACACCAGGGAAAAACAGATGATTTGTATGACAGCTTAACATCTCTCTCTCTCTCTTTCCAATATGAAGGTCAAATATCACTTACAAGGTCATTGCACGTACATTGACAGCCAGTAACAATGAAATGCCTCATGTGCACAAACTTTTATTATATGAAATTGAATTTAAAACCTTTTAGCAGAATATTAATGTTTGATTTGTTTTTGTCGGGACACAATCAGAAATGATAACTGTTAATGGCAAAATATGCAGTTTCTGCAGGATTTAAAAATGTCTTATCATATTCATCTCAGAAATGCAGGCATGTAGCCAGCCTTATAGATTGGAGAGGAAGGGAGGGGGGGGGGGAGGAGGACAATGGAAATTATATTCAGACCATAGCATATTTTCTTGATCTTTTTACCATCTTACTTTATTAAGGGGTGGTGCAATGCTGTCAAACCGCCCCCTTCCCCCCGTCCCTGGCTATACCCTGGAATGCTAAAAAGGATATAATTATCACATGGTACCTCATATGCTGAAGCATAGCTTAGCAACCAATGAGAGCAAATATAATATATTTATGAGAAATTTAGATGAAAACGATCTAGAATGCATATTCTTATGATATCTGTATCTGGCCTATTTTGTTGTTTTCCCACCATATATTAAAACATGGCTTATATTTAACCAAATCCTTGGTCTAACGATTAAAATCATGTTCTTGTGCCCAGAGGGATAAAGATATACGGTTAAAGGAATTACACAATTATCATCAGCACAGTTTTCTGGAAAAACAAATACACTGATTATTACTGAAATAAGTGCCAAGCTCTTTGGAATTCACAACTTGAAAGTGACTACAGACATTCAATGACAAACCTTTGTAAACAATGGGCACCGCTTGCCATAAACCGTGCAGTTCTATGGGATTGATATCACAACTTACACGCTTTACTGCTGGATTGGCGGATCACATTGATTTTGTCTGTGGACCCTTTGCACCTTTTATTTACATCTAAAAAAATCTGAATAATGACTGACGAAGACAACCATGCAGAATAATGACTGATGAAGACAACAATGCAGAACAATGACTGATGAAGACAGCAATGCAGAATAATGACTAATGAAGACAACCATGCAAAACAATGACTAATGAAGACAACAATGCAGGACAATAACTGATGAAGACAACCATGCAGAACAATGACTAATGAAGACAACAATGCAGGACAATAACTGATGAAGACAACCATGCAGAACAATGACTAATGAAGACAACAATGCAGAATAATGACTAATGAAGACAACCATGCAGAACAATGACTAATGAAGACAACAATGCAGAACAATGACTAATGAAGACAACCATGCAGAACAATGACTAATGAAGACAACAATGCAGAATAATGACTGATGAAGACAACCATGCAGAACAATGACTAATGAAGACAACAATGCAGAACAATGACTAATGAAGACAACAATGCAGAACAATGACTAATGAAGACAACCATGCAGAACAATGACTAATGAAGACAACAATGCAGAATAATGACTGATGAAGACAACCATGCAGAACAATGACTGATGAAGACAACCATGCAGAACAATGACTGATGAAGACAACAATGCAGAATAATGACTAATGAAGACTAACATGCAGAGCAATGATTGATGAAGACAACCATGCATAACAATGACTGATGAAGACAACCATGCAGAACAATGACTAATGAAGACAACAATGCAGGACAATAACTGATGAAGACAACAATGCAGAATAATGACTAATGAAGACAACCATGCAGAATAATGACTAATGAAGACAACAATGCAGAACAATGACTAATGAAGACAACAATGCAGAATAATGACTAATGAAGACAACCATGCAGAACAATGACTAATGAAGACAACAATGCAGAATAATGACTGATGAAGACAACCATGCAGAACAATGACTGATGAAGACAACCATGCAGAACAATGACTGATGAAGACAACCATGCAGAACAATGATTGATGAAGACAACCATGCAGAACAATGACTGATGAAGACAACCATGCAGAACAATGATTGATGAAGACAACCATGCAGAACAATGACTGATGAAGACAACCATGCAGAACAATGACTGATGAAGACCATAGAAGTCAAAACAGATGAGCATCAAGCTCAAAGGGGCCTCATCAATTTGTCAGCCTAAAATTATCAAAAATCTTTTCAGATTATAATTTGCCAAAAAATGCACACTTTAAACTTCCTAATACCTGAAGATAATTTTCAAGAATCGTTTCTTTTTTTAAATATTTTTTTATTCATTTTAGAACCCATCAAATGCTCTGGGGGACCTTTTGCACACTGCATCATCAGTTCCAGAATTAAAATTGGAAATCAAATTATTGGAAACTTTTTTGTGTTTAATTATTAAGATGAAATATAACACGCAGTTTACAATAAAATGCTTTGTTATCCGTTCATGTACTTTACACTCTAAATAAGAGAGAAAAAATATCCATACAATTACATTAAAATTGTCTGCATCAGTCACTTTTCATCACTTTGAAGTGTAATAACATCATAACAGAACAAGATATGAATATGGCTTTTTTCACTTTTTTTCTTCTTTGTTTTTTGATAGTTGTATATCATAAGTATTTTCACAACATGAATATTTCTTTAAACAAATGCAGTACAGAACAAACACAGTACAGAACAAACACAGTATAGAACAAACGCAGTACAGAAAATATATCAGCAATAATGAAAATGTGTTGATGCCCTCCATTGGTCCTTAGAACCCCATTAATGACTACAATGTGGTGATGCCCTCCATTGGTCCTTAGAACCCCAGTAATGACTACAATGTGTTGATGCTCTCCATTGGTCCTTAGAACCCCAGTAATGATTACAATGTGTTGATGCTCTCCATTGGTCCTTAGAACCCCAGTAATGATTACAATATGTTGATGCCCTCCATTGGTCCTTAGAACCCCATTAATAACTACAATGTGTTGATGCCCTCCATTGGTCCTTAGAACCCCAGTAATGATTACAATATGTTGATGCCCTTCATTGGTCCTTAGAACCCCAGTAATAACTACAATGTGTTGATGCCCTCCATTGGTCCTTAGAACCCCAGTAATGACTACAATGTGTTGATGCTCTCCATTGGTCCTTAGAACCCCAGTAATGATTACAATGTGTTGATGCTCTCCATTGGTCCTTAGAACCCCAGTAATGATTACAATATGTTGATGCCCTCCATTGGTCCTTAGAACCCCATTAATAACTACAATGTGTTGATGCCCTCCATTGGTCCTTAGAACCCCAGTAATGACTACAATGTGTTGATGCTCTCCATTGGTCCTTAGAACCCCAGTAATGATTACAATGTGTTGATGCCCTCCATTGGTCCTTAGAACCTCATTAATAACTACAATGTGTTGATGCCCTCCATTGGTCCTTAGAACCCCAGTAATGACTACAATGTGTTGATGCTCTCCATTGGTCCTTAGAACCCCAGTAATGATTACAATATGTTGATGCCCTCCATTGGTCCTTAGAACCCCATTAATAACTACAATGTGTTGATGCCCTCCATTGGTCCTTAGAACCCCAGTAATGACTACAATGGTTGATGCCCTTCATTGGTCCTTAGAACCTCATTAATAACTACAATGTGTTGATGCCCTCCATTGGTCCTTAGAACCCCATTAATAACTACAATGTGTTGATGCCCTTCATTGGTCCTTAGAACCCCATTAATAACTACAATGTGTTGATGCCCTCCATTGGTCCTTAGAACCCCATTAATATCTACAATGTGTTGATGCCCTCCATTGGTCCTTAGAACCCCATTAATGACTACAATGGTTGATGCCCTCCATTGGTCCTTAGAACCCCAGTAATAACTACAATGTGTTGATGCCCTCCATTGGTCCTTAGAACCCCAGTTATGACTACAATGTGTTGATGCCCTCCATTGGTCCTTAGAACCCCAGTGATGACTACAATGTGTTGATGCCCTCCTTTGGTCCTTAGAACCCCAGTAATGACTACAATGGTTGATGCCCTCCATTGGTCCTTAGAACCCCAGTAATAACTACAATGTGTTGATGCCCTCCATTGGTCCTTAGAACCCCAGTAATGACTACAATGTGTTGATGCCCTCCATCGGTCCTTAGAACCCCATTAATATCTACAATGTGTTGATGCCCTCCATTGGTCCTTAGAACCCCATTAATGACTACAATGGTTGATGCCCTCCATTGGTCCTTAGAACCCCAGTAATAACTACAATGTGTTGATGCCCTCCATTGGTCCTTAGAACCCCAGTAATAACTACAATGTGTTGATGCCCTCCATTGGTCCTTAGAACCCCAGTAATGACTACAATGTGTTGATGCCCTCCATTGGTCCTTAGAACCCCAGTGATGACTACAATGTGTTGATGCCCTCCTTTGGTCCTTAGAACCCCAGTAATGACTACAATGGTTGATGCCCTCCATTGGTCCTTAGAACCCCAGTAATAACTACAATGTGTTGATGCCTCCATTGGTCCTTAGAACCCCAGTAATGACTACAATGTGTTGATGCCCTCCATCGGTCCTTAGAACCCCATTAATATCTACAATGTGTTGATGCCCTCCATTGGTCCTTAGAACCCCATTAATGACTACAATGGTTGATGCCTCCATTGGTCCTTAGAACCCCAGTAATAACTACAATGTGTTGATGCCCTCCATTGGTCCTTAGAACCCCAGTAATGACTACAATGTGTTGATGCCCTCCATTGGTCCTTAGAACCCCAGTGATGACTACAATGTGTTGATGCCCTCCTTTGGTCCTTAGAACCCCAGTAATGACTACAATGGTTGATGCCCTCCATTGGTCCTTATAACCCCAGTAATAACTACAATGTGTTGATGCCCTCCATTGGTCCTTAGAACCCCAGTAATGACTACAATGTGTTGATGCCCTCCATCGGTCCTTAGAACCCCATTAATATCTACAATGTGTTGATGCCCTCCATTGGTCCTTAGAACCTCAGTAATGACTACAATGTGTTAATGCCCTCCATTGGTCCTTAGAACCCCATTAATAACTACAATGTGTTGATGCCCTTCATTGGTCCTTAGAAGCCCAGTAATGACTGCAATGTGTTGATGCCCTCCATTGGTCCTTAGAACCCCAGTAATAACTACAATGTGTTGATGCCCTCCTTTGGTCCTTAGAACCCCAGTGATGACTACAATGTGTTGATGCTCTCCATTGGTCCTTAGAACCCCAGTAATGATTACAATATGTTGATGCCCTCCATTGGTCCTTAGAACCCCATTAATAACTACAATGTGTTGATGCCCTCCATTGGTCCTTAGAACCCCAGTAATGATTACAATATGTTGATGCCCTCCATTGGTCCTTAGAAGCCCAGTAATGATTACAATATGTTGATGCCCTCCATTGGTCCTTAGAACCCCATTAATAACTACAATGTGTTGATGCCCTTCATTGGTCCTTAGAACCCCAGTAATAACTACAATGTGTTGATGCCCTCCATTGGTCCTTAGAAGCCAAGTAATGACTACAATGTGTTGATGCCCTCCATTGGTCCTTAGAACCCCAGTGATGACTACAATGTGTTGATGCTCTCCATTGGTCCTTAGAACCCCAGTAATGACTACAATGTGTTGATGCCCTCCATTGGTCCTTAGAACCCCAGTGATGACTACAATGTGTTGATGCTCTCCATTGGTCCTTAGAACCCCAGTAATGACTACAATGTGTTGATGCCCTCCTTTGGTCCTTAGAACCCCAGTGATGACTACAATGTGTTGATGCTCTCCATTGGTCCTTAGAACCCCAGTAATGACTACAATGTGTTGATGCCCTCCATTGGTCCTTAGAACCCCAGTGATGACTACAATGTGTTGATGCTCTCCATTGGTCCTTAGAACCCCAGTAATGATTACAATATGTTGATGCCCTTCATTGGTCCTTAGAACCCCATTAATAACTACAATGTGTTAATGCCCTCCATTGGTCCTTAGAACCCCATTAATAACTACAATGTGTTGATGCCCTTCATTGGTCCTTAGAAGCCCAGTAATAACTACAATGTGTTGATGCCCTCCTTTGGTCCTTAGAACCCCAGTGATGACTACAATGTGTTAATGCCCTCCATTGGTCCTTAGAACCCCAGTAATAACTACAATGTGTTAATGCCCTCCATTGGTCCTTAGAACCCCAGTAATAACTACAATGTGTTGATGCCCTCCATTGGTCCTTAGAACCCCAGTGATGACTACAATGTGTTGATGCTCTCCATTGGTCCTTAGAACCCCAGTAATGATTACAATATGTTGATGCCCTCCATTGGTCCTTAGAACCCCATTAATAACTACAATGTGTTAATGCCCTCCATTGGTCCTTAGAACCCCATTAATAACTACAATGTGTTGATGCCCTTCATTGGTCCTTAGAAGCCCAGTAATAACTACAATATGTTGATGCCCTCCATTGGTCCTTAGAACCCCAGTAATAACTACAATGTGTTGATGCCCTTCATTGGTCCTTAGAAGCCCAGTAATAACTACAATGTGTTGATGCCCTTCATTGGTCCTTAGAACCCCAGTAGTGACTACAATGTGTTGATGCCCTCCTTTGGTCCTTAGAACCCCAGTGATGACTACAATGTGTTGATGCTCTCCATTGGTCCTTAGAACCCCAGTAATGATTACAATATGTTGATGCCCTTCATTGGTCCTTAGAACCCCAGTAGTGACTACAATGTGTTGATGCCCTCCTTTGGTCCTTAGAACCCCAGTAATGATTACAATATGTTGATGCCCTCCATTGGTCCTTAGAACCCCATTAATAACTACAATGTGTTAATGCCCTCCATTGGTCCTTAGAACCCCATTAATAACTACAATGTGTTGATGCCCTTCATTGGTCCTTAGAAGCCCAGTAATAACTACAATATGTTGATGCCCTCCATTGGTCCTTAGAACCCCAGTAATAACTACAATGTGTTGATGCCCTTCATTGGTCCTTAGAACCCCAGTAATAACTACAATGTGTTGATGCCCTTCATTGGTCCTTAGAACCCCAGTAGTGACTACAATGTGTTGATGCCCTCCTTTGGTCCTTAGAACCCCAGTGATGACTACAATGTGTTGATGCTCTCCATTGGTCCTTAGAACCCCAGTAATGATTACAATATGTTGATGCCCTCCATTGGTCCTTAGAACCCCATTAATAACTACAATGTGTTGATGCCCTCCATTGGTCCTTAGAACCCCAGTAATGACTACAATGTGTTGATGCCCTCCATTGGTCCTTAGAACCCCGCTAATGACTACAATGTGTTGATGCCCTCCATTGGTCCTTAGAACCCCAGTAATGACTACAATGTGTTGATGCCCTCCATTAGTCCTTAGAACCCCAGTAATGACTGCAATGTGTTGATGCCCTCCATTGGTCCTTAGAACCCCAGTAATGACTGCAATGTGTTGATGCCCTCCATTGGTCCTTAGAACCCCAGTAATGACTACAATGGTTGATGCCCTCCATTGGTCCTTAGAACCCCGCTAAAGACTACAATGTGTTGATGCCCTCCATTGGTCCTTAGAACCCCAGTAGTGACTACAATGTGTTGATGCCCTCCATTGGTCCTTAGAGCCCCAGTAATGACTGCAATGTGTTGATGCCATCCATTGGTCCTTAGAACCCCAGTAATGACTACAATTATTGCTTTATCTACTTTTGCAGCAAGCCAGCTGTACAAAAGTCATTGAGTATATTTTCAGGTTGAAAGAAAAATCTTTAAAAAAATAAAAAAAAAAAAATATTATTTATTTTACAATGCTGTACATACTCTTGCCAATGCACTATTGTTACAGCAGCAAACTCGAGTTCCCAGGGTCTCTGTAAATCAGCTCTCGTGTCTTCATAGTTATTAACTCTCACAGTAATTTCCTGTACATCTGTGAAATCAGTTGTTTAGCTCAAGACTCCTCAATTAGTAAAATATTAATATTTTTCATTAAAAGAGACAGAAATAATAGAGAGATGGGAATTAAATTAATCCTGATGCACCATACAGTGCATAATTTGATGTAATATGCTTGTTTTACTTTTTAAATAAACTTACAAACATGAACCAATGCTATTACAATTACCTTAGCTGACAAAGAAAACAATACCTGCAAATTTATTCATTGATAACGTAACCAAGACAACACCAGGATATCTTGTTGCCATATACGCAGTGACGTCCATGAAACAATATTTAGAGACAAATTAGTGAATAAGATTGATATAATCTGGCAGAAAAATGATAATAAAATATAAAATGGGTGATTATTGTGTGAAATTATCTTGGTGGATGAGGAGCGTTAAAACTCAGCATAAACTACCTAATACACAGTAAACTATTGACAAGTATTCTTAAATGGCGTTCCAATGTAAATTAATGATATGAGATACAATGGTGTAGGTCTTAGCTTTTATTAAACAGACATTTATTAGAATTTAAAATTGTAAGATATATGATTTATCATGAGATATGAAACAAAATAAGTTTTTGTTTTCTTTAAAAATACAATAAATATTTATATCAGCTTAACGATTTCAAACTGTATGGTATGTGTGTGGGGGGGGGGAGGTGGTAGTGTACAATAAAATGTTCTCCATTTTATTTCCATCATGACCACATTGACTTATAATAGGTGGAGAGTATAAAAGTTTATTCATCTCCAATTTTACACACAGAAGTGAAGAGCAAAACCATTTATAGGGTTGATAACTACAAAATTAGGATTATTTTATTTTCCTGTTTTCTTTACTGGAGATCTTACATTTTTCCCTATAATTTGGATTTTCTAGTCAATGTAACAAAATATTTGAATGAGCACATTCTACCATACACTTGTTGAGATTACACATTCAGAGCTTTGTTATTGTTTGTGCATCTGAAGAAGTGTTTCTGACCTCCTGTCACCTCAGCTCTGGTGCCTTTTACAATTGTTTAAACTATTAGGGCACAAGAATCTCATCGTTATTTGACTGGAATTCTTCAACTCAATTTGCCAACATCTGTAACCTACAAGTGCAAATGGCTATAAAACAGATCACCCAAATGTATCATCAATTAGTGTGTGGTGGAACAAAGGACAGAAGCTTCCTACATTATAATATGCATGTGGAGTCCATTACAAGGAAGAGATTAAAGAACGACCACTTCAAAGGAATTGTGGGCAAAGGCAAGTATTTATAGGTTAATAAACCCCAAAGCATGTGATTTAGATTTGCTGATCACACTTCCCTGTATATATTCATTAGTTGTTCTGCTCCTTAAAAGTTTCAAACAGTCAGACCCAACCTGATGAATAACCAGGTCGGGTCAGATTTTTCCTCTTTATTTTCTTTATTATAAAAACCTTAGTTGTTGTGGAAGTTGGTGCTGAGTATTATATTAGCAATGGATGAAGTCCTTATCGTGTGGTTATTTTAATTAAAATAAAGTGGTCTCACTATTTGCTACAGTAAGTTTGTGGTTATGATTTGCTAGAACAATTTTTTAAGGAGAAGGACAAGTCATGCTTATACCTTAAAAAGAGTTTTAAGATGGTATCTAAGCCATGCAGTTTTGATCAACAAAACATGAAGATTTGAGAGCAACAAGGAAACCCTTTTCCATTGGTACTAATTGTTATGAGCTTTCTGTCCACAACCGAATCTCTTCCACATATAGTTATTTGAGCTCCGTGTAATTGCTAATGATATCTTAAGAGGTTTTTCCTTTTGAAAAGTCAGGTTATCAAAAATCCGAAAATGCTATAACATGATTTGAAAGTTCAAAGCTTTACACTAGGCCTATATACTGAAAATATTCCTCTTTCAGGAAAAAGTTCATAGCAATGCAAACACATTCAACAGCAAAACGAATTATCTTTCCCTATTATCTGTATTGTCATAATTCTCTTTTTCACTATTAGAAATAATTTTGCCAGAAAGAAAACATTTTTTTATTGCACCGATCATGTACAATTTAAGCCCCCCCCCCTTCTCTAGAATTAATAATCATTAATGTCTTCACCCTGCCTTAAAACTGCCTGACGCGATGCCTATCATCTGGCTTAAAAATGTCCGAATATTGCTTTGGAATAGGTATTCAGTTGTAATGACATAAATAACTCGACAGAAATAACTATTTAAAACATGCACTTACAATTCAATTCAATTCAATTCAATTCAATTCAGTCTATTTACTTGATAGGCCACCGGCCTTTTCATATTTACAACATGGTAATGCTTACAGCAACAAAATAGAACAGTTCCCTATAAAAAAATAATGAAACCATTTTCCAGACTCGAGAACAAATTTATGAAGAGAAAAAGCTGCTACTGACTAAACATTAACAGTAATGCTTTAATCCTATTGTGTAATGCTTTGGCATCTTCCTGAATGAATGTAATCTACAGCAATCAATCATATGTTCAATGAGTACCAGATGAAGTCACGGTATCCAATGAGTTTATCTGCTTGGTTCTTTGCCAACCGGTGCTCAGGACAACTACTGATGAAATTCAACACAAAATTGAATTTTGCTCTGAAAAGTGCAACATCTTATCTTGTGTTCAATAAGTTCAATTTCTGCAGTGGTGTACATCAGCTTCAAGACCACGAATGAAAATAAAATAAAGCATAACAACTGAATGCAATTTGTAAGGCCCATAGGCGAACGAGGTGGAAGTGCCGGGGTATAATTGTCCCTCCCCATCAAATAGTAGACTTTTGAGTAGAATCAAGGCAAGGTTAGGCTGAGACTTGTGTCAGTAATATCACATTTTTAGGCAATTTTCATTCTCCCACCCCCCTCCTCAAACACAATTTAGGATCCTGCCCTTATGTTATCTGGTTCACCAATTGGGAGATCTCCTGATTGGGAGATCGAGACACGCGCAGTGACAACAATTTAAATTGTTGCTAATAAGTTCAGTCGTTAAATTCTTTTGCAAATGATATGAATATTTCTGTATAATTTGAGCTTTTGCTGGTGACTAAAATGTTAAAATCTGCTCTTCACAAATTATTGAAATAAATTTATGAAGATTACTTTACAAAAGCCTGGTAAAAGTAAAATTTGCACTGATGAAAATGGAGAAAATAATTTTAGCGTTCTGTTGTACAAATCAAATTAAAATATTTTGCATCCATTTTTCCTACCTTTGGCTTAAACTTTTTTTAGTGCAATGTATTTCTTTAGAGAGATTTGAATTTGGAAAGTTGCATTGTGGGTCATAATGATAAAAATCTCCCAATCGGAAGATCTCCCAATCGGGAGCATGGACCGGACTGATGTAAGGACCATTTGGAGGTGAATATGACACAGGAAAACAGTTTTATGAATTTCCACTGCAAGCCTTTCTTGTAATTAATGGAACATCAGAAAAAATATTTGAGTAGAGTCAATACAGGTTATTTGAGTTATAGTAAACCAACTATTGGAATGAATAGTTGAATGCCTTCCCATTTGTAACCATCATTAAAGCTACGCTCTTGTATTCTTTCTTATAAAAAGAAAACAGCTCCCAGCATGAGTTAAGACCAACCAGCAGATCCATTTCAATGTACCATATTCAATGTATTAAGCACCCTGCTTTAATAAGCCCCCACCCAACATTTTTTTACTGATAACCTAATTTATTTGAAGACTTAAAATAAGTTTTGTTACATTATTTGCATATTTTACATCTGACACTCACGTCTTTCTATGGTAGCAGGTGGTGGTTATCGTGGTGCTAGTATAGGACCAATTTACACAATGTAGTTCGAATAGCACACCGTACATGGTACCGGAGCATGAGCGCTTATCAGGAAAAAACTTCGGACCTAAAAAGTGGTGCATTTCTATTTTCATAAGCGCCCTGGGCACTTATGTCAAATATGGTATTTTCTTTTTCTAAGGAAACTTGTTTTATAATTCTATAAAATACTTTTTGTCAAACATGTGTAAGCATACATACTAATGCATTTTCAACATTAGATCTGTAAGTATAGGATGAATAAAAAGATGAATAACATGACCAACAAAGATCACTGACTTTTTAATGACCTCACCCTTGCCATGGGTGTAGATCCAGGTCATTCGATCCCCCCCTCACATGGCTCTCAAAAAGGTTAAAAAAACTTTGCTCAAAGATCCAACAGTTTTGCTGAAAGGTCCAGATTTGGACAATTTTGAACAGTTTAAAGACCCCAGTATTTTGACATAATTTTGGATACAAAATTATGAAATCTGTAATTCATTGTAACCTAAAGAATCCCCTCCCCCCACAATCCAAAGGGCTGACAACACCCCTGCTTGCATAATTAAAATGTCAGGTTAATTATTCAAGAAATGGAAGAAAATAATACTTGATAATACAGGTCCTTAAATAAACAACCAAAATTTTCCTTAAATTATTAGCTTTTCAAGACTTGAACATCGCCATTTTGTTATATTTCCCATGATGCTTTACATAAAAGCCTTAAGCAGTGTTATAAATTTCATATTTTAAATACTTCTGCAAAAAATTTCTTTGCCTGGTGAGACTTTAAAACTATACACGTTCATTACTTTCATGGATAAATTTGATCCACTCCCTTTTTATGTTTACCACGCCATTTTCGAAATATGAGGAAAAATCAGAAAAATATTTGGCTTTTTGGCACGAACAGTCACTTTAAAAATTTAAATATTTGTAACAGTATAACTTTGCCATCAAGATTGCAGATTCTAAAGAATAAAATTACACATCACAAAATCTTGCATTCTTTTTGACAAAATTACTCATTCTTACAATTTCTTCCTGTATATTTTTATTGCAAAATATGAACAAAACAGCTGCAGGATGTCTGCTATAGCAGGTTTTAACAGGCTCTTTAAAGTAGGACCCCTCCCAGACTGAAAACAATGCATTCCAGTGATGCCTATTTCTACAAATCTTTATGCTTTCCTACATGATTCTCTTATTTCAAAGCAGCTGAATCTTAAATGCCCTGTCACACCGAACTACAATTTCAACCACCAATATCTCGGAAATGAAGCAAATCCTGTAAAAATTCAAAAGAGCTTCATTATCTAGAATAACAGCATTCATTTCAAGGAAATGACATCTTGGCATTGCTCTCAACCTAGAAAGGAATCTGCTTAAAACTAGTGCACATCAGAAAGGTGGCACTCGTGTATGATATCACGACATAAACCTTTAACAAGAAACATCTTGCTTTGCAAGCATTCATAACTTTTTCCCCCTACATCCAAATTTCATGACAGGATTAATTTGAAAACTACATCTCCCGCAATACAATTCATGCATTAAGTGTATATTAATATTTAATCACAATTTGAAATAAGACACTTTCCAAGTATGACTATGAGAAAAGCTGAAATGCTCAAACAGCTGTCAGATAGATTCATCAAGGTCGCTGGAAACTTGCCTTACTTTCTTTCATGACGTCTGTGGTGAAATGGGAGATATTTTAGTAAATGTTACCATAAGGCAAATCAAACAGACTGGTACGCCAGGTCTCAGGGGTAGCTTCCCTTTATCAAGCAGACTGGTATGCCAGGTCTCAGGGGTAGCTTCCCTTTATCAAGCAGACTGGTACACCAGGTCTCAGAGGTAGCTTCCCTTTATCAAGCAGACTGGTACACCAGGTCTCAGGGGTAGCTTCCCTTTATCAAGAAGACTGGTATGCCAGGTCTCAGAATAGCTTCCCTTTATCAAGCAGACTGGTATGCCAGGTCTCAGGGGTAGCTTTCCTTTATCAAGCAGACTGGTATGCCAGGTCTCAGGGGTAGCTTCCCTTTATCAAGCAGACTGGTACGCCAGGTCTCAGGAGTAGCTCTCCTTTATCAAGCAGACTGGTACGCCAGGTCTCAGGGGTAGCTTCTCTTTATCAAGCAGACTGTTAAGTCAGGTCTCAGGGGTAGCTTCGGGCCGGAGGCCTTTATCAAGCAGACAGGTACGCCAGGTCTCAAGGGTAGCTTCCCTTTATCAAGCAGACTGGTATGCCGGGTCTTAGGGGTAGCTTCCCTTTATCAAACATTTATACACTTGGTGGAGGCTCCAAAATTCACAGTGACTGTCAAATATGACCTTGAAAAGACTGAGGAAGTGACAACATTTTCTGAATTAATAGCATATTACAACATATAATTTACAAGAATTAACAAAATTCCCCCACTCAATTGTTTTATTTCCACTTGCGATCAGTAGTGCCACATATTTGTTTGTGTTACTCCCCCTCCCCACATCCTCTGTTCCATATCTTTAAACAGCAAAATATGCATTTGAAATTTAAAATTTTGTATTTTACTTGTATAAATATAATTAGTTTTCCACGAAACGAAACAAAACAAAAACCTACATTTGCGATAGCTTGAAGTTTTGAGTGATGTCAACCAATCCTATGCATACATTGCGTAAGAAAGCTGGGAAGGGTGATGCTTACATATAATCTAACTTTTCAATATATATTATTATTATTATTTTAATACAGTTTTGACCATGTTTCAACCCACTCTTAAGTCCATGACTGCAATAATCAAGTCCCCCTCTCATCACAGCCATCCACAATGCAACACAAACAACAATTTATCACATCCTTAAAAAGATTTGATTTTGAATCATGTTCAGAATTTAAAAATCCAGCACTCTCTCTAATTCATCTTCAGACACTGTGTCGTACACAAATTTCATCTTCATGTTTCTTCTAATTCACTGTTTGGAGGATGAGACTTCAATGGAAAGATGACTCCTTGAGCGTTTTAATCAATTTTATCATTGCTGGATAAATATTTCAGCTTCTCGTCTTTGAAAAGCGGTTAAGTCAACAATCTTTCCATTGCACACACCAGAAAATGCATTTATCAAACATGAACATACTAAAACCATAACATATAATGTGCCAGACTGCCAGGCTTAGGCTTTATCTTAGCACATGATTCTACATGCAGTCATACTGCAATCAGTTGCTAAGATGCACATTTATCATTTTTTGCTGCCTATTTCAGCCATTCATTAATATTTTCATTTTCATTAAACATTGCACACAAACAAGGTCAATTATGGATTATTATTATTGATCAGACTGAAACCATATTAAAGCCATGTGCAAAATGAAGAAGAATGCTTCCACACAAGAGGAATTTTTCCTAAATAAGTTACGAATCATAGTCTTTCCAGGTAAGGTTTATAAGGGTTAAAGATCTGGTAAGAAAATTAAACTATCTAAAACTATTTTTATCTAGTAAAAGATCTCGTAAGAAAATTAAACTACCTAAATCAATTAATTAATCAATCTATCTATCTATCTATCTATCGTTCCATCTATCTATCATTCTATATACCTATCCTTCTATCTATCTATCTATTCTTCTATCGGTCTATCTATCTATCTGTCTATCGATCTATCTTTCTATCGTTCATTGTACCTATCATTCTTCTATCTATCTATCTATCTATCTATCTATCTATCTATCTATCTATCTATCTATCTATCTATCTATCTATCCTTATGCTCAGGTACTTTTTTACACTCTTTAACCTTTTCATGGTATCCCTTGCTTAAACTCTGTTCTTTTTCTGACCAACCAATTCTCATTTCTCACTAACAACTTCATTTCCCATCCCCAACATTCTAGTTCCCATCTAATCATTCCTCCCAATACCACTGTCCTCTATATCCTCGTACAGCCACAACCCAGTACTCGTTATACTCCTATATCCACACCCCTGTCCTTTCCTCCTATACCCAAACCTCTGCCTTCTATATCCTCCTATACCCACACCTCTTTTCTCCTCCTATACCCACACCCCTGCCCACTATATCCTCCCATACAATGCCTGTTTTCTCCTCCTATACCCACACCTGTTTTCTCCTCCTATACCACACCTCTGCCTTCTATATCCTCCTATACCCATACCTGTTTTCTCCTCCTATACCCACACCTCTGCTCTCTATATCCTCATATAGCCACACCTGTTTTCTCCTATACCAGCACTCATGTACTCAATAACCTCCTATACCACACCTCTGTTCTCTCCTCCTATACCACACCTCTGCCCTCTATATCCACCTATACCACACCTCTCTTCTATCCTCCTATACCACACCTCTGTTCTCTCCTCCTATACCACACCTCTGCCCTCTATATTCTCCTATACCCACACCTCTGCCCTTTATATTCTCCTATACCCACACCTCTGTCCTTTTCTCATAAGCCCATACCCTTGCACTCTATATCCTCCTATACCATACTTATGTCCTCTCCTCCTATTTCATACCTCTACTCTCTATATCCTCATATATCCACAACTGTTTTCTCTTCCTCTACCCACACCCCTGCCCTCTATAACCTCCTATACCACACCTGTTTCCAACTCCTATGACACACCTCTGTCCTCTATATTTTCCTATATCCACACCTGTCTCCTCCGATAACCACACCACTGACTGCCCTCTATATCCTCCTATGCCACACCTCTCTTCTATCCTCCTATACCACACCTCTGTTCTCTCCTCCTATACCACACCTCTGCCCTTTATATTCTCCTATACCCACACCTCTGCCCTTTATATTCTCCTATACCCACACCTCTGTCCTTTCCTCCTATACCCACACTCCTGCACTCTATATCCTCCTATACCACACTTATGTCCTCTCCTCCTATACCACACCTCTGTTCTCTCCTCCTATACCACACCTCTGCCCTCTATATTCTCCTATACCCACACCTCTGCCCTTCATATTCTCCTATACCCACACCTCTGTCCTTTTCTCATATGCCCACACCCTTGCACTCTATATTCTCCTATACCACACTTATGTCCTCTCCTCCTACATCATACCTCTACTCTCTATATCCTCATATACCCACAACTGTTTTCTCCTCCAATACCCACACCCCTGCCCTCTATAATCTCCTATACCACACCTGTTTCCTACTCCTATGACACACCTCTGTCCTCTATAGTTTCCTATACCCACACCTGTCTCCTCCTATACCCACACCAATGACTGCCCTCTATATCCTCCTATGCCACACCTCTGTTCTATCCTACTATACCATGCCCCCGCCCTCTAAATCCTCCTATACCCAATTATCTGTCCTTTCCTCCTATACCCACACTCCTGCACTCTATATCCTCCTATACCACACTTATGTCCTCTCCTCCTACATCACACCTCTGCTCTCTATATCCTATGATACCCACCTGTTGTCTCCTCCTATACCTACACCCCTGCCCTCTATCTTTTACCCACACCTATGTTCTCCTCCTATACCACACCCCTGCCCTCAATATCCTCCTATACCCACACCTGTTTTCTCCTCCTATATCCACACCCCTGCCATCTACGTAATCCTATACCCACACCTGTGTTCTCCTATACCACACCCCTGCTCTGAATATCCTCCTATACCCACACCTGTCTCCTCCTATATCCACACCCCTGCCATCTACGTAATCCTATACCCACACCTGTGTTCTCCTCCTATACCACACCCCTGCCCTCAATATCCTCCTATACCCACACCTGTTTTCTCCTCCTATATCCACACCCCTGCCATCTACGTAATCCTATACCCACACCTGTGTTCTCCTATACCAAACCCCTGCCCTGAATATCCTCCTATACCCACACCTGTCTCCTCCTATATCCACACCCCTGCCATCTACATAATCCTATACCCACACATGTCTTCTCCTATACCCACACCCCTGTCCTCTATATCATCCTATACCCATACCTGTCTTCTCCTATACCCACACCCCTTCCCTCTATATCCTCTTATAACCACCCCTCTGTTCTATCCTCCTATACCCACAACTCTGTCATCACCTTCTATATCCACACCAGTGGCGCCATCATACTATATTTATTAAGGGTCCCCCAAAATATTGTATGTAGAAGTATACCCCCTATGGCGGTACTGCACACGCTACCGCTTAAGGGTCCCGGGTGGGGTTCTGGGCAGTGGCATAGCTAGAGCCCTACAGGTCAGGGGCAAGTTGGGCCCGCCTTTGGTATATAGGTATAATGGTATATTTTTCTTAGGTAGGTAGAATAATGGTATATTTTCCCCCTTTATAGGACCCGGGCCAGGTTCAATACGGGTAAGCGGCTGCCCCTCGTGCCCCCTTTAGTTACACCACTGGTTCAGGGGCAAAGGTCTTGTGGATGGGCAAAGGTCTTGTGGAGGCCTAGTGAGCAAAGCCCCGAAAGCCTTGCGTTTTTGTTGTTTTTTGGGGCAGAAAATTGCTTGAAAATCATGTCGAATACACTCTAAAACTAGTTCACGAAAATACATTTTAGAACATCCGATACAATTTGTATCTTACTTTTTTTTTGCATGCCTCCCATGCCAGCACCACTGACCCACACTTCTGTTCTCCCCTCCTATGCACATACCCCTGTCCTCTCCTCTTATACCCACACCCTGACTCATATATGGTGTGACACCATGTGTATCTAAGACCAGCAGCTGATCAACTCCTTTGTCTTACATCTTATGGCCACTGTTCTTTATGGTGTTGGCTAAAGAATATGATAATTGGGATAAAGATTGATTTGTGGAAATAGGACATGTTCTGAGGAAAGGTCAATGACAAGTAGCTCCTTCATACAGTGACCTGATTTCTGATCTTCCTGGCATTAAAGTGGATTATGTTACGGATATGAAGCGGACACCATTTTTAGCACTTTTGTGCTTGTTCCATACACATATATTCAAGACATTCCAAATCAAAATTGAAAGATATGAAGAAATAACAAATATGACAAGAGAGTCCGAGGAGGACAGGGGATTATGGTTCACGTTTATTACAGGTCTATGGATGTCTGGAGTTGATGATTTCTGCTCAAAATACGCTGAAACATCCATGAACATTTATTTGGAAGCAAAGGTGGCATTATATTATCTGTCTTTAATAAAATTGATCGTAACGACTGGCTTTCCAACCATTTCACTATACACTTATACCATTTTTTTCTTTTAAAGAATTAATTGTGGAATTCTGTCTCTAAGTGGCTAGAAGTTTAGTGATTGTTGGCGTTACAATCTGACTCCTGTCAAAAAGTGCTAATCAGAGATCGTGTTAACGACAAATTTGTCGTATATTATACCATGACAAAAAATTCTTACGACACAGGTTGTACCTGCGTCGTAAGATTTAGATATGGCATGTGGAATTTTACGCCAGAGTTTTTCATTAACATAAATGAAAATCATAAACATCTCACCTCTGTGGTGCGATTCAAAGTTTTATTTCACACAAAAATGATTTTGAATTACTCATAAATAAAAGAAAAATGACACAACTACGAGACTAACGGCCAAATGATTCAACATGCCCGTAGTGCTGTCATAAACACATATAGGCTAATACATAGACCCTATGCATGATGTACGCACACTGTACAGTGTACTTGAAAGTTTGTATGTTGTTTTGAAAGCAGGCTGTCAATTGTCAACGATTTTATTAGCTAGGATTCAACTTTTCACCTAAGTTGTGTTGATCGTGTATCTGTGAATGATCACAATCTGCAAGTCAAACTACTATACTGTAAGAAAGTAGGCGTGTTCAAGATCTGAATAGTATATTATCGTTGACAATTGGTCAAAGTTTACTATAAGTATAACCTCATGAAAGTTTGGATACAATAAACAAAAGTATTTTCTAGTTTATTTTGGGATTCTTAACCCAAATTTCATGATTCAACAATCAACATTACACAAGGATTGGGTATGAACTTTTCCTTAATATTTTAATGATAATAATAGTCCGATTCTTTAATAGTTTTGGTAATTTAAGTGCAATTTTCATTCACTTTAGCGTGGCAGGCCTACACAAGTGTGTGTGTTAACAATTACTTGCATGCTTCGCTAGCATGCAATGCCCTGTACATTACGCAATGGCCTGTACATACGACGTCAAATTTACAAAATATGCCAAACTTCAAGGGCTTGTCGTAAGCAAATACGCCAGGCAAAAAATTATAAAGCAGTCTTTGGTGCTAATCAGTTAGCAGCAATGATGTAATCCAAAGAATGGAAATCCTCATCTCTGGTAAAGGATGGTTGCTTAAACATTTAGGAATAGTCAAGCTCATATAAAAGGGAAAGTTCATTTTTAAGGTTAGACAATTAGGAATATTACACACAAAAAATGTTTTTAATTATCAGGAATGCCAGATAGATCTTATTCTGCGAAAACAGCTAGAAATGGTACAAATCGTAGAAATGCCGAAATAGCTTAAAAATAGTTGTATTCTTTATCTTGATAAAATTTAATTAGCATATCTTATCTTGATAAACAATAATTAGCACATCTTATCTTGATAAACAATGATTAGCATATCTTATCTTGATAAACAATGATTAACATATCTTATCTTGATAAACAATGATTAGCACATCTTTTGGGGGAATACCCAGCCTTTATGGAAGCTGTATGGGCTAAGAAACACTAAGTATCAGAATCCAATCTACTCTAATCATGCACCATGAGAATTCTGCTGTGAAGCTGGGATACATGTCACAAATACTTCATTACTTTTTATAATCAAAAAATAAAATAGGTATAACATAAGTTCCCAGAGGAAGGGGGTGGGCACTTCCATATGTAAGGTGTATATATATGTTTATATATATATGTATATATATGTATATATATGTGTATATATATAATATATATATATATATATATATTATATATATATATATATATATATATATATATATATATATATATATATATATATATATATATATATATATATATATATATATATATATATATATATATATATATATATATATATATATATATATATATATATATATATATATATATATATATATATATATATATATATATGCTGCCCAAGAGTGCCTCTTTTCACCATTTTCGTAGTGCAGGTGTCTTTTTTACTATAAAAAAAATAACACGCCTCTCACTGACTCCTTTTTTAAATAAAGGTTTTTTTAAAGGTTGGAAAAGTTGAAATAAAGCTTTTTAAAGGTTTTAGATTTAAATAAAAAGGTTTATAAAGATTTAAACTCATGGAATAAATTTTCATACAGTGAGAATATTCTGGGGCAAAAGGCAGTTGGTGGCGCCAAAAGTCCATTACTTACGTGAAGTTGGAAATTTTATTTTAGTCCTGCTACTTTTTAAATGTGTGTTGAGAACAGATATGCTATTAAATGGATGTGTATACTTACCAAGGAAGCTAAAGCCTTGGCACTCGAATCATTTACCTTACTTAACTTTGAAAATGAAGGTTTTTAAAGGTTTAAAAGGTTATTTTGAAAGGAATAAAGGTTCAGTTTGTCAATAAAGAATTTGGAGGGTTTTAAAGGTTTTTAAAAGTTACCGGGAGCCCTGAAATAAACTAGAACGGTAAATACCGTCATGGTTCCCATGCCCATGCAAATTGACACCCATATTATATGACCTAGCCAATTATAAAAATGGCATCTCACACTAAGTTCCACATGGCATCTCATGTACCACATGGCATCTCACCCCATGTCCCACATGGCATCCCACATGGCATCCCATCTTATGTCTTACATGGCATTCCACCAATCTTCCACATGGCATCCCACCTCATGTTCCACATGACATCCCATGCCTTGTCCCACATGGCATTCCACCATATCTCCCAAAAGGCAAACCACCATACAGTGTCTCACATGGCATTCCACCATATGTCCCACATGGCATTCCACCATATGTCCCACATGGCATCCCACGCTATGACCCACATGGATCCCATCCTATATGTATGTCCCACATTAATCCAACCATATGTACCACATGACATCCCTTCCTATGTCCCACATGGCAACCCTCCCTGTTTCCCGCATCAGTGGCCTCCCACCTGATGTTCCACATAGCATCCCACCATATGTTCCACATGGTTTCCCTCCTAATGTCTCAATGACATCTTACTTAATGTCCCACATGGCATCTCACCCCATGTCCCACATGGCATCCCACATGGCATCCCATCCCATGTCTTACATGGCATTCCACCAATCTTCCACATGGCATCCCACCCCATGTCCCACATGACATCCCATGTCCCACGTGGCATTCTATCATATGTCCCACAGGGCATCCCATCCTATGCCCCACATGGCATTCCACCCTATGTCCCACATCCCATGTACCAAATGACATTCCACCTCATGTCCCACATGACATCCCATGCCTTGTCCCACATGGCATTCCACCATATCTCCCACATGGCAAACCACCATACAGTGTCTCACATGGCATTCCACCATGTCCCACATGGCATTCCACCATATGTCCCACATGGCATCCCATGCTATGACCCACATGGATCCCATCCTACATGTATGTCCCACATTAATCCAACCATATGTACCACATGACATCCCTCCCTATGTCCCACATGGCATCCCTTCCTGTGTCCCGCATCAGTGGCTTCCCACCTGATGTTCCACATAGCATTCCACCATATGTTCCACATGGTATCCCTCCTAATGTCACAAAGACATCCTACTTAATGTCCCACATGGCATCACATCCCTTGTCCCACATCCCATGTCCTCCTACCCTATGTCCCACATAGTCTCCTACCCTATGTCACAAATGGCATCCTACCTTATGTCACACATGGCATCCTACCTTATGTCACATATGGCATCCCAACCTATGTCACACTCTGTGTTACTCATGGCATCCCACCATGTCCCACATGGCATTCTACCCTGTTCCACATGGCATCCCACCCCATGTCCCACATGGCATCCCATTCCATGTCCCACATGGCATCCCATTCCATGTCCCACATGGCATCCCACCCCATGTCCCACATGACATCTCATAGGCTCCATAAGAAGTCTCATCCTAGCTATCACAGTCCCTGATTGAGCATACTATGTATGAAAGTGTCAGTTCATTAAATAACTTATATGCAAATGACTTGTTGAAATGGGGTGGGACACCATGTCCCACATGACATCTCATGTCCCACATGACATTCCACCCCATGGCAATTCACCCTATGTCCTGCATGGTATGTGATTGGGAGTATGAGCGGGATTGTATGCGAGGCTGGTGCTATAAGGTACAAAGTATATGCCAATATCACTTCTTGCCTCAACAAATATTTCGTAAAGAAAACTATCGTATCACCTAAAAATACTTTTTGCAGTTTGACTTGCTTGGTCTATTTGTATAATTGCTGTCAGCGATTTAGATTCTTACTAGAACTTTATATGAGTACAAATAAGTTTGAGAGATACATTGCTAAACCTTGGAAAAGTACACTTTATGTACTGTCATGTTTGATAGATAAGGAGGCATGCATGAAATCTTTAAAAATAGATATTTCTCTCAAAATAAAACTACCCTAAGAAATTGATCTATTACCTGTCAAAAATCAGCATATTTCCAGGGGCAAACATTTTTTAATGGCAAGGTTGATTGATATATGGTATCTATACTTGATTGATTCTTAACATGTTCTTGCCATTTAATAATGAAACAGATGAAAAATATTATTAAGAGGGTGTTTGTGCAGATTTATCTATAGGTTTTCAGTGCAATCCTAGTTTACAGTTTCATAAAGATCAACTTATCCAGAACAATAGGACTCAATTAATTTAAAAAAAAAACATTGAAACAATTTGCTCCACAACAACTGCACCATTGATTATTTCAATTACCTCAATAAAAAAGGCCTCTGCACAGGTTTGTATTCCAACAAGAAGGCACTTACGAGTAGAACCCCATCTTGAAATGATGCAAGGTTCAGTTTTTGAGTTATTGCAGTTCAAGGATGATTTGATGAACAGAAAGAAGGTCCGCTTTGTTTTGTATTTCTTTTAATCCCCATAGATCGATGGATTAACATAAACCAATAGAGAGGTTTCATACATCACACCAACGACGTGTGTTTGCACATCCTTGATAACACTTGCGTCACTAAAGGCCTTAGATTCCAATGGCAGTGAAATGGTCAAGTTTTAGCCATTCTAGAATAATTTATGGGTAAATATAATTTGAATTACATCAATTACGGTTTGCAGAATTATTACAATACTATGACGATACATATGGTAACTAAAGCTCTTTCTAGGCTTATATTTGTTGAAGGCAAATTTTGATACATTTCCAAGAAAAATTGACTCCTTATTTTTGCTATTAAGGACGTGCCGAATTGCAGATAAGCTTTCTCTCTCGATGTCTAGCTATAAAATTGGCAATCAATTTTTGAAGCTAGTTCCATAAGAGCAAATCCAATATCAATGCACTATCTCTTATACCTCACTTCATGCACCAGCAAAAAAGGCCCCAAACGCTTGCTCGCTCTCCTAAATTATTTTTAGAAATTTCATTTAAATGATAATTTGATGTTACAAAGAGACAAACTGTTTGAACAAAATCAAGCAGTTTATTGATCACTGCATAAGGTACACAGAGAAACAAGTCAGAACTAGATTGGAGGAAATCTTACAAGTTGCTGATCAGTTCCACTAGATTGGAGGAAATCATAGAAGTTGCTGATCAGTTCCACTAGATTGGAGGAAATCATACAAGTTGCTGATCAGTTGCTGATTAGTTCCCCCGGAATTCTATGCAAACAGCCGAGTAACAGCGTTCTTTGTCAATTGTGTGACTCACCCCTACACCCCGCACAAGGTGAGTCATTGGACAAGGTGAGTCATTGGACAAGGTGAGTCATTGCACCAAAGTGGGTGGACAAAACATGTAAATTGATGCACACCTACTTAGTGACTGACAAATTTTTGTGAAATGACTTATCTGAAATCAATCACCTCTGTACAAAGTCAATGTGTCCGAAGTAAATTGACCCACCCCAGAATCACTCTGGTGACTGACAATTTGGTACAATGACGCACATGTGAGTTACTATTTCATATGTCAATGACTCACCTTTGACTGACATTGCCGGGGATGGTAGGGTTGAGTCATACAAGTACATTAATTAAAGTGCATATAACCTGTAGTAAATAATCCCATAAGCCACCTATAACATTTCTAGTAGAAAGTAATTCATTTACATAGAATGCCGAGTTTTGAAGGTTAATTGTTTCAAAGCTGTATAAAACACATTAGGATCTTGATATTTCAGCAATAAAAATTGATTACAAATTTTCGCGAGTAATTACAGCGGTGAGTATTTTTTTATTTTATTTTTCTTCATTGATTTTGCATGTTTTGCTTTAAGAAAAAAAAATATATACTGGTATCATTTTTTCTTCAAAAACTTACTTGCTGTGCTTCCGTAAACGACTGTCTAAGATATCAAAGTATCCAATTCTGGTCAAACTTTGTCTGCCCAAGTTATCATCAATATCTTTTTAGGCAAAAGTTGTGCAAAATTTGATGAATTACCTTTTTGAAACAAATTTTCCAAAAAAATCATAACTCTGGATCTCAGTACACCTACCGCAAGCCAAAAATATTGTGACAAAGCTTACATCACGTACTTTCAATTGAAAGCAAAAAGAGCAACTACGCCCTCTTTATTTATGCCGATATCTAAGATTAAAAACAAACCCATGTACTAAGACATAGGCAGTCTGGTGTCAAATAGTAAGTATGCGAGCTGGCGACGTGCACGTCCCGGTATAAATGCTGGCAGTGTGCACGGCTTTGTTTTTTGCGAGTAATTACAGCAGTGATTATTAATTGTTGTTTTTTCCATTGTTTTTGCATGTTTTGTTTTGAGAAAAAAAATATTTACTGTTATCATTGGAAAAAAAAAAATCTCAAACAATCTAGATATGTAAAAAACAATCCTCCATTTTCATTATTCAGAAGAAAAAATACAAACTCAAGAAACATTGGCCTAATTTTGCCTGAAATTTGCATATTTGTGTTGATATTTTCTTTATTTTCACTTTTTATTAAAAGGTTTTTTGTCTTAGCATTCATATAAACCAAACTTGCAGTGATAAAAAACCGAAAGGAAACTTATGAAAATCGTTGGGAGAAAAAAATAATTTAATAATCCCGATTTTTTTTTGTCACCTTTTGAACCACTGGGACTCTTCAAGGGTTAAAATAATATGCAGTACATATGAATTGTTTGTGCTTTAACATCTAAGAGAGATCATTATCTCTTACAAGAATGTGAGTACTTCTACACATTTATTTCATACCAGAAATGAATCCATTTCTCAACTGGTTTAACTCAAAGCTGCCACACCCAACCCAAAAAAGAGGTGACTGTACTTACTGTTGTCGTTTCTAGGCAACTTAGGAGATGGTGATGCTGAGATTCATAGGAACTATACTTTTTATTGAGATCTTCCAGTGTACAACCGCTCTGAGGAAAAACAAGAAAAAGCAATGTTTTAAGATGGCAGGTAAAATATGTGATATGACGTGACGTATTGCGAGTTTGAAATAGATCTTACTTATATTCTAATAACAACAGATCATTTGCTTACATGTAAAACTGAAAATAGAATAAAAAAGAGAATGGCCAGTATATTTTTCTGGAAGACACAAAAGCAATGGTTTCTGTTTATGACAATTACTTATATCATTTATCTGTCCCCCTTCAATGGACAAGTAACCTTGGTACAAAATCATTTTCCAATTTCCAATTTCAATTTTGAAATAGTGAGAGGCTTTGAGAAACAACTGGGGAAAAAGAAACACTTTCTTTGTCATGCAAGAATTGTAATGTGTGAAACCATGGGCTCTGGAATGAATTAAGAAAAGGGAAAAACCTGCATGTTCTAAATATGTTTTTCTTAGGATGGGAACATTTGACCTCACTTGACCCTCAGAAGAAAGTAAATACTGAGCAAACTTAGTGAAATCTGTGACACTTAATCAATTTAGTTCTGACCAGTTCTTACCAGACAATTCTAATAAATAAGAAAACATTCTCATAGCTGATGTTTTGGCAGCTGCTACATGCATCTTTATGGTTTACAACACCTCATAACTGTAAGGTGAGTGACAATTCTTGTACCTCTTGAGTTATCAGAATACACAATCAATAATTCTTATATCACAAAACTCTGAAAACTGAGCTTTTATTCACTGTCACTCCACTGCAGTGGGTTAGTTGCAAATGACTACAATCAGATGACAGATATGGTGCACTTAATGTGCAAATTTGTAGTCAGAAATTTGTTGGACTTTTTAGATAAGGGAGGTGGTAACTACTGGGCTGTAAAATTAACCAAGTGAAAGTCATCAGCACTTTGTAATGTAATGCAGATCTGTTTAGAAATAGCTCACAATTTTTTTTTTAATTTTTTTGGGGAGTTAGGGGAGGGGGGAGGGAGAAAGTTAAACTAGTTTTTGTTCTCCTTGAAACATAGTTGATGGAAGAAAAAAAAAGAGATGTACCACAAACAACCCAATACCACTTCCAACTAAACTAAAAGATAAAAACAATTTACTGAAATAAGTGCACAGCTTTTTCATATAAGAAAATTGATCCCAGTACCCAACGAGGAGAATTGTGATATCAGCACTAAATGTACCAAGAAATATTACCACAATTTCTGAACCATGAAACCAGAATAGAGCAATTGCACATGGGAATAAACCTGTTTCAGGAGATGACGAGTGAATTAAATGATCTAAACTCTTGCGAAAGCTTAAATAAGCTCGCTGTAAAATGTAAGACCATCAGCAAGTAACACCTTTGTCTACCGAGACCTAACCTAATAATTCAAATCTTCAGTGCCAAGATCAGAGAATTGACCTCTGTTGACGTCAATCTGACCCATCAAACTCGGAAGCGGTCATCCCGTTAATTAAATAGGCACCTAGGCTACATGCCATGCTGACAATGTGTTGTTACTTGGGGCTAATGCATTGTGTATGATGCAGCTCATCAGGGTAATAATAAAGTAAAACTGCTACCTAAATTCTTCAACTGACTAAATCTGGTAAAAGAAACCGAGGCACAGGTCTTCTCAATCAGATTATCCTGGATGCTGCACTGATGCAAAATCCAAATATGAAAGGTAGATCTGGGACTTTTTGTAAAGTACGTTTGAATTTGAATGAAGAAACAACATTGGCTAGGTCCCCTTAAAGATGGATAACACTGTCAGAAATTGAAAAAAATATATTCTATAAACACAAGATAAGATGGAAACAAAATAGTTTTTGTTGAATTTCGCAGATTATTACTATATTTGGTACAGAATTTGGTCATATGCTACCAAATAATAAGATAAGATAAGATTTGTCGCCCTGTAGCAAAATGTACAATGATGATGATGATCATCATCATAATGATCATTATGATGTTCTTCAAGTTGACAATTTGTTTTGCTAATTTTGTTAAGGCTTTTCAACATTAGGGCTAGTCTTCCAGCAATTAAGCTGCAAAAAAGGTGACTTTTCATGGAATGGGAGTATTTGTAATTATTACACACCCGATACCCCATGAGCGTGTTGGTCATACTATGGTGATCACCACGGTGACTACCATTAGGACCAAGCAATAAAGACTGGCCCATACTCCAGGATCATATGCCTTCATATTCCGAGAGTATATTTACCAATGTTCCCTGCACATTCTGACAGTATATCTACCAATGTTCCCTATACATTATAATCCCTGCACATTCTGACGGTATATTTACCAATGTTCCCTACACATAATGTTCCCTGCACATTCTGACAGTATACTTACCAATGTTATCTACACATTATGTTCCCTGCACATTCTGACAGTATATTTACCAATGTTCCCTGCATATTTTGACAGTATATTTACCAATGTTCCCTGCACATGTTCCCTACACATTCTGACAGTATATTTACCAATGTTTCCTGTACATTCTGACAGTATATTTACCAATGTTTCCTACACATAATGTTCCCTGCACATTCTGACAGTATATTTACCAATGTTCCCTGCATATTTTGACAGAATAGTTACCAATGTTCCCTGCACATTTTGACAGTATATTTACCAATGTTCTCTGCACATTCTAACAGTATATTTACCAATGTTCCCTGCACATGTTCCCTGCACATTCTGACAGTATATTTACCAATGTTCCCTACACCTAATGTTCCCTGCACATTCTGACAGTATATTTACCAATGTTCCCTGCATATTTTGACAGTATATTTACCAATGTTCCCTGCACATTCTGACAGTATATTTACCAATGTTCCCTGCATATTTTGACAGTATATCTACCAATGTTCCCTGCACATTCTGACTATATATTTACCAATGTTCTCTGCACATTCTAACAGTATATTTACCAATGTTCCCTGCACATGTTCCCTGCACATTCTGACAGTATATTTACCAATGTTCCCTACACCTAATGTTCCCTGCACATTCTGACAGTATATTTACCAATGTTCTCTGCACATTCTGACAGTATATTTACCAATGTTCCCTGCACATTCTGACAGTATATTTACCAATGTTCCCTGCATATTTTGACAGTATATCTACCAATGTTCCCTGCACATTCTGACTATATATTTACCAATGTTCCCTGCACATTCTAACAGTATATTTACCAATGTTTCCTGCACAAGTGTTCCCTGCATATTTTGACAGTATATTTACTAATGTTCTCTGCACATTCTGACAGTATATTTACCAATGTTCCCTACACCTAATGTTCCCTGCACATTCTGACAGTATACTTACCAATGTTCCCTGCACATTCTGACAATATATTTATTAATGTTCCCTGCACATTCTGACAGTATATTTACCAATGTTCCCTGCACAAGTGTTCCGTGCATATTTTGACAGTATATTTACCAATGTTCCCTATACCTAATGTTCCCTGCACATTCTGACAGTATACTTACCAATGTTTCCTGCACATTCTGACAGTATATTTACCAAAGTACCCTGCACATAATGTTCCCTGCACATAATGTTCCCTGCACATGCTGATAGTATATTTACCCATATTCCCTGCACATTCTGACAATATATTTACCAATGTTCCCTGTGCATTATTCTGACAGTATATTTACCAATGTTCCCTGTACATTCTGATGGTATATTTACCAATGTTCCCTGCACATTCTGCTATATATTTACCAGTATGCACGTAGATGTAGAATATGATAGGAAAGCCTTAAAGATTATTAAAAACACATAAAACAAAGTTCATAATGGATGTCGATCATGTTGTGTTACAAACATCAAGATGTATCAAACAATATTTGATTTTATTAACCCTTACTCTACCACACGGCGATATTATCGCCGTTTTGGGTGCCCCGTCTTTGGCCCCGCCTCCCGAGCGCATTTTCAAAACAGTGCTGGTAGAGTAAGGGTTAATCAACCCGCGACATATGCGCCAACCCGAAAATATAGGCAGCATGATCCCGGTGGGCAGCCCAGCGGGTCCCGAAAGCGGAAGGGGCCCAACTTGGCTGCCTGGAAGACAGAGGACCCTTCAATAATCACGCCTTGATTAACCCTTACTCTACCACGCGGCGATATTATCTCCGTTTTGGGTGCCCCGTCTTTGGCCCTGCCTCCCGAGCGCATTTTCAAAACAGTGCTGGTAGAGTAAGGGTTAATCAACCCGCGACATATGCGGCAACCCGAAAATATAGGCAGCATGATCCCGGTGGGCGACCCAGCGGGTCCCGAAAGCGGAAGGGGCCCGACTTGGCTGCCTGGAAGACAGAGGACCCTTCAATAATCACGCCTTGATTAACCCTTACTCTACCACGCGGCGATATTATCGCCGTTTTGGGTGCCCCGTCTTTGGCCCCGCCTCCCGAGTGCATTTTCAAAACAGTGCTGGTAGAGTAAGGGTTAAGACACTTTTGACAAATTCCTGACTTGATTTAACCGGTTGAAGGAAACCATAATGGATTAATCTTTGTACACAATTTGATTCTATCAAATTCCAACTTAGTTACACATATTGCAAACGATAAATAAAAACAACAAGTGCATTGACAAAAATTCATTTCTGTTATTCATGCCACAAGATATTTTTTCACATTAACCTCCACAGTAAATTATGGATCTTTAATCAATGCAGTATGAGCTAAGACTAACTATCAATCCAGTACAGAGCTAGCCTGTGGTGTGGAGCTAAGACTAACTACCAATCCAGTACAGAGCCTGTGGTGCGGAGCTAAGACTAACTACCAATCCAGTACAGAGCCTGTGGTGTGGAGCTAAGACTAACTACGAATCCAGTACAGAGCCTGTGGTGTGGAGCTAAGACTAACTACCAATTTAGTACAGAGCCTGTGGTGTGGATGAAATTAAAAGAGGAATTAACTGTAAAAACATGGTTTCAATATTAATCAATGCTGGATTAAATTTGATCCATGGAATTTGAGATATTAATGGATACCCGAGTGAAAACAGCAGCTCCAAAAGTTCAGTAAATTTTGCACACATTGTAATACTGGCTGAGGCATACATGGCATTTGGTTCTGTCAAATAGGCCAAACTATATCATTTGAAAGAGCTTGAATAGTTCTTTCAGAAAATGTTTAGGATTTTTGAGAAAAATGGGTTAAAATAGAGAAAATAAAAAATGCACAAAATTAAATGGAAAAAAAAAAGAAGATTTTTTTTCTTCAAAAACTTACTTGCCATATTTCCATACTTTGCTTTTGCCTAAAAACCTGTGAGAAACTTGCAAAGACATCAATGCATCCAATTCCAGTCGAATTTTTACTGCACCTATCATCATATATCTTTATTTGGCAAAAGTTGTGCAAAATTTCATGATTTTTAGCCTTTTGGAGACCATTTTTTGAAAAAAATTGTACTTCCTGATCCCAATACAATTGCTGTATGCAACAAATACTGTCACAAACCTTATTCCATTTAAATGTCTCTTCTGGATAACCAGAGAGATGTATCAAAAGCAGTACTCAAATATAGGCTAGGTCATGGAGATAAACTACCAGCAAAACTGACAGGAGGCATACTGGGAACACAGCTGGAGATCCCAAATATCAGTAGTTACAAACTCAACAAACCCCAATGAAAACAAACACAAAAATTAATAAATAATATTTGAAACTGATCTGGCATAGCATGAGTGACCAGCCATTGACTTACTTTGTCTGTTAATACAACACTGACTAGGGTGGTAAAAAGAAATAATGAACCCCTGGTTAAGATTTGTATTTCATCCAAATGTCAGGTATGTTCCCAACTATCCCACCACAGGTAACATTTGCTTCACAATATTCATGTCGTGTTTTTTTAATAATCTAAATGTTGTAAATTTTTAAGTGTTTTAATAACACATCCTTACATGACAACAAACAGTCTGCATTAAATACCTTTGAAACCAAATGGAACAGAATATTGAGAGCTTAAGATTTCCTGTACTTGCTTTCTACTTAACCATTCTACCTAATCATTTGCTATCTACCTAACCATTTGCTTTCTACCTAATCATTTTCCTTCTACCTGAACTTCTGTTTGGCATCATCAGTTTGTCAAATCATTCGGTAGACTTTGTCAAATCATTTGGTAGACTTTGTCAAATCATTCGGTAGACTTTGTCAAATCATTTGGAAGACTATTTCTCACTTCTGTTTGACATCACTAGTTTGTCATATCATTTGGTAGACTATTTCTCACTTCTGTTTGACATCATCAGTTTGTCATATCATTCAGTAGACTTTGTCAAATTATTTGGTAGACTATTTCTCACTTCTCTTTGATATCACTAGTTTGTCATATCATTTGGTAGACTATTTCTACACTTCTGTTTGACATCATCAGTTTGTCATATCATTTGGTAGACTATTTCTACACTTCTGTTTGACATCATCAGTTTGTCAAATCATTTGGTAGACTATTTCTCACTTCTGTTTGACATCACTAGTTTGTCATATCATTTGGTAGACTATTTCTACACTTCTGTTTGACATTATCAGTTTGTCAAATCATTTGGTAGACTTTGTCAAATCATTGGGTAGACAATTTCTACACTTCTGTTAGACATCATCAGTTTCTCATATCAGTTGGTAAACTATTTATACACTTCTGTTGTTTGACATCACCAGTGTGTCATATCATTTGGTAGACTATCTCTACACTTCTGTTTAACATCATCAGTTTGTCAATATCACTTGGTAGACTATTTCTGCACTTCTGTTTGACATCATCGGTTTGTCAAATCATTGAGTAGACTATTTCTACACTTCTGTTTGACACCATCAGTTTGTCAAATCATTTGGTAGACTTATTTCTACACTTCTCTTTGACATGATCAGTTTGTAAGATCACTTGGTAGACTATTTCTACACTTCTGTTTGACATCATCAGTTTGTCAAATCATTGAGTAGACTATTTCTACACTTCTGTTTGACATCATCAGTTTGTCAAATCATTTGGTAGACTATTTCTACACTTCTGTTTGACATAATCAGTTTCTCAATATCACTTGGTAGACTATTTCTACACTTCTCTTTGACATCATCAGTTTGTCATTTCATTTGGTAGACTATTTCTACACTTCTGTTTGACATCAGTTTGTCAAATCATTTGGTAGACTATTTCTCACTTCTGTTTGACATCACTAGTTTGTCATATCATTTGGTAGACTATGTCTACACTTCTGTTTGACATCATCAGTTTGTCAAATCATTTGGTAGACTTTGTCAAATCATTGGGTAGACAATGTCTACACTTCTGTTAGACATCATCAGTTTCTCATATCAGTTGGTAGACTATTTCTACACTTCTGTTTGACATCATCAGTTTGTCATATCATTGGGTAGACTATTTCTACACTTTTGTTTGACATCATCAGTTTGTCATATCATTTGGTAGACTATTTTTACACTTCTGTTTGACATCAGTTTGTCAAATCATTTGGTAGACTATTTCTACACTTCTGCTTGACATCATCAGCTTGTCATATCATTTAGTAGACTATTTCTAAACTTCTGTTTGACATAATCAGTTTGTCATATTATTTGGTAGACTATTTTTACTTTTCTGTTTGACATCAGTTTGCCAAATCATTTGGTAGACTATTTCTACACTTCTGCTTGACATCATCAGTTTGTCAAATCATTTGGTACACTATATCTACACTTCTGTTTGATATAAGCAGTTTGTCAAATCATTTGGTAGACTATTTCTACACTTCTGTTTTTCATAAGATGCTAAGGTGAACAATAACACATGTGGTATTACCAGGTCAAACACAAATATAAGGCACTTAAACAAAAGTTCTCATGAGGCAATCAATGGTTCACAGCAGCTAGAAATTGAAGGAAAAAATCCTGTTTCATCATTATTGCTGAGAGAAGATGATGATGCACTGGAGTTTAAAGTTGACTATTTTTGAATCACTTCAATACAGCTTTTAACTATGTTTGTTGGGATTCCACTACAGATATTTGAGCCACTTTCAATTGGTTTTCCTAATTATTCAAGCTTCTATCCAATACAATCCATTTAAAATTCAATCATAACCAATCAATCTAGAGAATAGATTCATCACTAAGTGTGAGAACTTATATAGTGTAGAGAAACTGCTGTGTCACACAAACACATTTATCTGGCCCACATTGTGGATAATGTGTGGAGCGAATAGGAGTATAAATTACAAGCAATTATTAACCGTTAACCGTATTGGGGGATGTGTATATAACTAGTCTAGCCATGATTAGAAGGAATAATTCGAACCGGAAATAGTGTGGGCCTAGTAAAACATTTCAGTTGATCACTCCTACATACAAAACAGCAGATGTAGATGACACCAAAAAATAAAAAATAAATGGCTTGAAACTGTGTTGTATTTGATGGAACTACTTCCATTCAATAATTAGTCCCACAATCATATGTACAAAAACTGTGAATTAAAGTAGAGGATTAACAATGGTTGTGAACCAATCAGGACGCTTCAAATATCCAAGTATATATGAACGCTAATGGCAATAGTTGATGCTTTACAATCACCAATAGAGAATAGCATGGATATCCAGAGGATGAATCAGATTCAGAAACAAAATTAACAGCTAGGTGGATTTGCATGATTGGAATTTGAACTTTTCCCAAAGATTCACAAGCTTTCAGGATATTTACAATAACAAGAATGAACATTCCTTTAAATACAATGCCACTGCCACAGTACTACAGATTTGTATCATAATAAAACCCTTCAGATCTGAAACATTTACAACATATCTGAAGCAAAGCTTTGTCAGCCCACTTTATGCTCCGCTCACATATGAACCGCTTCATGTCACAATTGTTACAAGGGTGCTTGGAGGTACTTGTCTTTTGTGGAGAGCACTGACGGGCATAAGCAGGGATTACACTAACAAGTATTTTCTGCTAAAATATCTTTGCAAGTTAAATTTTGAAATACTTGATTTTCCTGGAAAGTTGTTAAATATGTTGACATTCAAGAAAAAGCAGAATAGACGTTTTAGAGATTCTGACTATTCATCACAATTGAGGATCAAATTATCTTCAGAGAATTGACATCCATGAGCATAAACATAAACTTACCATATAATTAGCTTAATAGCAGAATAAATTATGTGGCATACTGCTGAGGTAAGAGAATGAGAAACCATCAACTTACCATAGAATTAGCTTAATAGCAGAATACAATATGTGGCTTACTGCTAAGGTGAGAGAATGAGAAAACAAAGTCTTCTCCATTTCTAGACTGTGTTGCATTCATCTGTTTTATTACATGTCAGAATAATTTATTTTGCCTTTTTCTTGTTGTATGATGACTAAGATAGACCTCAGGGACCCCCACAGTATCTAACAAGCACTAAGATAGACCACAGGGACTCCCAAAACATTCTTTATGTTGTTGGTATTCATGTATTCAACTTTCATATTTCAAAATTTATGTTCTTTGTATTTTTCTCAAATCTGCTACTCAAACTATTTGAATAAATACAATTAAGAGGTTTGAAGATTATATGAAAACTGTCAAAGAAGTCTCCCGCACAGTTAATCCACCACAGGTCCAGAGGCAATTTAAATGCTAAAAGAGTCTCCTGCACAGTTAATCCACCACAGGTCCAGAGGCAATTTAAATGCTAAAAGAGTCTCCCGCACAGTTAATCCACCACAGGTCCAGAGGCAATTTAAATGCTAAAAGAGTCTCCTGCACAGTTAATCCACCACAGGTCCAGAGGCAATTTAAATGCTAAAAGAGTCTCCTGCACAGTTAATCCACCACAGGTCCAGAGGCAATTTAAATGCTAAAAGAGTCTCCTGCACAGTTAATCCACCACAGGTCCAGAGGCAATTTAAATGCTAAAAGAGTCTCCTGCACAGTTAATCCACCACAGGTCCAGAGGCAATTTAAATGCTAAAGAGTCTCCTGCACAGTTAATCCACCACAGGTCCAGAGGCAATTTAAATGCTAAAAGAGTCTCCCGCACAGTTAATCCACCACAGGTCCAGAGGCAATTTAAATGCTAAAAGAGTCTCCCGCACAGTTAATCCACCACAGGTCCAGAGGCAATTTAAATGCTAAAAGAGTCTCCCGCACAGTTAATCCACCACAGGTCCAGAGGCAATTTAAATGCTAAAAGAGTCTCCGCACAGTTAATCCACCACAGGTCCAGAGGCAATTTAAATGCTAAAAGAGTCTCCGCACAGTTAATCCACCACAGGTCCAGAGGCAATTTAAATGCTAAAAGAGTCTCCTGCACAGTTAATCCACCACAGGTCCAGAGGGAAACTAAATGCTAAAAGAGTCTCATGCACAGTTAATCCACCACAGGTCCAGAGGCAATTTAAATGCTAAAAGAGTCTCCTGCACAGTTAATCCACCACAGGTCCAGAGGCAATTTAAATGCTAAAAGAGTCTCCTGCACAGTTAATCCACCACAGGTCCAGAGGGAAACTAAATGCTAAAAGAGTCTCCTGCACAGTTTATCCACCACAGGTCTACAGGGGAAACTAAATGCTTAAAGAGTCTCCTGCACAGTTAATCCACCACAGGTCCAGAGGGAAACTAAATGCTAAAAGAGTTTCCTGCACAGTTAATCCACTACAGGTCCACAGGGAAACTAAATGTTAAAAGAGTCTCCTGCACAGTTAATCCACCACAGGTCCACAGGGGAAACTAAATGCTAAAAGAGTCTCCTACACAGTTAATCTACCACAGGTCCACAGGGAAACTAAATGCTAAAAGAGTCTCCTGCACAGTTAATCCACCACAGGTCCACAGGAAAACTAAATGCTAAAAGAGTCTCCTGCACAGTTAATCCACCACAGGTCCACAGGGGAAACTAAATGCTAAAAGAGTCTCCTGCACAGTTAATACACCACAGGTCCACAGTAGAAACTAAATGCTAAAAAAGTCTCCTACACAGTTAATACACCACAGGTCCACAGGGAAACTAAATGCTAAGAGAGTCTCCTGCACAGTTAATCCACCACAGGTCTACAGGGGAAACTAAAGTTAAGAGAGTCTCCTGCACAGTTAATCCAACACAGGTCTACAGGGGAAGCTAAATGCCAAAAGAGTCTCCTGCAGTTAATCCACTACAGGTCCACAGGGGAAACTAAATGCTAAGAGAGTCTCCCACACAGTTAATTTACCACAGGTCCACAGGGAAACCAAATGCTAAGAAATACATGAAGGATAAACTTTGCTTCTAACAGCTTTGAAGAACAGATATCCTCAAATTGTTGATCGAATATCATTAACATTCAATGAGATACATTAAGAGTAACAGTGTAGTGGAAATATTTACTTAAAAATAATCCTTTAATTTTAATTCCAAAGAAGAATATTCCTGATCTTAGTGTGATTGATTCTTGAGCACTCTGCTCTAGGTACTTGTGCTGACTTTTAAATAAGAACCTATCAATTAAGGATATCGAAAGAAAGTTCAAAGCTACCGAAGCAATATCTGCACACAAATGCCACTTTGATTTAACTGACAGCATAATCCAAAGGATACTAACACTTGAACAGGTCTTCCTAAGATCACATTGCACAATATCCATGGAAGGGCATTCAACTTATAAATATTAAAAACATGAATATAGTTAATAATGAATGCCATCAGAAATATGAAGTGAAATAAAAATTAAAAAATTATTACAGAATGTACAAATTTCTCAAAAGTATAGTCTGGGAGAAATTTCAGCCAAAAAGAATTTATATGTCCAATTAAAAAAAAAAAAAGGAATAATATAACAACTAATGGTTGCATTTAAAATGTTTCCTAAAGGTGTTAAGAATGCAAGGAAAAAAAGCTAGGCAAGAATAAATGTGTTTCCACAAATAAAATGTTACCAGACAAAGCCTCTTGAAAGATTAAATCCTCCATTTGGAATTTTTTTTATGTATGAATAATTCTTTGCCTCTAAGACAAAAGTGAGGAATGTATTAGCCCATTTACAACAAACAGAATATTTGACATTAAACATATGCACACTACATCTAACATGGTTTTCTTCAAAAGAAGCTGAAAGACACAACAGGAAAATTTAGTTTGGGGCCTGCATGAGCAGAAAAAATGGCTGAGACAGAAAAGCAAAAGAGCAGATGTGATGAAAGAACAAAATGTTTTCAATCAACTCCTGACCATCTACCAGTGCATTCACTGCCAATTCTCCATAATTGCACAGTATCTTGGTTCTGTGATGCAAATTGCATTGTGCAGTATACCTCATCAAAATTTCATACTCAATCAATCTACCAAAGTGCGCATAACCTGACCATAATTGCGACTGAGCTGGAACACCTTGCATAAGATCTGCTTCCTTTGTGATATTGTGTGTTCAGAGGAACAGCTTTATTAGCCATTTCTATTATACTTTCTTCATTCCCGAATAGGAATTGCTCATTATTTACAGTGAGATAGCTTCTCAATGGTCCATATTTTTAATTAACATTCAATCAATACTCTCCATTTTCAGATGGTGTGGGGGTGGAGGAATGGAACATCTTCACTTTAAATAGTTTCCCTGATGATGACCATTGCTAATCAAAGTCAATCCACATTAATATGTAACTTAATGAAATAACAAAAACCTATATGTGGCACCCAAAAATGATTCCCTAACAGATTAAACATCACGATAGCAGGAAGAAGAAAAATTAGTATGCATTTGATGAATAAGAAATAGATAAGATAATCGAGGTTAATGATAATTGATAATGCCCACACTAGGGATGGTGCACATAAGAAATGGGTACTTCTTTTCATAGAATATAGATGAATGCTGTATATTTTACCCATCTTAATGGGGCATAGAATCATGCCTGACTCGGCTAGATATCTGGATCATGCCCTCCCGACTTTGCATGATGATGACAATATGATACTTGGATACCAATCAACCAATCTGATATCAGGCAGAGATGTAAAATGTCAGATGTACTTTTTAAATCAGTGATTTATCGGAATAATGCCCGACTGTCTAGCTTTCCCCGATAATTAAAGAAAATTTCACTAAAAAAAAAAAAAAAACTGCCCAAAAATCACCCCAAAAAATTGCATGAAAATGGAAAAAAATCAAACGAAAATGGAAGGAAATGGTCTGAAAATGTTCCAAAAATTGCCCGGAAGGAAATTAAGGAAAATTCCCAAAAAAATTCTGAATTTGATTCAAAAAGTTGTGAAATTTTCCCCAAAATAAAAAAACCTGCCCAAAAATAAAGACGATTTCCTAAAATCAAAGAAAATTGCCTGGAAATAAAGGAAATTTTTCTGAAAATTGAAGGATATTTCCAGACAATTTGATATTTCCCGATTAGCAGCAATTTGAACGTTGATAGAAACTTAATTTTGCAGTACAATTTGTGTAACTGGTAAAGGTTTGGGTATTGTCCTCCCCTCCCCCATGCTATGCATGTGAACAGGCCTTGTTAACAGGGCTTCACCCATGGACCACACTGGGGCCCTTAAACGAGACCCCACGCCACATATACGTATGCTATAAGTGTACAGTACTGCCTTTGGTTGCAGTGAGCCACACCCCACCCCCCCTCCCCATCCCAAAGCCAAAAACTCTGGTAACGCCATTACTCAAAATTAAGTTATTCACAGATTCATTGCTATTTTAACTTCGTAATAGGTTTCGAGTCCGACAAAACATCACCCATATGGCCATGGGTGGGGCGAGGGTTGAAGTAATTTCCATAGTAAAATACCTCTTGGAATAAGAAAACTTACCGTATAACCCACTTGTTACCAATGATCATTGCCACTCAGATTGAAGGTGGGGTAGAGATACTAACTTTACTGTTATCCTAATGACCCACTTGCTACCAATGATCATTGCCACTCAGAGATAGGTTAGAGATACTAACTTTACTGTTATCATAATGACCCACTTGCTACCAATGATCATTGCCACTCAGATTGAAGATGGGTTAGAGATACAAAGTTATTGTTTACACCCATTTCTTTTGCACAAACAGTGGGCGATTCAATTATTGTATGCAAACCACTGGGATTGGGCATTTGTCCTTTCCTATAACATCAATATTTGACTGGGATAGTAGTCCTTTCCTATTACATCAATATTTGACTGGGACAGTAGTCCTTTTCTATCACATCAATATTTGATCAGGACAGTATAGTCCTTTCCTATTACATCAATATTTGATCAGGACAGTATAGTCCTTTCCTATTACATCAATATTTGACTGGGACAGTAGTCCTTTCCTATTACATCAATATTTGACTGGGATAGTAGTCCTTTCCTATTACATCAATATTTGACTGGGACAGCAGTCCTTTCCAATTACATCAATATTTGACTGGGATAGTAGTCCTTTCCAATTACATCAATATTTGACTGGGATAGTAGTCCTTTCCTATTACATCAATATTTGACTGGGATAGTAGTCCTTTCCTATTACATCAATATTTGACTGGGACAGCAGTCCTTTCCAATTACATCAATATTTGACTGGGATAGTAGTCCTTTCCAATTACATCAATATTTGACTGGGATAGTAGTCCTTTCCTATTACATCAATATTTGACTGGGATAGTAGTCCTTTCCTATTACATCAATATTTGACCAGGACAGTAGTCCTTTCCTATTACATCAATATTTGACTTGGACAGTAGTCCTTTCCTATTACATCAATATTTGACTGGGACAGTAGTCCTTTCCTATTACATCAATATTTGATTGGGACAGTAGTCTTTTCCTATCACATCAATATTTGACTGGGACAGTAATCCTTTCCTATCACATCAATGTTTGATCGGAACAGTAGTCTTTTCCTATCACATCAATATTTGACTGAGACAGAAGTCCTTTCCTATTACATCAAAAGTTATATTTGGCTATTGAAATACTAACTATTTTTCTTTGTTTGCTTACCTACTGTGTAGGCCTATGTATGATTCCTTGTTACATTAACTTACTGCATATGTATGATTTTTTGTATGTTAGCTTATTGCATATGTATGGTACTTTGTATGTTAGCTTATTGCATATGTATGGTACTTTGTATGTTAGCTTATTGCATATGTATGGTTCCTCGTATGTTAATTTACTGTGTAATGGTTCCTACTTACTGTGTAATGGTTCCTACTTACTGTGTAATGGTTCCTACTCACTGTGTAATGGTTCCTACTTACTGTGTAATGGTTCCTACTTACTGTGTAATGGTTCCTACTTACTGTGTAATGGTTCCTACTGTATTTACTGTGTAATGGTTCCTACTCACTGTGTAATGGTTCCTACTTACTGTGTAATGGTTCCTACTCACTGTGTAATGGTTCCTACTTACTGTGTAATGGTTCCTACTCACTGTGTAATGGTTCCTATTCACTGTGTAATGGTTCCTACTTACTGTGTAATGGTTCCTACTTACTGTGTAATGGTTCCTACTTACTGTGTAATGGTTCCTACTCACTGTGTAATGGTTCCTACTCACTGTGTAATGGTTCCTATTTACTGTGTAATGGTTCCTACTTACTGTGTAATGGTTCCTACTGTATTTACTGTGTAATGGTTCCTACTCACTGTGTAATGGTTCCTACTTACTGTGTAATGGTTCCTACTCACTGTGTAATGGTTCCTACTTACTGTGTAATGGTTCCTACTCACTGTGTAATGGTTCCTATTTACGGTGTAATGGTTCCTACTTACTGTGTAATGGTTCCTACTTACTGTGTAATGGTTCCTACTTACTGTGTAATGGTTCCTACTCACTGTGTAATGGTTCCTACTCACTGTGTAATGGTTCCTATTTACGGTGTAATGGTTCCTACTTACTGTGTAATGGTTCCTACTTACTGTGTAATGCTTCCTACTCACTGTGTAATGGCTCCTACTTACTGTGTAATGGTTCCTACTCACTGTGTAATGGTTCCTACTTACTGTGTAATGGTTCCTACTTACTGTGTAATGGTTCCTATTTACTGTGTAATGGTTCCTACTTACTGTGTAATGGTTCCTACTTACTGTGTAATGGTTCCTACTTACTGTGTAATGGTTCCTACTCACTGTGTAATGGCTCCTACTTACTGTGTAATGGTTCCTACTTACTGTGTAATGGTTCCTATTTACTGTGTAATGGTTCCTACTTACTGTGTAATGGTTCCTATTTACTGTGTAATGGTTCCTACTTACTGTGTAATGGTTCCTACTTACTGTGTAATGGTTCCTACTTACTGTGTAATGGTTCCTACTCACTGTGTAATGGTTCCTACTCACTGTGTAATGGTTCCTATTTACTGTGTAATGGTTCCTACTTACTGTGTAATGGTTCCTACTGTATTTACTGTGTAATGGTTCCTACTCACTGTGTAATGGTTCCTACTCACTGTGTAATGGCTCCTACTTACTGTGTAATGGTTCCTACTCACTGTGTAATGGTTCCTACTTACTGTGTAATGGTTCCTACTTACTGTGTAATGGTTCCTACTTACTGTGTAATGGTTCCTACTTACTGTGTAATGGTTCCTACTTACTGTGTAATGGTTCCTACTCACTGTGTAATGGTTCCTACTCACTGTGTAATGGTTCCTATTTACGGTGTAATGGTTCCTACTTACTGTGTAATGGTTCCTACTTACTGTGTAATGCTTCCTACTCACTGTGTAATGGCTGTGTAATGGTTCCTACTTACTGTGTAATGGTTCCTACTCACTGTGTAATGGTTCCTACTTACTGTGTAATGGTTCCTACTTACTGTGTAATGGTTCCTATTTACTGTGTAATGGTTCCTACTTACTGTGTAATGGTTCCTACTTACTGTGTAATGGTTCCTACTTACTGTGTAATGGTTCCTACTCACTGTGTAATGGTTCCTACTTACTGTGTAATGGTTCCTACTTACTGTGTAATGGTTCCTACTGTGTAATGGTTACTCACTGTGTAATGGTTCCTACTTACTGTGTAATGGTTCCTAATGGTTTACTCACTGTGTAATGGTTCCTACTTACTGTGTAATGGTTCCTACTCACTGTGTAATGGTTCCTACTCACTGTGTAATGGTTCCTACTTACTGTGTAATGGTTCCCATTTACTGTGTAATGGTTCCTACTTACTGTGTAATGGTTCCTACTTCCTACTTACTGTAATGGTTCCTACTTACTGTGTAATGGTTCCTACTTACTGTGTAATGGTTCCTACTTACTGTGTAATGGTTCCTATTTACTGTGTAATGGTTCCTACTTACTGTGTAATGGTTCCTACTTACTGTGTAATGGTTCCTACTGTGTAATGGTTTACTGTGTAATGGTTCCTATTTACTGTGTAATGCTTCCTACTTACTGTGTAATGGTTCCTACTTACTGTGTAATGGTTCCTACTTACTGTGTAATGGTTCCTACTTACTGTGTAATGGTTCCTACTTACTGTGTAATGGTTCCTATTTACTGTGTAATGGTTCCTACTTACTGTGTAATGGTTCCTACTTACTGTGTAATGGTTCCTATTTACTGTGTAATGCTTCCTACTTACTGTGTAATGGTTCCTACTTACTGTGTAATGGTTCCTACTTACTGTGTAATGGTTCCTATTTACTGTGTAATGTTTCCTACTTACTGTGTAATGGTTCCTACTTACTGTGTAATGGTTCCTACTTACTGTGTAATGCTTCCTACTTACTGTGTAATGGTTCCTACTCACTGTGTAATGGCTCCTACTTACTGTGTAATGGCTCCTACTTACTGTGTAATGGTTCCTACTCACTGTGTAATGGTTCCTACTTACTGTGTAATGGTTCCTATTTACTGTGTAATGGTTCCTACTCACGGTGTAATGGTTCCTACTCACGGTGTAATGGTTCCTATTTACTGTGTAATGGTTCCTACTTACTGTGTAATGCTTCCTACTTACTGTGTAATGGTTCCTACTTACTGTGTAATGGTTCCTATTTACTGTGTAATGGTTCCTACTTACTGTGTAATGGTTCCTACTTACTGTGTAATGGTTCCTATTTACTGTGTAATGGTTCCTACTTACTGTGTAATGCTTCCTACTTACTGTGTAATGGTTCCTACTTACTGTGTAATGGTTCCTATTTACTGTGTAATGGTTCCTACTCACGGTGTAATGGTTCCTACTCACGGTGTAATGGTTCCTATTTACTGTGTAATGGTTCCTACTTACTGTGTAATGCTTCCTACTTACTGTGTAATGGTTCCTACTTACTGTGTAATGCTTCCTACTCACGGTGTAATGGTTCCTACTCACTGTGTAATGGTTCCTACTTACTGTGTAATGGTTCCTACTTACTGTGTAATGGTTCCTACTTACTGTGTAATGCTTCCTACTCACTGTGTAATGGTTCCTACTTACTGTGTAATGGTTCCTATTTACTGTGTAATGGTTCCTACTTACTGTGTAATGGTTCCTACTTACTGTGTAATGGTTCCTATTTACTGTGTAATGGTTCCTACTTACTGTGTAATGCTTCCTACTTACTGTGTAATGGTTCCTACTTACTGTGTAATGGTTCCTATTTACTGTGTAATGGTTCCTACTCACGGTGTAATGGTTCCTACTCACGGTGTAATGGTTCCTATTTACTGTGTAATGGTTCCTACTTACTGTGTAATGCTTCCTACTTACTGTGTAATGGTTCCTACTTACTGTGTAATGGTTCCTATTTACTGTGTAATGGTTCCTACTTACTGTGTAATGCTTCCTACTCACGGTGTAATGGTTCCTACTCACTGTGTAATGGTTCCTACTTACTGTGTAATGGTTCCTACTTACTGTGTAATGGTTCCTACTTACTGTGTAATGGTTCCTACTTACTGTGTAATGCTTCCTACTCACTGTGTAATGGTTCCTACTTACTGTGTAATGGTTCCTACTTACTGTGTAATGGTTCCTACTTACTGTGTAATGCTTCCTACTCACGGTGTAATGGTTCCTACTCACTGTGTAATGGTTCCTACTTACTGTGTAATGGTTCCTACTTACTGTGTAATGGTTCCTACTTACTGTGTAATGGTTCCTACTCACTGTGTAATGGTTCCTACTTACTGTGTAATGGTTCCTACTTACTGTGTAATGGTTCCTACTTACTGTGTAATGGTTCCTACTTACTGTGTAATGGTTCCTACTTACTGTGTAATGGTTCCTACTTACTGTGCAATGGTTCCCTTAGGAGGAGAAAGGAAGATGTACGGTACAGGCGAGTAAAGAAACAATGTAGCATATTCCGGTTTCTATAACTCCTTCAACACAGTAAGTAACTATACAAGGTTTTCTACCATTTACTCATAGGATGGAGACTGATTGACTCTACTTGATTTACTCTAAAGTCTCAACTTCTGCTGGTGTTATTTAATATTTGTAAACAGAAGGGAACAAGTTGTTCCTCACAAACTTTGAATATTGAATATTGGGCACAAATAAGAAAATTAAAGTATAAGGTGCTGGGTTCCCATTCTATACCTTCTGAAATTTTTCTGCTGGTTGCAATTTACAATCTGTTATTCTTAATCATAGTTGTTAATTCTCTGCTTGCAAAGGCTGATAATGCTGCTGCAGAGATGTCGATAGTGGCAGGATCAAAGACACATGCAAAACCAACCATCACCTCACAAAACAAAAACTAACTAGGTTTTGGGATAAACATAGACAATATATATTCAATTGTTTCATCAATAAATTGTTACCAACAGTGTGGTTAGTGTTATTTATAGATCCATTTCTTAATGTGTGGATCTAAAAGTTAAGTTAAATCTATCTGAGCAATTAAGCTCACAGGGTCAGCGCTTACCCCTTGTTTTCATGGCACAAGCAGATGAGAAAATACTCTCCCTAGATGGGACACCAGTCATATTACAGGTCAACTCCCCAGCAGTGCTGGTACTCATTATATAGCTGAGTGGACTGGAGAAGTACAGTCAAGTGTCTTGCTCAAGAACCCAATGCAGAGCCCATGGTGGGAATCGAATCGGTGATTTCTGGATAAGAGCATGCATCCTTAACCACTGTACCTTTCAATTTTTTTTAATTGTAAAGAGTGATAAGAAAATCCTGATGTTGCCAAATGCTCCAAGTGCATAAATATTGATTTTTATTCAAATAAAAAGTAAAAATTATAGTAAAAAGTAAAAATTGAACTCAATTAATTCAAAGTTACAATTCTATGCTTAAGTACAAAGCAAGCTCAACCAATCAGATGCAATTCCTTAAGCTTCTGAGGTTTTGTGAAAACTCAAGCATTTAAAAAAATAATAATAATAATAATGGCCAAAATTATCGAAAATTTAGATTAAAACAAAACATTCCAAATAATCACCTTATTCTAAGATTTGAAAGAAGGAACAAATATTAGAGATGGGAAAACGCAATTAAACCTGCACCCTTATACCAAGATACCCAACCTTAGGTCAGGTTTTGCTACCATCACCTCAAGAAAAGGTCATGTTGCTAGGATGTAGTGGAGGAAGGCTGGGATGTAGTGGAGGGAGGCTTGGATGTAGTGGAGGGAGGCTGGGATGTGGAGGAAGGCTAGGATGTAGTGGAGGAAGGCTGGGATGTAGTGGAGGAAGGCTGGGTGTAGTGGAGGAAGGCTGGGATGTAGTGGAGGAAGGCTGGGGTGTAGTGGAGGAAGGCTGGGATGTAGTGGAGGAAGGCTGGGGTGTAGTGGAGGAAGGCTGGGATGTAGTGGAGGGAGGCTGGGATGTAGTGGAGGAAGGCTGGGGTGTAGTGGAGGAAGGCTGGGATGTAGTGGAGGGAGGCTGGGATGTGGAGGAAGGCTAGGATGTAGTGGAGGAAGGCTGGGATGTAGTGGAGGAAGGCTGGGATATAGTGGGGGGAGGCTGGGATGTAGTGGAGGAAGGCTGGGGTGTAGTGGAGGAAGGCTGTGATGTAGTGGAGGAAGGCTGGGATGTAGTAAAGGGAGGCTGGAATGTATAGAGGAAGGCTAGGATGTAGTGGAGGAAGGCTGGGATGTAGTGGAGGAAGGCTGGGATGTAGTGGGGGAAGGCTGGGATGTAGTGGAGGAAGGCTGGGATGTAGTGGAGGAAGGCTGGGATGTAGTGGAGAAAGGCTGGAATGTAGTGGAGGAGGCTGGGATGTAGTGGAGGAGGCTGGGGTATAGTGAAGGAAGGCTGGGATGTAGTGGGGGGAGGCTGGGATGTAGTGGAGGAAGGCTGGAATGTAGTAGAGGGAAGCTGGGATGTAGTGGAGGAAGGCTGGGATGTAGTGGAGGAAGGCTGGGATGTAGTGGGGAGGCTGGGGTGTAGTGGAGGAAGGCTGGGATGTAGTGGAGGGAGGCTGGGATGTAGTAGAGGAGGGCTGGGATGTAGTGGAGGAAGGCTGGGATGTAGTGGAGGAAGGCTGGAATGTAGTGGAGGGAGGCTGGGATGTAGTGGAGGGAGGCTGGGATGTAGTGGAAGGAAGCTGGGATGTAGTGGAGGGAAGCTGGGATGTAGTGGAGGAAGGCTGGGATGTAGTGGAGGGAGGGGTGGGGATTGCACTGTACCTTGAATTGTCCTTCATAACCAACCTGTAGTAAGAAAACAATTAAGCCGCAATTACAGGATAAAATATTATGTTTGTAACCTCACAGATAAAATCACTTTTGATTCATATTGTATTCAACCTAAAACGTAAAGATGAAATCACTAAATATAAAAATAGAGTTCACACTTTCTATGAAAGAACAGGTTTCAATCTTCTTTCAAAAGAATTAATTTCACTCAGGCTCCCACAAAGTGCTTTACCACAATGTGTATTTGATGCAGTCTACGGGTTCCAGCAGTAGAATTGTGGTCGATGGTGGTGAGGTCTAATCACATGTCAGCATCAAACACTGTTGACGTCAATATGAGATGGCCGTCTTGTTCGAGAGGTCTGTGCAATACAGTATTTATTCTTCATACAAGAGTCAAAGTTTTGCTACATGTTACAGCTGTACCCACACAAAATAAAGACCTAACATTTTTGCTATAACTGACCCTTTTCTCTTCTATTCTTATTATTATAATCAATCAGTTAACTTATTCTAATTCAGTATATTTAACATCACTAGTGCACTTTGTGCAAAATCTTAGGCAACACCTTCCCTTTATTCAAACACAATCTTCTTCATTCATTCAGTATTTCCTCCATTTGCAAGTCACCATATCTTATTACCTTAAAAATGACAAAACTTCATAACATAATCTAACCATTACATCATGAGGCCTTACCACCACGTACATCACACACTCTACACATCAGCATTTTCCTTCATCTTATCCCCTGTAAAGATCAGTACCCAAACCCAAATTATCACCTCTACAGTTATCACCAAGAAAATAATATTGTATGGTTATACCCATGACTCTATTCATTACAATGACTAATTACAAGTGTGGCAGTGAAAGAAATAATCATAATTACTGGACAAAATCAGCATATCATCGAAGATTCTCAAATGTCTTCCTTTTTTATTCGCATATCAGAAACCCATTTAATACTTCAACCTTTATGATTTTATTTTCCTAACTCAGGTACCCAACCAATATTAAGACATTATATATAAGTAGTACTCATTTTCTGATGCTTTTTAAGGTGCATAGGCAGAATTCTATAAAGGCCCCCTGGGATATTTCCCCCATTTTTTAAATACTGTATATCTTTTGAACAGGGAATTTTTGTATGTTAGTGTGATTTTCCTCTTTCAGTTCTGGTATGTAAATTTGACTTTGCAACCCCCTCCCTCTTCCTCTTCTTCCTACACACACACACACATACCTCCTTCCATCCCATCCCTCTCCACTTACAGGAGGAAAAACATAGGCAAAATCCTGCCTATGTAAGAATGTCATAAGATATAAATTGTCAGAGGAAAATCAGTAACTTATTGAATGATATTCCACTCAATCTCTATTGTCCTACTTTCTGATTTACCACCTTTCCTAATTTTATCATCTTCTTTTTGCAAGGAACATTGTCTCACAGTACCTTTGCTGCTCATATACGGAGATACCAACCCCCACATCAACTTGTGACACACTTGGGGATAAGATTTTAACTGATTCTGAAAATATTTGATTTACCTACGTTCTGATGAGGACATTGGGTAAGTTATCAGGGTAAGATAAAAACTCAGCGATGTTTGGCAGCAATGTTTGGCAGCAATTTTTGGCAGCAATGTTTGGCAGCAATGTTTGGCAGCGATGTTTGGCAGCAATGTTTGGCAGCGATGTTTGGCAGCAATGTTTGGCAGCAATGGCAATGGAGGCACACAAATACTCCTCCAAAGCAATTATAAAAAACAATACTTTTTATATTTGTTCTTATTTGGAAAATTAAAATGTAAAGTTTTCCAGGCAGAAAGAATGCTTTTAAAGCAGATGTTTTTTTTGTTATGCTATTTTTACAGTGCTCAATTGCACCACCTGCTTTATTTACATAAATTGATATAATACAAAGCAAAGGTCATACAGGATATAGAGCAAAGGTCATATTAATATTCATCCTCTTTTTAAAAAGAAGAAATGCCTTTTCTATCAAATCAGAAAGAATTGGAATACATTCAAGTTTTTGCTCATATTCACTTGGAGCTCTACATTCGTCATCAGATAAGAATCCTCGTTCGGTTTCAAATGAAACGAAAGAAGTTTTTATGAAATACACTGATAATGATCACTCAAACCATGACAAAAGCAGTAGGCTATATAGGTCCATCAAATTGAGACACTAAGCCATTTAAACCATTGTTATGCATTTTTCTTTACTCACTTCAGGGCCTTAATTTCTGGGGGACAGGAAGAAATATCCCCACTATTCAGCAGAATTTGATCATTTCAGTACAATTTAGAAAAATTTGCCTTTTGTTTCCTCCACTTTTTGGATAAGAATCCATATCCCCCCCCCCCCCTCCCTTCCTTCTTCCTCCACACACACTTTCTGGATGAGAATTATGGCCTTGTCTCGCTTGCTTAGCTTCCAAAATATCTATTAAGTGAGGCCTACAGTTCTGAAAACTATAAATCAAAAATTGCAATATTATTCAACCATACCACATCCAAGCCTTCTTCAGAGAACCTAATCTAAAAATTGGATCTCAATTTCAAAAAATATATTTACATAAAGAACCTGGTGTCTCTTCAAAACTGTTATGCATACCTCTGTCTGCTGACCTAGGGCTATGTAACTATAACCAGGGATCTGACCTACAGCTATGTAACTATAACCATTGCTAAGATACCTCTCTTTCAAGTCTTCATAAAAATTCAAAAATCTACAATTTACAATTTTTTCTGTATTCCAATGCAACAAAATTATTCATAAAGTCATTCAAACTATCTCATGTTTCCTTATACATTTTTACCACCCACTAAAATCTTTGCAAAATGTGTCAACAAACAAGGCATATATCAGGCTGACAGAGTGGCAGCCACATTCAGTCATAGAGATAGAAATAAACCCCATTATTTGACTGTAAAACAATGAGATACATTACAGACGTAGAGTGTCAATGGGGAACCTTAATCATTTATTTATGTGTTGATAATTTTTTTGTGGAAAAGGAGATGATAAATGGTTTCATAATTATCATCTGCAACCCACCCACACTACAAACATTAATGTTCAGCCAGTGCTTTTATGTATGACATTTATTAGCAATTCATCTTTTACTTACATACAAACAGCATTTAATGTGTGCATTTCCCTCAGAAGGCTCAAAGCGCTTACAAATATACAGAGTAATAAACATGGCCACATTTAACATACAGCACTAGTAAAGCCATGGTATCGATGATAGACAAAAGTGAATTGTTAACAATTAACCAAAATAAGAATTCAAAAATAAACCAACATATTAATTCAGAAATAATTCAAAACATGAATTTAGACCGACTTAAAGAGTTCCAGAAGAAGTAAGAAATTCTTTAATTCTTATACTACATGTAATTATGATTTTATGAAAACATTGCTTTAAAACTGATGCAAGTAAAATACACATTTTCAATCTACAAAATAGTCTTGAAGCAGAAGCTACCAGTTGATGACAAACAGGATGCCTACTATATGTTAATCAGAGCAAGTCAAGAGCCTCGTTGGTCAGTTGTGCCATCAAATATGGACATTATTAAAGTCATTGTTCCATGATATAATTTTTCCAATAAACCATTAAGCAATTTCATTAACTTCCTTGTATGTCCTTATTTTAGCATTGTTTCTGATACAAATTTAAAAGTTGTAAATATTTAACCATAGTTTGTTCACAAACTTTCATCATATGATCTATATCAAAACCTATATCCTATGGGAACAACTGGACACACATCCCTACTCCCATCCCACCAGTTCATCTGTTGGAAAATTATAGGAAAATTGTTATAGGCAAGTTTGAGGCAACTGGTATAATGTATATCTAAAATTTTCCTCCTCCTAAACTTCATTCTGTCATTTGCAATTGCAGTGACAGTCTCTAACATAATTTCATACAACCCTTTTTTGATAGATTTCCATTGAGCCAGAGTAAAGAAGGTAGTGTCTGACCAGTTCAGTTCAAGCCCCCAAATGGGACAATTGGAATAAGAAAAGAAAACAAATTGGCATTTAATAACCCATAGAGCATTTTTCCAAATTCAAATCTCTCTGAAAAAATATATCATGGCAAAATAGGCTTAAGCCAAAGGTGGGAAAAATACATGCAAAATATTTTTAATTTTATTGGTGCAACAGAACGATTAAAATATTTTTTTAATTTTTACAAGTGCAAATTTGACTTTCACCAGAGAATTTTACAGTAATATTTAAAAATTCATTTCAATAGTCTCTGACGAGCAGATTTTAAAATTTTAATTACCAGTAAATCTCAAATTATACAAGAAATAAATTTAAGGTTTCAGAAATATTAATTTCAATATTATTTAAGGCAGCAAATTTAAATTTTGGAATAACAGAATTTGAAAAGCAAAAACTTGTTTAACGGCTGAACTTACTTTGTTAGCAAGAGTTTAAATATGGTCACTATGATTCTAGGCATGTCTCAATCTACTCCTAACCAGGAGATCTCCCAATCGGGAGTGTGGACTGGACTGTTGACATCATCTTTCATTTTAAATCTCAGAAATAACAAAAAGTTTAACTAAAACACAAGCTGACTTGTTTTATTTGTAAGTTCAATTACAAACACTTACAACTTTATTCTGCTGTGCTCCAAAATATCACAAACAAATTATTCCCACTAACCATATCATAGTCTGCATCTTTCTAAAACCACTCACAGAGAATTAGCCTAAGTTCTCAACTTTGCCAGAAACCTCAAGTGGGCACGGATAACTAGACATTCTGAAAATCATCTTCATCTGAGTCACAGTGCACCTGGTACCAAAGAGTATGTCACTGTCACGCCATGTAATTTTCACATTTATATAGATTTTTACTTTATGTGCACATGTGTGAAGGTATGCAAATACTTTCTTCTACTTCATCATGTACTTCAAATATCAAACCTAAAGGTTTCAAATATTGCATGTGTGATGTAACTGCAGTTGAAATTGCTTTTATCCATCACCAAATGCAATTTCATTACAACATAACCATTTCTTATAACTTTTTTGTGACAGTGACTGAATAAAAATGATTCACTACTACTTGCACACTGCATATAGGATTGTAAACTATTTGCACACTGCATATAGTGTTGCAAACTATTTGCACACTGCATATAGTGTTGCAAACTATTTGCACACTGCATATAGTGTTGCAAACTATTTGCTCGCTGCATATAGGGTCTTAACTAATGGGGGAGGGGCAGAATAGATTTCCCCAGATTTTAACATTATTTTTTTGTTTTAACACTACTGCACCCTATAGAATGAGTGATGTGTTGCATTACCCCCCCTCCCCCTCCGTCACTAAATTTGAGTAAACTTTCCGTCCAGATGGCGTATCCAGAGACAAAAAACCCTGAAATAAGATTACATGATTGTTTGCTCAGTCATAAATCATAATCCTACTTGACCTAGATCAAATCACCATATTATAGTAAAGATTCAATGCTTGAAATCAACCTGAAATCCAATTGACTATAGTTACAAACAATGACTTCCTTCAGGCAGGATTTGGGGGGTGCAAGAGGGGCATTTTCTCCCATACACTATTTTCCCATATTTAATATATATCTTGTGTAATGTGTATATGGTGATCTTTTTGGATTTTAGGGTGATTTTATGATTCCCCCCAACCCAACCCCCACTCACCACTTTCAGTGAGCAAATCCCGCATATGCCTAATTCAGTGATAATTTTATTGAGTTTGTAGTTACAATTCTACAACGAATGCAATGGATATGCCCTTCATACCTTCAACTAATTACTATTTCAGTTTTACAGTCTGAGAGAAACCCAACTGTTGGTATAATTAGAAATACACAACAACTCTGGAGCTTTGTATTCATTCAGATTACAGTAGCTAAGGGGGGTTTTGCAAATCATAAGGATGACCTGCAAATTTCAATTTTGTCAACAAACGTACAAAAATAGATGAATATCCTACCATGGTCCAAAAACTATTTGTAAAGGGGGTGGGGGGAGAATTTGTAAAAGTATTGGAAATTTTGGTAAAATATGGCAACAATTCCCAAAAATAGAACAAAATTTCCTTGGCCTTGGCCTCCCGTTCCTACACCACTGCAATACAACATTGCTTTAAACTCTAAACTGTCAATGACAACATGATTACATGTATTTGTTATTCCATGTTTAACAAAATAAACATTTGTAGCAATATCATGTCAAAACTATCTTCTTTTTTTGATTTTGATCATGATGAGGGAGGGGGGGGGGGAAGGTTTAGTTAAAAAGGAACTGAGGAGATGAATTATTTACTAATTCCCTAACTTTGCATTTCCATCTTTCAGATCAGCCGTTTCAAATGTGCGTACCCCCTGCCCCCACCCTCCCCTACTTGAAATACTGCTCAGTGACCCATGATATGTACACTGTCAATGATGACTATAAACCGACACAGAATCATGTTTTGAGACAGCTGTTCAAAAGGTCAACGACAATATTTTGATAAATTATCGCGAAGTTCACAGTGGATTTGAGAAGGCTGCCATCAAACCTAATGAATATTAATTTGTTATCTGTTTTTCCTTTCAAAATTACACCCCGTGATCTCAGTAAAAATCCTGTTGACATACCGTTATCACAAGTTAAAATGGCGGCCTCAATGGATCATAATGAATACAAAGCTCCAAGTTCTCGTGCGTTAATCATATTACACCAACAGTTGGGTTTCTTCCTGACTTTTTCGCCCACTTAAATTTGCTCTCACTAAGAGCAGAAAAGCAGAATCCCAGATCTTAAAGTGTGTTCACCATTTCTTCATTAACTTCATGTATGATTTTAAAATTTCACACTCATTGGATGCATAATATTGAGGCTAACTATTTGATTTAAGTGGCTTAGAAATAAGAAGCTTACATTTCACAATCAATCATCCCATCCATAGGCAGGAATTTGAAATGTGTTTTGTTTTTTTGCATAAAAGGGCGCTTCGTGCGTGCACTTTAAACGAGAATGCAACTCTTTACAGTTGGGTAATAGGGATATGTGGTTTTACTTTTTTTTATTTTTATTTTAGCAAAAAAGGGGTTAGGGCGGCGGAGCAGAGGGGGAATCTGGGAGGGGCTGGAGGGGAATTCAGCTCCCCATAATTTTAGGTGAACATGTGTTATCACTTTACCCAACCTAATGTTTGTTTGTTTGATGAGGGCTTAATGGCACCACGACAACAAGGGTCAAATTGTGCCTGAGAGGTCAGGTAGTAAGGAAAGGAGACAGGAGAAGAATGAGAGAAATTCAAAAACAAAAGGTCAGAAAGCTGTGATTGAGAGGGGAAGTGCATGGTTGAAACAAAAATAAAGTAGAGAGGGGGTGGAAGAGGAGAATTAAATATGGTTGTAGAGGGAAGCATTTTGAAGGAAGGAGATGATTTTATCCGGAGGATTTTTCTGGAAGAACTCAGCAATTGAGTTGTGGGGAGCAAGGGAAGCTCTGGGAAGGTTGTACAGGGGGCACTCAAGGAGAGCGTGATGGATTGTGAGGGTGCAATGGCAATTGTTGCAGAGGGGTTGGGAGGAGCCAATAAAGAGGTGGGAGTGAGTTAGGTGGGTGTGACCAATTCTAAGACGGGTAATATGAATGTTGTCGATACAAGAGAGGTTGTTGATGGTGGATTTGATCGGAATTGTGGGCTGGATGACATGGAGTTTGTTATCAATTTGGGAGTTCCATGAGGTTTGCCAGCAGTCACGAACAAGGGAAGCGATAAGCGGTTTGATGTCAGAGAGGGTTTTGGAAAAATGGGTAGGGAGGAGGTTGAGTGCAAGCTTAGTGGCTGCATTAGCCCTGTCATTGCCAGGGATGCCAACATGGCTGGGTATCCAGAAAAAAAAGGCAATTTTCCTGTAGAGGGTGGGAGAAAGGAGTTTCCGGAGGAGGAGGTGGCATGTGGGCTATCCCATTTAAGTTTTAGTAAAGAAGTAAGAACAGGCTTTGAGTCAGAGAAAATGGCAAAGTGGCTGAGCGAAGAGTACTCGATAAAGTTTAGGGCGAGGAGAATGGCCTTAGCCTCGGCTGAAAAGATGGATAAGTAGTCGGGAAGTCTGCTACTGAGGGTGATGTCTTGGATGACGGCAGCAGCAGCTGTCTTGTTGCCTTCCTTGGAGCCATCAGTATAGATGGAGGTGTAATTTAAGAGTTGGTCTTTGATTTGGTTGTGGAGATTGATGAAGAAGTTAGGGTGGGTTTGAGTTTGTGATGAAAGGAGAGGCCCAGGAGGACAGAAGGGAGGGGGTGGCCCAAGAAGGAAAAGTGGGCAAGGAGAAGGTGCCAAGAGTGGCGGGGTTGATGCCGAGATGGAAGAGGTCCGATTTAATGCATAAACTGAAGGGAGGGGATAGGGTTTTAGTCCTATCAAAGAGGGTGGACAAATTGGGGTACCTAATGAGGTTGTACTCAGGGTTCTGGGTGTTGGTGAGGACTCTAAAAGCATGAGAGATGCTAAGCTTTCTACATCTAAGTAGAAAGGGGGTTCGTTGGCTTCAACATGAAGGCTGGTGATTGAGGAGGTCCTGTAGGCACCTAGACAAAGCCTGAGGGCTTCATTTTGGATGGTGTTGATGTATGAGTTGTGAGTGACACAGTAGACAATATTGCCGTAGTCAAGCTGGGCACAAATGGTGAGCCTGAAAATTTTGAGGAGAGCATAGCGGTTCGCACCTCAAGTGGTGTTGGAGAGGAGTCGGAGGATGTTGAGGGAGCTCTTGCATTTTAGTTTCAGGTTAGTGATGTGTTGCTTGTAGGTGAGCTTGGGGTATAGAGTTAGACCCAGGAACTTTGTGTGTTCAACTTTAGGGATGCAGACTGTCTTGTCTTTGGAGAATTTACAACCGTTATTGTTGCTCCAGACTTGCAGCTGGTTGAGGCTGATTTGGAGCCTATTTTCAACAATAAAAAAGCTAGGGGAGGAGTAGAAGATGGTGAAGTCATCCACGTAGAAGGTATGTTTGATGTTGGGGCCAAGGTTATCCGCGATGTCATTAATGCTCGGGTTGAAGAGAGTGGGAGAGAGGATGCTGCCTTGGCGGATGCCCTCTTCTTGGGGGTACGAGTTGGAGAGGGTGTGGCCAATACGAACTTGGAACTACCTGGGTGAGAGGAAGTTTTGAATAAAGATGGGGGGAGATGGCCTCTGAGGCCGATAGTGTGAAGTTTGCAGGTAATGCCGTATTTCCAAGTAGTGTCAAAAGCTTTCTCAAGGTCAAAAAATATGGCAATGAAGTGTTCCTTTTTTGCAAAGGATTCCGGGATAGCGGTGTCGAGCATAATTAACTGGTCTAGGGTATTGTGAAGTTTTCGGAAGCCGCTTTGGTGAGGGGAGAGGATTCTGTTGGTCTCAAGAAACCAGTTTTGTCTCTGATTAATGATCCTTTCCATAATAAGGGCGATAAGGCGGTAGCTGAAGGGGTAGCTGGAGGGGTCGGTACCGTCCTTCCTCAATTTAAGGACGGGGATGACAATAGCTGTCCTCCAGATAGGGAGGATATATTATATCACATGTCATCTGACCTCAATAGTCTCCCTTAATATTTGGAATGCTCCACCACACCTGGGGGTATTTATTTGTTCAGAAGCAACCCCCATCTTTATGCTGGTAGGGTATAGGTGCCTTGGACAGCATGCAACAAGTTTACTGGCAATCAAACATCTCCAGAGCAATCAAGATCAACTTCAGGGCCTGTATAGAAAGCATTCTTTTATATGGTGCCAAAACATGGACCATGAAAAAGGAGCTTGAGTGATGTGTTAACAACACACAGTGGCATACATAGCTAAGCACTGGCATTTGGGGGCGCAAGAGTGGTGCAGGGTTACATTTTGCAGAGGCGAGATTAATGATGCAATGAACAATTACACTATATTCTGTCATTTCATTTGGAAAGGGGAAAACAGGAGGCAGGACCTCTGAGGTGGGCTCTCTGAAGGGATGCCCCCCCCCCCCCCTCTGGCTACGCCCCTGACGGCACATCACCAGACTACTTACAGTATGCGGATTCACAATCTTTGCTGGAGAAACTACCCAATGAAAGCTACAATCTATGGAGATATCCCACCCATCTCCACAATTGTTGCTCGGAGACGTGGTAGCTTTGCTGAACACTGCTTCAGGGATAAGAAACAGTTAACATCTGACACCCTATTCTGGAGGCTATCGAGCCCAGCATGGAGCCAACGACTCACGTATCCTGACACAATCCAGGACTCAGATTTGAAGAACTGACTGGAGCTTTAATGGCTGACACACCAGGGTGGCGTATCAGAGTGTCTTTGATCTGGACTGCGTTTGATGGATGATGCCTTTTGATAGGTGCCTTTTCTTTGCCGGAAAGTGACACTATGCTGGTCAAACAGTTCGACCCAAGGTGCTTATTATTTTTTATTAGATTTCAAAAGGGCACTTTTTCAGAAAAATGGGGTTTGTTTGCTAAGACAACCCCCACCCTCCGCCCCCTCCCCGCCACCTGGCTATGGGCCTGCTAAAAATTGACATAATTCTGACCGTTGGTAGAAAAAATAGAGATTAATGGGGTTTTTTCATGTCCAAATTTGCTGTATTTCAAAATTTCTTAATTATTGACACAATTGTAATTTGATTCATGAAAAGTCATCATTGGGGACATGGTACTATTGGACTGTGATGCGAGGACTCCACACTGAAATGCCCTGCTGTGCCCTGGTGAACAGCCCAGTGAAGAAAAAAAACAAACATCACATTAAGACACATAACAAAACTAAGAATAACCCAAATTATGCTTATGAATAGAACATAAATCGTTTGATCTCCTTATCAGCTATCATACTAATGATATGTTCACTAAGCTGGAATGCATTTAATACATTATGTATGCTGAAAGTCATTAATTGCTTTCTGCTTCCAATTCAAAACTAAAAATAAACACTTTGCTCATTTTCATTTTGACACCATATTTATAAACACTAAAAATCCTCACACAAACAAAGATCTTATTGATCAGTTGATGGGAGATCAGGGAGTAGGCAGACTATAATTAGATCGTAAACCTACTGGGGTGGTGCAGATGCAGTGAGAGAGTTCAGGAAATAATGATACATTGGTGATGACAAATTTCATATACAGGCATGGGTAGCTTGCCATAGGGGCAAGAAGGTTCCCCTATGGCAAACAATTGCTAATCATTGATTTTCGGCATTGAATTATATATATGTATAATCAAAAAGATAATTTCCCCTCCCCAACAATGTTTAGCCCCTCCAATTAACATCTCTTACCTCCTATGTATATACAACATTTTTTCAGTTTTGTATGGGCATTTAAGACATAATTATTTTATGTGAAATCTTTTCTAAGTTACAATGTTCATTTTATTTTGGATACCCCATTAAATGCCGCCACAAGTAACTGTTCGTCTCAGTGTATGCTCACAACATTTACTCCAATGCATGTATCCCAAAATATATTCCCGAATACCTTTTTATCAAATGTCACATTTATGAACCAAAAAGCAAACATTATTGACATAGCAAATGATCCCATGCAGGATGGCAAATGATCCCATGCAGGGTGGAAAATGATCCCATACTGGGTGGCAAATGATCCATACAGGGTGGAAAATGATCTCCAATGATGAGAGGGTAACCAACTTTAAACTTGAGATCAGGCTGATCAGACAGACCTGAGGTGTCTTCAGTTCAGATATAAATGCTCACATCAATTTTATTTTCTTGGAAATTACTTTGGGTGTAGGATATGGGGGCTTGAGGGAGTTGGGAGGGGGAGGGAGGTTATAGCCCTCCAGCCACTTTTATCATATAATTTTTACTTTTACCTTCAATTTTTTTAATATAGAAATTAATGAAAGGTACTATACTGTACTATATTGTTAATCAGAGATTCTACTGAATGTAAAATCAACATTTTAATGAAATTCTGTTAGAACTTTCCATCTTTTGAATTGGGACAAGATACACTCAGTGTGCAGACAATAATTATCTGGGCCACGTGGGAAAAACATATGATCTACGTAAATCATAATAACAAAATGTTATTATTTTCCAAAGAGTTCCTTAAAAAATATGTGGGAGCAAATGTATATATTTGTATTATGGAGGGGGTATATGGGAGGGTGGGGTTCCAAAATTGAAGTTTGAAACTTTCAACCCCCCAGAAAAAATTCCTTACTATGCCTGGAATACAAGCATGTGGTCATTTGTTGGAAATGACCACATTAATGGGCAAGTATGATATATGGTAAAATTCGCTATAGTATAAATTTTAAGTAACTATATAATATAAGTAACTATATAGTATCAATATAAGTAACTATGTAGTATCAATATAAGTAACTATATAGTATAAATATAGGTAACTAAAAAATACAATTATCACACTTTAATCAGAAATTGTCATAACAGGAAGCTAAAATCCCTGTCAAAAGTAAATGAAGCAAACCTGCTCTCCTATTCAATGATGTCATTTTCTTTGTAGACTGTATAACTGGCTTCTAAAAAGGACCAGCATTAAATAATGAATTAAGAGAAGAAGGGGGAGGGGGTGGGTGGGGGAGAAAAGTGCTTTTAAATTTATTTGAATATGACCTGATTCATTATGTTTTGTTTCATTAATTTTGTAAGGGATTGTAAGTATTGCTATGTGGCACACACATTATGTGTAATGACGCACAGTACAAACACCTGATTTGTTCTCCTTTCATTGATTAATTATACATAAATTATGCCTACAACATCAATTTCAACTTCATGCACTTCAAGATGATATTACATAGAATGTTCTATCTGAGTTTCAATATGTACAATAAAAGAATTTTGAATATGCACTATTTGCCATATGACTCTCAGATCAGCACCTAACCATGCATGATACAACAATCAAAATGTGTAGTGATTCTGAACTGAAATCATTTGTCTTGTCATGACTGAACCAAAGACTAATTGCTTTACTAAATTTTAATCATCACATTACTGTGAAAGTGTAGATGTCCTGGCAGTGATACACGACCCTCATATTAAACATTCAACACGCACATAAAATCTTTAGACACATTCAGTACAACCGTTAAAAGAGATCTTACAGAATGTAATGAAATGGAATGTAAATATAATTCTTTAACAAACTACTCTTTGTTTGAGTAAATACAATCACAAAGATAATCTCTTATTAAGCTCTTTGTTTGAGTAAATACAATCACAAAGATAATCTCTTATTAAGCTCTCTTTGTTTGAGTAAATACACTCACAAAGATAATCTCTTATCAAGCTCTCTTTGTTTGAGTTATTAAAATCACAAGGATAATCTCTTATTAGGCTCTCTTTGTTTGAGTAAATACAATCACAAAGATAATCTCTTATTAAGCTCTCTTTGTTTGAGTAAATACAATCACAAAGATAATCTCTTATTAAGCTCTCTTTGTTTGAGTACATACAATCACAAAGATAATCTCTTATTAAGCTCTCTTTGTGTGAGTACATACAATCACAAAGATAATCTTTTATTAAGCTCTCTTTGTTTGAGTAAATACAATCACAAAGATAATCTCTTATTAAGCTCTCTTTGTTTGAGTAAATACAATCACAAAGATAATCTCTTATTAAGCTCTCTTTCTCTCCAACTTAAATTTCTCATTGTTTTAGCTATCACACAGGAGTATGAAAATAAGGGACTTAAAATATATTACCTTAAGCATATGTTAAATATATTACCTTAAGCAAATGTTAAATATATCACCTTAAGCATATGTTAAATATATTACCTTAAGCATATGTTAAATGAAATAATGTAATCGATGTAACTGGCAGTTTCCACTCTTAATATCAGTGTAATCAATAGACGTGACCACTTACACACAAACTAATTTCCATTCCTGTTGACAGCAATCAATGAGACGACCATCTTCCACTTCAACCCACACAATCAGTAAAAACTCATCATTTTAACCTGCTTATTCAATTACAACTCCAGACCACCGCAATCAACAAAATTGACAACCAACTACGACTTCTTTCCATAGAAATAAAAATATAGGATTTTGTGTTAGGTATAAATAAATAAAACATATTTGTTAATCCTATAGGAAAATTAACAATCAAACACAAAAAAAGATCTAAAGCTACACATTGAAGAAGGAATCCTTGCAAATTGGGTATCTGATACATCAACATAAAAAATAAGTGCACCCCCCCTCAAATCAAAAGAAATATTGGTATATTTCAGCTTACCTCTGCAAACCTATCTGCTTCTTTTTTCCTCGTTACAAAGGCATTTCCACTGGCGTTCTTTGCTAATCGTATTCTGGCAAGGCGAGCAGTCTGAAAATGCAAAAGAATTTAAGAAAACATATCAAATGTCTGAGGAATACCTATAAAAGACCTGGAATAGAATATGAATGAAAGAAGAAAATATATGTTGTGACCACTTTAGGAACAAAGAGCCTCTGAGAGGTTGTGAGCTTTCTCAAGTAGGTTTCCATTTAGGAATATTACGATTTTCATGATACTACTGAGAAGGACTCTCTTGAATTCATGTGCCTGTTGGTGCATCCCGCAATCAAGTTTGCAAATGAGTCACATGTTGCGGTGGAAAAGATAATATCTACATTATGCTTCATCCACTGCAATGATATGGCATGTTTCGCCATGAGTCTCTAGAAGATAAACTCAGCTAAGAGGTCAATACAACACCCTTAACAGTAAAATTCTTTATAGAAAATCTGACAATTATGACTACAGATGATTACTTCCTTAGTGCAAATGGGCTTTAATCACATACAACATATATCTTAAATGGGTCCAACTCAACACAGGTTTTTCTAAAAAGGGCCAAGTGGAGTCAAGACTCCAGGCTTAATAAGCTGACACTTAAAAGACCACTTAATGATAGACACCCTATCAAATGTCATTCAGTGCTAAGTAAACATCAAGACGTTGTTGCGTCCTTCTCCTCCTCATAAGTACTCCCAATAGATGGCGGACACATGAAAGTCTTATCAGAGACATGCTGAAACAAAGCCAGCTATGCATACAGTACATCACAAAGCCAGGACAAAATGATATCTGCCTTTGATTTTCCCTTAGTAAACCCATCACATTTCTGCAACCACTTTAACATTCACCATCAAAGCTATTGTAAATGTTGAGTGCCACTCTCAAACAATCTGACTTTACTTCCAGCTTCAAGTAATATAGCGCATGTTTGTTGCATCTTCAACAACCTACTGTGCTTGGAAATGAGAATTCAATCACCTGAATCAAGCACCAGAAGGTCGCTTGGGACAGGGCCCAAAGGATCAATTCAAGCGAGCTTACAATGCATGTTAATGGCAAACCTGAACAATCAAACCGCTGAAGTTTTACAAACACCTCAAGTGAATGTTTGCAAATCAAACTCAAATGACCAGTTTATCAAGTATGCAAGAGATTTTTGTTTCCTTTTTTTGGGGAGGGGGAAACATGGTTGTGGGGGTGGGGGATTATGAAGATCCTTTTAATTATAAATATAATTCAATACAAAAATGATTAGAAAATGTGTTTTTTTTTGAGGGGGAGGGGGGGGGGGCAAGTCGTCACCCATACTATGTGAGCCCTGCATGGTATGAAATATCAGTGGGAAGGGGGAGGGGGAAGTCGTCACCCATGCTAGGTGAGCCCTGCATGGTATTAAATATCAGTAACAGCTTTGTGGATATACCTTCAAAAGTCTACTAGTAAAATCTTTTTAGAATATAGCAGAATTTTGTCGTAGAATCTATGATATGCGACTGTACACCTGTACACCAGGGACCATGAACACAGGGGCTGGGAGGATTTCCCCCCCACCCCCTACTTTTTTACTATATAAAAATAATAAGATTGATATGGCATTGGCCTGAAAGGATTTCACCTCAAAATTAGGACATTATTAACATTTAAACAATTGGTAAAATTAAAGGAACATAATTATTTGGTAAATTCATTTGAAATTTTGGTCAAATTGGTCAACAAATTGCAGGAAAATTGACAACAGTTCTTCAAAATCAAAGAAAATTGCCAAAAATGAAGGAAAATTTTGTGGAAATTGTGAAAAATTGCCAAACAGTTCACCAAAATGTTAAGGAAAGGGCCTGAAAATGAACTAAATTTGTCAACAAATGTCCCCAAAATTGACAAAAATTTCCACAAAATAAAAGAAAATGGTCTAAAAATGAAGGAAATTTGGTAAAACTTATTGGAATTATGGTCAAATTTGTCAACAAATGAATTTACCAGTGCAATTTTTCCATTTGTGACCCTTAAATTTTCTTACCCCTCCCCTTTGAGGTGCCCCTTCCTAACACTATGCTTAAGGAGTTAGTGTACAGGTTTTTATATGAATGTGATGGCACCTTATATTTTCACCATTTACTTCTTCAGCCCCTCCCACCCCCACCTATTTACTTCTTCAGCCCCCCCCCCCCACCCCCCTCCCTCCCCTCCACACACACAATCTTCAGCAATTGCTCCGCTGTACAATGCCAACTCCCTCGTCCAAGTTCACACAAACTCCACAGATTAGCATCATTATAGAGGAGATTGTGGAATTTCTTTGAGGAAAAGCATATATTCTCAGCTAGCAAACGATACGACAATCATCAATCAGAATGGATATGTAATTACAGTATCCCTCAAAGTCACCACATGATGGTTACACTTGCAGACAAGAAAGATCCTAATATCTTTGTTGACAGCAGAGGCTTCAAGCTCTCAAAATGAAAGAATATAATAACTGGTTTTAAAATATATGGATGGATGTGTGAAAAAAACAAAAAAACACTGGCTGCTTTTCACAGAAAATTTTATTTGCATATTTTAATGAGAATGTTCATAGGTCTACAGTTGAGAAAAAATATTAAGTTTTGTTTTTCTGTCACAAGGTTTGTAATGTGCAAAAAGGGGATGTGGTGTTTTGTATCCCCTTACACAAAAATCTACCTTGTACAAAGTAACATTAGCTAATTGGGTTTTTAACAAGTTTTTGCTAGCAGAAAGGTTTTGCTAGCTAGCTTGCAGAAACGTTTTGCTAGCTATAGCTTATGAAAAGGATTTGCTAGCTATAGCTTGCAGAAATGTTTTGCTAGCTAAAGCTTGCGGAAAGGTTTTGCTAGCTATAGCTTGCAGAAAGGTTTTGCTAGCTATAGCTTGCGGAAAGGTTTTGCTAGCTATCGCTTGTGGAAAGGTTTTGCTGGTTAGCTTGCAGAAAGGTTTTGCTAGCTATCTTGCAGAAAGGTTTTGCTAGCTATCTTGCAGAAAGGTTTTGCTGGCTAGCTTGCGGCAAGGTTTTGTTGGCTAGCTTGCGGAAAGGTTTTGCTGGCTAGCTTGCAGAAAGGTTTTGCTGGCTAGCTTGCACAAAGGTTTTACTAGCTAGCTTGCAGATAGGTTTTTGCTAGCTAGCTTGCAGAAAGGTTTTACTAGCTATTTTGCCGAAAGGTTTTGCTAGCTATCTTGCAGAAAGGTTTTGCTAGTATAGCTTGCAAAAAGGTTTTGCTGGCTAGCTTGCAAAAAGGTTTTGCTGGCTAGCTTGCAGAAAGGTTTTGCTGGCTAGCTTGCGGCAAGGTTTTGTTGGCTAGCTTGCGGAAAGGTTTTGCTGGCTAGCTTGCAGAAAGGTTTTGCTGGCTAGCTTGCAGAAAGGTTTTGCTGGCTAGCTTGCAGAAAGGTTTTGCTGGCTAGCTTGCAGAAAGGTTTTGCTGGCTAGCTTGCACAAAGGTTTTACTAGCTAGCTTGCAGATAGGTTTTTGCTAGCTAGCTTGCAGAAAGGTTTTACTAGCTATTTTGCCGAAAGGTTTTGCTAGCTATCTTGCAGAAAGGTTTTGCTAGCTATCTTGCAGAAAGGTTTTGCTAGCTATCTTGCAGAAAGGTTTTGCTGGCTAGCTTGCAGAAAGGTTTTGCTGGCTAGCTTGCATTTGACACAAATACTGTAAGGGTCAGATTGGTTCACAAACTCACACTCATCTTATGCTATGAATGCCTCAATTAACAAAAGCATGACTTCCAGAAACTCATTTGCAGTCACGGGTGGCTAGAGTCTGTGGTCACCCACTATACATTACAAGTATCATGTGATATGTTGCAGACACTTTAATCATTCCTATCCAGAAAAATGAAAAAGTTTGTCAAGAAAAATCAATTTCTTTTTCTAAGCCTCACATCAAGAATGTCCATTAAGTCTACACTTCTAGTAACAAAATCAAATTTCTCGACCGGTATTAAAAGTGTCGGAGCCTAATCAAAATTCACACTAAAATACAAAGGACATCAAATTGGATTTAAAAAGGTAAGGGAAAAACCACTTCTTTCCCCTGTGTTTTCCCATTAATGCATACAAATTTAGCCAGCTAGCTGTCCACTGTATGCGGTTGCCACTTGCTTGCTATCCTCCCAAACAAATTTCCTTTTATCCTAATTTTCACTAAATATTCATTTTGACTTCCAAAGTACAACTAAACAGTCTGGGAACATGCCTATAAGGAATGCAAATATTCCTAAGAATAGGTACATTTTGCTACATGGAAGCTGCCATTTTGTGATATTTCTCATAATCCTTTGCTTTCCAAATGTTAAAGGCTTAATGCAATGTTACATATTTAAAATTTGAAATACGTCTGGGAAAAATATCTTTGCTAGACTTAACTTAAACCTTCGTTACTGTCAAGGCTAAATATTTTCCACTTCCATTCTATATGTTTGCTGCCATTTTCAAAATATCACAAAAAAATAGACAATACAACTAAACTTTTAGGCACAAAACAGCAACTTTGAAAATTCAAATGTTTTTAAAAATAATTTGTGTGTGTTTCATATTGAAATATTTTCAAGTATTAAAATTACAAACAAACCTGAAATTTGATCGTAGCATTTGAACTATGTGGATGCATCACTACAATATTCTTATGTGTTTTAAATGTTCCTATTGATACGCATACCAGAACGACTAATGTGTCTCACATGTTAATGTGTCCAAGGTGACAAACTAATCTATGGAACTTTAAATTTGATAACACTTTTTGCAAATGAAGCCAATTATCTAGTATTTGTCTGCATCAAAATAGCATCCTGCAGCGATGGAAACTATTATCAACTACATATCCGTCTATATATCATGAAGTGAAAGATGAAGTTTCTCAGCTCATTGTGCTAAGTTCCCTAAGTTATATTCAGGGTAAGCCTTTCATCTTGCCAAATCATTCCTGTGAGTAAATTACATTAAGATTCATAGATAAACAAATGCTAAATAATTTGTAGATTAACAATCTATTTGTGTGTGTTTTAAGTAGGTCTATAACAAACAAAAATTAGCACACATGCTCCTTGTAAAACACTGGTAAATTTGTGCAAAGTCAATATGACACAAAGGTATGATCATGGACAGATCAATTCATCAATAATTTTCCTTCGTTCCGTGCATAACTCACAACCAAGACATCACATAATAATGAATTTTGTATTTTCCCTTAAATTTTAAAGAACATGTCCTCTGAAGATACAACACTGTAAAGAATCTTGCACAAAAGCCTGTCTGTACAATACTCTGTTATTATTAATTTCTGATGCTATTAGATATGCATGCGGATCACCACATCCTGCTCTTAACGATTTTAACAGCTGAATGCACAAGACAGCAATAAATATGCACCTTCACTGCTTCAGTGTTATTTTTTCAAATGTTGAGTTTTAACATGGGTGTCTCGATCATTCAACAAATTGTAAGTTTTTGCAACAGCAGGTATAAAATGGTTTAACAGCCGTACAAGATTATGCAACTGTTGAAAATGTCTGCCATGAACATACATGATGTAAACAAAGCAGAGGTTAAAGGCCATAAACCCTGATTAAGCTATAAGGGTGCAAGTATTCTTTTTTTTTTCCAAAACGATTAAGAAATCAGTATCATGGCAAAGACTGGTTTGATTAATCAAAACATACAAATTGAAATCCATTATGTCCATATTAGAGACGACCTTCAATGGTCATTCAATCCATTATGTCCACGTTAGAGACGACCTTCAATGGTCATTCAATCCATTATGTCCACGTTAGAGACGACCTTCAATGGTCATTCAATCCAATGGTCATTTAATCCATTATGTCCACGTTAGAGACGACCTTCAATGGTCATTCAATCCATTATGTCCACGTTAGAGACGACCTCCAATGGTCATTCAATTCATTATGTCCATGTTAGAGACGACCTTCAATGGTCATTCAAAGAGAATTGAGAAGGGTCCAAAAGATTTGAAAAAATAAATGAATGAATTCTGCTTTTTACAGGATTTCCTGCCCTTTGTTAGAAAAAAAAATCAAGAACTAAAAGTCCAAAGGTTTTTTTCTGGCATGAAACTCATGCAAAACAGTAACATATACTTCAAGGGCACACTCTTTATAGCTATAAGTACAAGTATCTCTTCAGATAATGGCCATATAATAACCAGTATTAATACTCAATCCAAGATATATTCTTCTATATCTTCTATAGGGCAATTTAGTACTTCTTTTGCTCACTTTGTTTACAGGGCAAACTTCAAATCCCTGCATTTATATAAGTGCAATTTTTATTGTATTGTATAATTAGTTTCTTCTCATTCAGTAGGGTTAGTTAACATTTAGGTTTCCTCCTACCGTACCATGTGATTTCCACCTGATCATTGTCAACATTTGTTACTCAATACCCAAGAATATATAGAAATTTGCCATAAATATAAAAGGAATACATGTTCATCCTGTAGAGAGAAACGAAATTGCATGAAGGACGTAAAACATGAATGAATTAAGTGCTTTGAGGAATGCAAATTAATACAGCACACCCTTGAGAGTTTACAAAGTGAATTCTAAGCAATATCAAGAAAAACATTGTCAATTTAATGAGTCATGAAACAAGCATCTGCTGAATCTACAATGTCGCATCTGCTGAATCTACAATGTCGCATCTGCTGAATCTACAATGTCACATCCGCTGAAGAAGAAACTCACACATCTGCAATAATGGTCAACTTTGCCATTTTGTTCTCTTTTTTATATGTTGATTTTTATTAACCTTCTATGGCATTTGCTACCCGATGTCTTTATTCCTTTGTGTATATATACAGTATATGCTTATTTCATGCATCACATGTTCAATGCTTAAAGAAGCCGTTTAGGAAATAAACAACTTCTTTTTTTCTAGAAATTTGGTCTCCCATGATAAGGTTACAAGAGATAAGCATTTAACTGACATGTTGTAATTTTATGGCAAACTTGCTGTTATTTCAAAGTATGATAAACTATATAAGACTGATTCTTTCAGAAGTTTCTGATCTCCATTGTTTTATAATCATACAAGTCCTTGATTTAGAGTCCTGCCACTTACAAACATCATATTAAAGTAGAACATTTTCAAAACCATTGTGCACTGAATAAAGTAAATGATGAACTTAGAGGTATTTTACTTTGTATATAAATTTACAATAACTGAAAAGAAAAGAAAAACTTCCAATTATATAACTTGGCTGGGTGGTCTTTGTTGTTTTAATTTATCTAATAAATCTGATATTTCTGAACAGGCTGGTAAATCGGATCCAAATTTGTTGATGTTTGACCCATAAAATGTGTATGTTGCTTTTATTTGATGAAATATGCAAATCTCAGTCACTGAATGATATAGATCGATTACAACTTAAATTAAGAATTTATCAGAAACCTTGACCACAGGAATCAATAAATACAGAAATGTTATATTCAATTTTTTTAGGTCTGGGGCTTCAGCCATTCACAATGGAACACAAATGTGAATATATGCTTAGGTCTGATTGATTTGGTTCTTTCTTAAAGGTGTCAATTTATATTGCAAACAGAGTCTATAAGTATAAAATGTGTACACTGTGAGGGGCCACAATCATCAGTGTTGACCAATTTAACAAATCAGAGTGCATTTGTATTTGATTAAATCCTGTGTATGTTTTGTGTGTAAAATATATCAGATAACTTTCTTAAACATGAAGTCAAGTTATTCATATGATCATTTCCCCTTTAATTTGTTTTAATAATATGTTAAACAAATGATTGAAATACATGAAAGATAAGTATATTGACCAATGACAACAAGTCAGCAGTGAAAGTACAATCTAAGGAACCAGTTTGACCCAAATTCATCAGCAAAAAAGCAAACTACATTGAGGGGCATGAAATCTCCATCCAAGACACATTTATTTCTGTAGTGTTTTTTCATTGTGCAAAAGAGTTCTTAATATCTGCACAGGTTACTTCTTCAATGAGTTTTCACTCCAAATTACTGTCAAATTCCACTTATGTGTATAAGAACACCTAAACCACTTCAAACAATCATTTTCATCATCAGCTCTAAACTATGATTTCATTGTATTTTATGCTGATCATCAAAACTATAAAAAGCAATATAAACATAGGACATAAAGAGCAATATAAACATAGGACATAAAGAGCAATATAAACATAGGACATAAAGAGCAATATAAACATAGGACATAAAGAGCAATATAAACATAGGACAGAAAGAGCAATATAAACATAGGACATAAAGAGCAATATAAACATAGGACATAAAGAGCAATATAAACATAGTACATAAAGAACAATATAAACATAGGACATAAAGAGCAATATAAACATAGGACATAAAGAGCAATATAAACATAGGACATAAAGAGCAATATAAACATAGGACATAAAGAGCAATATAAACATTGAACATAAAGAGTAATATAAACATAGGACATCAAAAGCAATATAAACATAGGACATCAAGAGCAATATAAACATAGGACATCAAGAGCAATATAAACATAGGACATAAAGAGCAATATAAACATAGGACATAAAGAGCAATATCAACATAGAACATAAAGAGCAATATCAACATAGGACATCAAGAGCAATAAAAACATAGAACATTCACCTCCAAAACTTCTTCTACTATATGCAAAATATCAGACATTTTCTATTTGCAGGTAAAACTATGTCAGCCATTAAAACAACAATCTTTTGTACAAAATCATGTGCAAATTAAAAATAATCTCTGATTGCAAATAACAACAATATTAGTAACAATTATCGGATGATTTACTCCAGCAGTCAAAACTAAATAAAGGTAATAAACCTTTTACTGCAACGTACAGATCATTTCACAGGGGCTTAAACTGGACTATAGTTTACAGTCACTACTAGAAGTACTAGGCTGTGATATTATGGTTTACAGTCACTATTAGAAGTACTAGGCTGTGATATTATAGTTTACCAGTCACTATTAGAAGTACTAGGCTGTGATATTATAGTTTACAGTCACTATTAGAAGTATTAGGCTGTGATATTATAGTTTACAGTCACTATTAGAAGTACTAGGCTGTGATATTATAGTTTACCAGTCACTACTAGAAATACTATACTGTGATATTAGAGTTTACAGTCACTACTAGAAGTACTAGGCTGTGATATTATAGTTTACCAGTCACAACTAGAAGTACTGGGCTGTCATATTATAGTTTACAGTCACTACTAGAAGTACTAGGCCGTGATATTATAGTTTACAGTCACTATTAGAAGTATTAGGCTGTGATATTATAGTTTACAGTCACTACTAGAAGTACTGGGCTGTGATATTATGGTTTACAGTCACTATTAGAAGTACTAGGCTGTGATATTATAGTTTACAGTCACTACTAGAAGTACTAGGCTGTGATATCATAGTTTACCAGTCACTACTAGAAGTACTAGGCTGTGATATTATAGTTTACCAGTCACTACTAGAAGTACTAGGCTGTGATATTATAGTTTACAGTCACTATTAGAAGTACTAGGCTGTGATATTATAGTTTACAGTCACTACTAGAAGTACTAGGCTGTGATATTATAGTTTACAGTCACTACTAGAAGTACTAGGCTGTGATATTATAGTTTACCAGTCACTACTAGAAGTACTAGGCTGTGATATTATAGTTTACAGTCACTATTAGAAGTATTAGGCTGTGATATTATAGTTTACCAGTCACAACTAGAAATACTATGCTGTGATATTAGAGTTTACAGTCACTACTAGAAGTACTAGGCTGTGATATTATAGTTTACCAGTCACAACTAGAAGTACTGGGCTGTCATATTATAGTTTACAGTCACTACTAGAAATACTAGGCTGTGATATTATAGTTTACCAGTCACTACTAGAAATACTATACTGTGATATTAGAGTTTACAGTCACTACTAGAAGTACTAGGCTGTGATATTATAGTTTACAGTCACTACTAGAAGTACTGGGCTGTGATATTATAGTTTACAGTCACTACTAGAAGTACTAGGCTGTGATATTATAGTTTACCAGTCACTACTAGAAGTACTAGGCTGTGATATTATAGTTTACAGTCACTATTAGAAGTATTAGGCTGTGATATTATAGTTTACCAGTCACAACTAGAAATACTATGCTGTGATATTAGAGTTTACAGTCACTACTAGAAGTACTAGGCTGTGATATTATAGTTTACCAGTCACAACTAGAAGTACTAGGCTGTGATATTATAGTTTACAGTCACTATTAGAAGTATTAGGCTGTGATATTATAGTTTACCAGTCACAACTAGAAATACTATGCTGTGATATTAGAGTTTACAGTCACTACTAGAAGTACTAGGCTGTGATATTATAGTTTACCAGTCACAACTAGAAGTACTGGGCTGTCATATTATAGTTTACAGTCACTACTAGAAGTACTAGGCTGTGATATTATAGTTTACCAGTCACTACTAGAAGTACTAGGCTGTGATATTATAGTTTACAGTCACTATTAGAAGTACTAGGCTGTGATATTATAGTTTACCAGTCACTACTAGAAATACTAAGCTGTGATATTAGAGTTTACAGTCACTACTAGAAGTATTAGGCTGTGATATTATAGTTTACCAGTCACAACTAGAAGTACTGGGCTGTCATATTATAGTTTACAGTCACTACTAGAAGTACTAGGCTGTGATATTATAGTTTACCAGTCACTACTAGAAGTACTAGGCTGTGATATCATAGTTTACCAGTCACTACTAGAAGTACTGGGCTGTGATATTAGAGTTTACAGTCACTACTAGAAGTACTAGGCTGTGAAATTATAGTTTACCAGTCACAACTAGAAGTACTGGGCTGTCATATTATAGTTTACAGTCACTACTAGAAGTACTAGGCTGTGATATTATAGTTTGCCAGTCACTACTAGAAGTACTAGGCTGTGATATTATAGTTTGCCAGTCACTACTAGAAGTACTAGCCTGTGATATCATACTTTTGATTATAAAATCTATCAAGCGCCTGTTGAAATTTCATGCAAATGATGAGAAATGGAATCCAAGTGTTGTGGCATCTAATGAATGACAGCAGTTTTATATGTCTTTTCAATGCACCTGTATATGCAAATAGAAAGCACTTAAAAATTCATTTACATGCCAATGAGTTTAGGAGGATTTGTCACTTGTCATTAAATATGAATGAGAGATTATTTCACACATTGACATGATCATGTGTTTAATAGACTGACATTGCACTATGATTCAAACTCATTTCAGATTTTGGAGAGAAAAAACTAAATCGCTGCAACACTTTGCTATGGTTTTGTACTATTAAATGCATCAATTCATTGCTTTGTTCTTCTTATATGGATACCTGTAAAAATCAAGGCTAATGTAGCCTGTGGTGTTGGGGCCATGGCTAATCTTTCAATTATCTCTGTATATAGACTAATGTAGAAGCTAGAGTATCTGGCCAGTGATCATTTTGGTCATTTTCTACAGTGCTTGGTACATGAACCATTAAGTTAAAGAAGTGTGATGAATTGAAACATTTAAGAGCAATATGAATATCACAAACATGCAGCTCCTGATATTCTATTTTGTACCATGGAGGTACTGCCTGACTCCACTCCACTGTTAACAGTAAACCAGGTCAATTACTCATATTTTGACCTTTGTGCCACAATTTTGTTTATATTGGAATCTTCAGTTGCAGATGTTTTTGTGTTGTGTAGTTCCTCAACCAAAGATGAATAACAGTTCATTTTTTACATTTGAATTAAAAAACACTCAAGGCTGAATTTGAAGAATTTTTTTTCAGAATTACAATGATGAGATCTATAACAATTCAACTAAACCACATTAACAATTTCCAAAGAAGGGAATATGTTGATTATAACTCAAGAAACTAAACAAGCTTAATTAAAAATTTGAAAAATGATTCATTTTGAAAATCCTTTCTGTGTAGGCCTACCCCTTGTCCTTAAATATTTTTGGTTGAAAACTATAACATGAGAAAATCAAAAAGAAGTAATCTGCAAGACACTGATGAATCAAACACCAGGCTAAACCATACATGGCAACCTTGGATGTGTACAGGCAATATTTCCCCCTTCATAAGCCATCTCTATATGAGTCCCTCCATGTCTCTTTAACCATACAATAGTTGTTTACCTGTTTATATCCTAGCAGTATAACCATCCAGTGATTACATCTCCTAGTGATGTACTTATACATTCATGCAAATTATCTCATCCTTTCCCTCTTTTATAATTCATTTGGATCATAGCTATGCCCCTTACCATGCACTTAATCATGATTCAGAGAAACATACTTGTGGTTGACTTCTCCCAAGCCGACCCTCAACCCTCACCCTTTCTTAATGTTTTCACTTGGTTTTACAAATCTGTTACATAAAGGTTTTGTGATAATGCGATTTTGAGATTGCAAGATGTAAATTTAATTTGAGTTCAGTTTTTGTTATTAAAGTGTAACATTCCATGTAACTCCCTACCCTGAAGCCTCCATCCTGACAATGTGGAGTTAAGAGCCTACAACATCAGCTAAATTGCTTCAGGATTGTCAAAAAGCATGGTAGCAAAAGTTTTCACCAAAATCTGGAGAAAAAAGTTATCTCTTTACAAAAATTATGTTCAACATTTTAAAACCTTAGGCCTCAATATGCAAATTTGTGATGTATAACTGTGCTATTTTCTTTCATAAATCCTTTGTTTTTAATGTCTATCAGAATTCTTTGAAGTGGTGCAGCAAATTCTGGCCAAAGGGTTTTTGACTATTTACCATACCCCCAGTCAAATTCTAGCAGGAATAGTAAACTTTCATTCAGTGCTTGAGATTTAGGAAAGAAATTAGATGAATTACATACCTAAAGATTTTGAACTGTCTGCATGGCATGATACATACACAATCTTAGCATCAATCTAAAACTGACAGCAAAAATGTGAATCCCCCTTTCCCCCTCTTAGACCCTTTATAACTTCATTTTTAGCATTGTCAACAAAAAAAACTCAACAAAAATTATGTGAATCTTTTTGTAAGGGGGCGACGAGACGTGATCTCCTCCTTTGGGATGTGCCAGCATCTACAGTATGAGGACTGCAAATGCTGGTGGATTCTTACCAGTTCATGAAATAAATAAAAACGGAGATGAAAGAAATAACATGAATATTACAAGTCCAACTACAGTGCAAAGTCTATTTCTACTCCACATACCGTACTGTACAATATTTACAAGAGTGAAAAGATATTATTCAGTATTTGATAAGCTACATGGTGATAATCCAACTTTACTCTATGGCCTCCTGAAAGTGTCTCCTGAAAATCTAAAATCACTTCTGACCAGAGCATGTGGCCTATCCCATAATATTACATTTGGATATCCCATAATACTCTAAACAAAGGAAACCCTTCTTCTGTCCAGACTTTAATTGACAAAAGAAAACAGGAAGGAGAAATAACCAAAACCACTAATTAAAGACAAGATAAAGAAAATGACCACCTTAGATGTAGCTGAATACACAAAGAAAATGACCATCTTAGATGTAACTGAATACACAAAGGGAAGTCTAAACAGAGGAAAGTATCAAAATAAATGGTTTCATTAAGTAATAGTGAGTAAGTTAAAGGGACCTGGTAATATCATTTGAATCAGAATCTTAAAGTCTTAACAAATACAAATTAGCAATCAACATAAGAGGATGGAAAATAATATTAATTCAGTTTAGAAATGGCATAGAGCTTAAAAATACACTTGCAGCACATTTTGTGCAAACTTGAGAAAACACAAATGGCAAACCATAGGCAAAAAAAAATACTGATTTCAAAGCCCACATGAAGAAATAACATGCAAGTAAAAAAACTAAATATGCTAAAATCACACATTTTGGTATGATACGATCTAAACAAGAAAAACAACATTTTCCAACCTCTTACATCCCTCCCTGCTTAATGTTGACTTACACTGTCAACAAGAACCGGTAATTTAAATCTGAAAAAGTGCATTCGATTTTGCATATCGTCAATGCAACAACAACAAAAATGTAGTATGGTAATACTGTTCTATCATAATAATATAAAATGCTTTTGACCAAAGAACTGCTTTGAACAAGTTAACACACCAAAATTGCAAGATGAGTCAAAAATAAATGCTCAGACCAAAATATTTGGAAATCAAAACCATGGACCCTGACTGCACCACCCAGAGGCTATCTTGATACAGCTCATGCCATATATACATTCTCAAAAACATTCAAACATAATGAATCAGGCAAATTCATTTTTCTTAAAATGGACTGTCAACAAGCTTAGCAATTATATTAACGTAACAGATTTAAACTTTCAATGATATAAAATGCAAATAATTATGTCTGAATATCAAATGTAAACATTCAAACTTTCAATGATATAAAATGCAAATAATTCTGTCTAAATATCAAATGTAAACATTGAACATAAAATAAATCCGACCACAACATCTTTAAGATTAAAGTAAATTACCTGTAGTTCCACAGAAAATAATACACATGTACAGCATGTACAAATCTTAAAGGATAGCAAAAGAAAATGTATTGTCCAGTAAAGTCCGGCTTGGAAACAAATTACTGTCTCTTACATAATACATGATCAATGAACACAAATAAATAAACATAACAAAACTATTACACATTAATGTTCCTTGATAGAAATTGACAATTCTGCATAATCTCCAAAAAAATGTAAGCACCAAACGGGATGGCATTTTGGTAGAACTGTAGTATCTTGGGTTTGAAAATACATGTTCAATAGAAAACCAAACATCCAGGTGCAAGAAACACATCAGAGAATCAAAGACGTCATTCCTCATTCTTCAAAATAAATCTCTCCAAAATATTGTAGAATCAAAAGTACATTGATACATGGAAGTAAAAGAGATACAATCAGATGAAAACAAAAGTGGGCCAGTCCGAGTCGAGTAGCAGTACTTGAAAATGAAAATTCAGCATCTATGTATTTTTGCGACAAAAGGGTGCATTACGGCCACCGATGAGCAATCGTTGAGGGGTGGTCTGCACTTCCCTTCAGTCCAGAGTTGAATCAAATTAACAAATCATGTTCATGCACGATAACTTTCAGGAGTGAGTATAACAAATCAGCTACATGTACACAGGTATTAAACGAAGATCACAGATGATATGACTGCTCCAAATTGTAATGGTCCAGGTGTTAACAAGAGGTAAGGAATAGTCAGTCCACTTCAAATCGATTTAAAGATGAAGGTAGATGAAGGTATGTCCAAAGAAACAGTATAGAATCCATCCCAAAACATCCAAAGCCCCACCTCTACTACCATTTTTTGTAAGGGGGCGACGAGACGTGATCTCCTCCTTTGGGATGTGCCAGCATCTACAGTATGAGGACTGCAAATGCTGGTGGATTCTTACCAGTTCATGAAATAAATAAAAACGGAGATGAAAGAAATAACATGAATATTACAAGTCCAACTACAGTGCAAAGTCTATTTCTACTCCACATACCGTACTGTACAATATTTACAAGAGTGAAAAGATATTATTCAGTATTTGATAAGCTACATGGTGATAATCCAACTTTACTCTATGGCCTCCTGAAAGTGTCTCCTGAAAATCTAAAATCACTTCTGACCAGAGCATGTGGCCTATCCCATAATATTACATTTGGATATCCCATAATACTCTAAACAAAGGAAACCCTTCTTCTGTCCAGACTTTAATTGACAAAAGAAAACAGGAAGGAGAAATAACCAAAACCACTAATTAAAGACAAGATAAAGAAAATGACCACCTTAGATGTAGCTGAATACACAAAGAAAATGACCATCTTAGATGTAACTGAATACACAAAGGGAAGTCTAAACAGAGGAAAGTATCAAAATAAATGGTTTCATTAAGTAATAGTGAGTAAGTTAAAGGGACCTGGTAATATCATTTGAATCAGAATCTTAAAGTCTTAACAAATACAAATTAGCAATCAACATAAGAGGATGGAAAATAATATTAATTCAGTTTAGAAATGGCATAGAGCTTAAAAATACACTTGCAGCACATTTTGTGCAAACTTGAGAAAACACAAATGGCAAACCATAGGCAAAAAAAAATACTGATTTCAAAGCCCACATGAAGAAATAACATGCAAGTAAAAAAACTAAATATGCTAAAATCACACATTTTGGTATGATACGATCTAAACAAGAAAAACAACATTTTCCAACCTCTTACATTTTGAACCAGTATATCCTATGATCAACAGCAGTGTTTTGCCCATCGATTGCCCACACGTTCCAAATGCAGAATAATGTAATTAATTACTTGTTATGCAACTCAACCCTTACCACCATTTGTATATATGGCACCTGAAAGATTCCATATTCACAGAGGGCAACCCTGTGACAACTCAGCATGGATCATGTGACAACACAGCATGGATCCTGAGACAACACAGCATGGCTAATGACCCAACATGGCTAATAACCCAACATGGCTAATGATCCAACATGGCTAATGACCCAACATGGCTGATGACCCAGCATGGCTAATGACCCAACATGGCTAATAACCCAACATGGCTAATGATCCAACATGGCTGATGACCCAGCATGGCCAATGACCCAGCATGGCTAATGACCCAACATGGCCAATGATCCAGTATGGCCAATGACCCAACATGGCCAATGACACAACATGGCTAATGACCCAACATGGCTAATGACCCAACATGGCTAATGACCCAGCATGGCTAATGACCCAACATGGCTAATGACCCAGCATGGCAATGACCCAGCATGGCCAATGACCCAGCATGGCTAATGACCCAGCATGGCTAATGACCCAGCATGGCTAATGACCCAGCATGACCAATGACCCAGCATGGCCGATGACCCAGTATGGCCAATGACCCAGCATGGCTAATGACCTAGCATAGCCAATGACCCAGCATGGCTAATGACCCAGCATGGCTAATGACCCAGCATGGCTAATAACCCAGCATGGCCAATGACCCAGCATGGCCAATGACCCAGCATGGCCAATGACCCAGCATGGCCAATGACCCAGCATGGCTAATAACCCAGAATGGCTATGATTGCATATATTAACTACTGAAGAAATATTGGCCCTGTGGTTTACATTTATGTCTAAGAAAACTTACTGCTTGTTTATTGATTTGTACTAGCTTTTTGTTTTAGCCAAGTTTGAGATTTGCTCCTGGATAAACTGTGCGATTACACACAGCCAGGAAAGCTAGTTGCATGCCATGATGAATCGCTCATCAGGGTGCAACTCCTGCCTAAACAAGTTTAAAAGTGTAACAAGCATGACAGAATTGCATACAGCCCTGGACTGCCTCCTCATAGGACGTACCTGCCAGGAAGATAGGAGTATACATCTGCTAATGACCAGCACAAGGCGTATGTGTGCACCTGGATGTTCCAGTTTCGGGGCATTTAACACTTTACAGCAATGCATTTAATCAATCTCTCCACCTGTCCAAATTCTACCTTGTTACGAAATGAGGACTTAAAGGTAAAGGCTTGTCAGAGTTCCAAACATACTTTTTTTACTATTTTATGTATTGTGTCTGAAATATCAGAAAGTTTATAAGGAATACGTGGGCTTGAATGTAATATAAATATCACATATTCTGTGACTGCTGCAGAATATATAGAATAGCCAGTTTTAAGAAATCTGGAGTGGGGGAAAAACATGCAAAAAGGACAAATTATCTCCAACGGTGTAGGAAGATATTTCACATTGGGGGCCAGATTTAATTTTTGTTCCGACAAACCAATAAAAATGTATACAACCTTTTTATATCCAAAAACTATTTGTAATGGAAAGAAGGTGGGAGGGGGAGGGGGGCTGGAGGTGGTGTAGGAGGAAAATCTTGTGAAATTATTGGAAATTTTAGGAAAAATTTGCAGCATTTCCAGAAAATTAAAGAAAAAAAACACTTCCTTAAAATTAAAAAATAAATTTTGAAAATGAGAGAAACTTATTAAAAACTGAAGCAATTTTATAATGAAAGTGAAGAGAATTTCCGAAAAATTATCCCTTTGTAACAAGGAAGGAAAGAAAAGAGAATTTGAATCTTCAAAATCAAGTTGCCAGACCTTCATTGGAGGGGTGGGGAATGGTACTTGGCCACCCAATAAAATTATAGCGGGGCCTTGGCCTCCTGGCCTCACCGGTTCCTACATCCATGATTCTCTCCACACAATTAATAGGCTAAAGTCTGGGAATTATTTGAATGTTGCATTTTCTACATTAAAAAGCACTTTCCTGTTTAGTGAGATGTTGCAAATATCATTTAAATATAAATTATTAAATTTATTATTTATCATTTTAATATATTCATTTTATAGGCCTTTTCGTAGGGTCAAAAAACTCACCGGAGGGGGGGGGGGGTAATCAAAAGCAATGGGGGGCACTTTCTCCCGATAAAAAAAAAATTGATAAAGGGTATGGCTGCAGGCATGAAGTAGGGGTATAATTAAGAAAACTACTGTTTAATAATCTCCAAAGCTAAACAGTCTCCCCCACCCAAGGAAAATCCCTGATTGGTTAATCAAACTGCACCCTTCATGTTGGATTAATCAAACTGCACCCTTCATGCTGGGTTAATCAAACTGTACCCTTCATGTTGGGTTAATCAAACTGCACCCTTTATGTTGGGTTAATCAAACTGCACCCTTCATGTTGGGTTAATCAAACTGCACCCTTCATGCCCATGTTGAAAAAAGAAATGCATATCACTCATCATTCAATCATTTATTACGTTTCATGTTGTTTTTTTTGCAATTATTACCAATTTCCAATTTGCCAAACGAATCAAGTAAAGTACACACCTCAAGCTCTAAGCTCCCAACGATAATCTCTTAACATGCAGAGGTCTGAACAACGGTTTTTGATGAAAATTCAAAGAGGTGGAGATATTATATTCATACGAAGTCAGCTTATTTACTTATGTTGATGGGTTCAAACTTTTTCAAACATTCTTTTAGTTGTCAGAACTAACCAGAAGTTGAAAAACTTTCAAAACTTTTAACTCCTTCTTTGTTTCATCGTGTTTTGCAATAACAAAGTAGTTTATGATACCTTCTTTCAATTTTTATTTTTTTAAAGAATTTTCTACATTTCTTAATGTAGTTCCTTTTTATCATTTTCTTTAAAAAGAAATCCATGTACAGTGTGAGTGTGAGATAAAAGACAATTTTGGGGTTGTGAAGAAGAATTTTTTGAGGGATAACAATGCTAAACATCTAGCAAGGCGAAAGGATATGAAAATTGTCGTGACGTAATGCATAGACTAGACTAATATTGCTAACAAATCATATACTTTGTAATGTGTACACGACCAACATACAACGTAAAATTTGTGTTGTATTTTAAATTGTAAAAGAAAGTTTAATGATATATTTTCATAATAAAATAATATCAATTATGACTTACAAGGAATAACATTACAAATACTAGTAAGTCCTTAAAAAGGACTCAAACTAAAAAAAAAAGGAACATTGTTGCATATATGATATGTTTTAAACAAATTCGCAGCGAGCCGAGCAAACATTTTTTAAAGAAGTTCTTATCGAGGAACGTTTTGCAATAAAAACTTGCCAAAACGATCCTTGCTTCAAAACCGCACAAACTGAGAAGATCTGAGAAAGTTTTTTGATGTGTTATGCTGGATTTTTCATGACAAGCCTTGGTGGCAAACAATGTGACAATGATGTGACAATGATGTGATTCATACATACATGGGTAGATGTAACTACACTGTATGAGCCATTGTGAATCGAATACTACAAGTGTGTGTGTGTGATAATGGGTGGACCATTATGATGAGTATATGATGAGACACTCTGAGGTGCACTGTACCTAGAAGCCTGGGAGTCACAAACGTGAAGTGGGAATTAAGCTATTAGCCACAGTGGTGTTGGCATTCCCAACCAATTACTGATTTTTGACCAGATACTGCTAAATTGTTATCTTCATGTTACATAAAAATGGCCTATAAAATCAAATGATGTCAATTACAAAAATGTCAAGTGTGAATCGAACCCATTACCAGTACTTTTGGTACTTTTGATTTATATTCTACACATTAAACATCCTTTCTGGTCTGTTTAATGTGTTAGGAGTCGATGCATGACATCATCACTGTTTGCCCCAGTGGCACAATATCCATGTGCATTAACTAATTCTTTACAGTCATTTCTAAAGTCATTTTTTTAGAGTCATTTTTTTAAAGTCATTTTTTTTATTCATTTAAAAATACAAATAAATTATATTTTGCTTTTAAATTGTAACTAAAATGAAAAGTTCATCATACCATTTATTCTCCCATTTTCATAAACACTGACTGTGTACACTGTGCATGTAATGTCGCTTTAACTTGTGAACGGTAAACAATGGCAACACTACAACGAGGGCTTTGAGATTTAACTGTAATAACTACAACCTTAACACTTGACGGAAGTTACTATATTTACTTGATTTATGAAAACGTGAACAAGACAACATTTAAAAAAAAATTAGATAATTACTCACCCGTTGAGCTTTACGTTTATCAGCTCGTTGGTTTTGATGATAAATTCGACTGAAATTGGACACGATAACAGGAACGGGTAAGGCAATGACAAGCACACCACACAGAGCACAGACTCCACCTACAATCTTACCAAACGGTGTGGTAGGCACCATGTCACCATAACTGTTGAAGAAGAAAATGACCATTTCTTAGTGAAACTTATACAGGCAAATAGAGCGTGATATTTACAAGTTTAAGTAAATGCTCAACTGAGTTATGAATTTATTATTATTTTTTCCCAAAAGAAGAAATAGTAATCAAGGAACTTATAAAATTACAAATGGTTAATAAAAACCAATAGTAATACTTTCTGGTATTTTTGAAGTTATTAGAATAAGGGATTGCTTGTCCTGACCCAGACATTCAACAGCTATTTCTGTCCAAAACTTTTCTTTTACATTTCAGTAGGTGTTTAAATGTATAGTTCTTACAATATGAGCCAAGATTAAAGCTCAGAAGCCACAAAAAACTTGCTGAAAATGAAGCCAATTTCACAGAAAATGAATCCAATTTAAAAAAATTAAATCTAATTTCCCAAAAATTGAGGCCAATTTCCCCAAAATTTACGCCAATTTCCCAAAAATTTAAGCCAATTTCCCAAAAATTTAAGCCATTTCCTGAAAATTGAAAATAACATCCCCAAAAGATTTTTTTTGAAAATGAAGGAAATTTCAGAAAATGAAGGAATTTCCTGAAAACGAAGGAATTTTTAGAATATTAAGCACAATTTTTTTTTTTTAAACTAAAATGCGATTTTCCAAAAATTGATGCGTTTTTCCAAAAATTAAAGGAGATTAACAGCAATGTTTAATAAAAACGTAATTTGTACAATTTTCTTATGGTTTCTGACTGAGGGAGGGGGGAGGGGGAGGGGGGTGGCACTTCCATATGTGAAGTATATATACCTGTGCCACCAGAGCAGTTGCCCTTTTTCAGAATTTTCGTAGTGCAGGTATCAAAAATCACCTATTTTTGTACTGCAGATATCAAAAATCACTTATTTACATACTGCAGGTATCAAAATCATAAACTGTCATACCGCAGTTACAAAAAAAATCTCTCATACTGCAGTCCAATTTTAAAAATCTGGGCAGCACAATTTTCAAATTCTGGGCAGCACATACCTACCACTTTAGTATGGAAGCCTAACACTTTAGTATGGAAATTCCCCCACCCCACTCCCCCTCCCCCCAGGAGTTCCTGTCCCTAGAGAGAGATGTGACCAGTCCTATGTCGTAAATGGGAGGGGTATTTAAACCCATTTAATGTTGTACCCATAATATTTAATATCATTTAAAAACAAATTCCTGGAAGCAAGCCTACACTGTCTCAGTCACATTGTTAGTGGCCATGCACTCTTTAAACTGGAAAACTCAAGGTTACTATACAATAAAAACTTTATCATATAAAACCTGTCATTTACATTGTTAATCAAAGCAAATATATGAGCTGGGGTGAAATAAATAATGTCTATTCAATACTGTAATGCTAAGATGATTTTACTAGAGCTGTGAATCTGTAAAGAATAAAAACTAAAATAATATCATTATGCCACTTAAAGCACAGGATGAATGATCTGAATGTAATTATGTACTTGATTTGCTACACCCCTGATCACTGTGCAAACATCTGTAAAAGCCGATATTGTTATACGCTTAAATGAAAGGCGCATATTGATTTGTTCCTGGAGATTGAGTTAATGTCTTCTCTGCATATTGATCTAAACAGCTCGTTGTCCATGCATAATGGTCAAGGGTTTTTTTTGCTCTTTCTAACTCAAGAGGGAGCTCTATCAATGGTTTGGTTCCAGTATCTCTGGGTTATACAATAACTAGCAACACACACCATCCTCTTCAAATAGGGGCATGGAAAGGTTTTCGATGTCAAAAATAAAGGATTTTTGTGGTACATATATGGTCAGATATCTCATGTTTGGAGCAATTGCATCCTGTCCCACAACACAAAAGAAGCCTTTAACAAAGAATCATAATAAAATAAGAGACATTAATTATAAAGAAATGATGTCTGGAGTAAAAGCTTCGAATTGAAGTTTCTTACTCCATCATACTTATCCAGCAGTTACTCTTGAAGAAATAGTTCCTCTGAATTTTGTTCCTCATTTTCAAGCACCATGCCCCAACAAATATGCCATCAGTAATTGTATCTCTTTTGAGTACCTACAATCGTGGCCAAAAGTACTTCAAACAAATCCCCACTGCCTCCGATCAATGTTGAAAGTTGCATTTTACCACTTATTTTGCAAAGCGCACAACATTGAATGGGAAGCACACAATACTGAATGGTAGATAGGGGTAAATGTCATTTAAATTTTTTTAATGGTTTTTGTCCCAACACCTTTGTCCACAATTGTAGCTCTCCCAGTTTCTCGCAACTTTTAACTTTAAAAAAAAAAAATCATTTATTGATAAGTTAAAAAATAAGGAGACAATTTTGCGAACAAGCCTTTGACAATTAAAGAACACAGAAAAATAGAGACATTGATTATGAATTAATCTATATCAATGAAACATTAAAACCTTCAACAACATAAAGAACGTAGTAAAAATCTACAAATTTAGTGAGAAAATGGAAGGTTTCTGTAATTTCAATTTACAGAGAGGATTCAACTGAATTCAGATAATGGATTGAACCACAGATTGACATTATGACTTTATTGAAGGCCTTGTCATTAAGAAGTAATGTACAAATGAAAAATCCCAAAGGTTTTATTATTGATAACATTTGAAATTATGCTGTCACCTCATCTAATAAATTTCTCCAATATAAAGGAAATTTACTGAAGAAGAGTGGATCAGTTTTGACACAATTTCCCTTTGTGTTTGGAGTGGGTAATCAAATTGTGCTTCTTAAGTTCATGCTGGACCAATGAATTTAAAGCAGAGGATTAATCATTGACATAAATCACTCACACATCCACTCCAAGAAAGCATACCTGCATAGATGTACATGAAAGGAGGATAGGTACCATGGAAACCCAACACTAAAGTAATCACTTCACAACTATTGGCTGTCTCAAGTACAAAGAGTCTTTTAAATAAATTATGAATGCGCGTGTGGGGTGAAGAAGGAGGGGGGTGGGGTGGGGGGGGGGAATATTAAATAGAATTATATACAAATAGGAAAATTTGTTAACTGAAAATCACTTCAAAATTTGTTTTTGAGACATTTTATGTTTCTCTTTATGGCCCCCAAAATACTAATAATTTCAAAAAAATTGGGGTCAAAATTTGGAGAGCAATTTGGTCTATACCTAGCCACTGAAATGAAAGGGATTTTTTACCAGGGCAAAGCAGATTTGAGAGGGGAGGAGCAAATGCAGGTTAGAATCAATTCCACCCAGTTAGTATGTTTTAAAAAGTTATCCAATTACATACAAAATTGATGGTGATCTTAAAATTAAACAAAAGAAAAAAATCCCACGGTTGACATCCAACTGTCAACACATAAGTGATAGATTTCCTTCAGTAATGCTAATAACACACAAAGATATTGCGACTTTTTTATAAGCACAATTAGTACAATACTTTAAAGCCTCAAGTCCTGCCGTCCATGACATGAAGCCTCTATGTAAAGTGCAGTTCTTCATTAACGCTCATGCTTGAATGCATGATAAAATAAACAAAATGCAAACCATCAGCATTCATCTCCTCATTATAACAACAGCAATGATTACAAGTGCAATCACATGATTGCAAGTACAATCACATGATTGCAAAGTGCAATCGGCTAGCATTCTCTGTGGATAAACTGCATTAAGGTTAAAATAACTCACAAGTTGCTTATGAACCAACAAACGTGTATGGTTTCAGAAATGTTGGTAGGCTCCCAATAATATTGCACACCGTAAGAGGGAGTGGAGGGGCTAAATTCTTATTGAATAAATATGCAAGCCAAAAGATTTCATTAGAGCGCCTGACTTTTTTCACAGCAATCAGGGGCCCAAGCTTGTGTATTTCGAATTCAATGAAGTGACGTAATTGTGTAATGAATAAAAGTGCTTTAAACTTCTATTTCTGAAACACTTTAGAGATTTTTCACAAGGGCAGAAACATTTACAATCGATTTACTGTTACTTTATATACTTTAAGAATTCAAACTATAAGAAGCTATCAACATTACACAATTTCAACTCTTTTAGGGAGGGGGACAGATGCTTAAAAATGCAAAACTGAAATACAATTTTGTTCTGTGTATCAATATTGTTCATGTTTAGTTAAAGCGTTGAACTAAATGTGACACTGATTTTAACAATTCAACTCATTTCACAAAACGTGTCTTTGGTCAGATAATAGCAGGTTACTGTTCAAAGGTGGGGACCCAGGGTGGGGAACACATTGATATACACTGCCATGCACTATCATCAGCATTTGCAAATCAGGAATTCTGAATCACTGAGAAAGGTCACTCTCACTTTCACACAGATGGGTGAAATAAGAGAGGGGGGGTGGGAAGGGGGGGGGGGAGTTCACGTGCACTTTGACCTTAGATTTCATAAGAAGGGTTGGAAGGTCATGTGCAATTTGACCTTAGATTTTATCAGATACAGTTTGTAAACCTTAAAACACTAGCTGTCCTTATATTTGGCCCTTTTACTGACTTCTAGGCTTTTTGGTGTTTGATGACTATTACCAACTTTTAGAAGTGTCCAACCCCAGGTTGATCCCAAAAGTCTCTGGAAAAATAGACTCATCATCACATAATGTATAGTCATCATTACACAAAACAAATAAACTAAACATTTTTGTTAATTTTTGTTAATTTTCATCATTTGAGGATTAAAGTCACAAATTAGATAAGGATTAGAAAGAGCAGATAGGGAGATCAAGATTCACATTAGTGCAATGTTTATGCACACAACTAGTGATTTGAAAAGAACAGCACTGTTCTGAAATCTTATTTAAAACTTACAATCTTTAGAACTGAGAAATTGACTAACATTTTTGTTCATTTTGTTTTGATCACTTGGGAATTAAGGTGTTTCCCTACAATTTGAAACTTTTATGAAAATATTTAAATTATCAGTTGTTTTGTGTTTTCTTGTCAATTCCTATACATGCACTGGTAATAGATGGCTAGCTGGTTGGCTGATAAAGCATTTTATGGTCGGTCAGCCTGCAGACCCCTAGCTTGATTTAAAAAGGGGCAGGGTAGTTGACTTGCTGAGGGGTACATTAATGCGCGCGCGAAGCGCTGCATCTTTTCAACATAGAGTCCAGGGGTCCTCTTAAGGCTCAAGCCCCTGGTAAAGAAGTTCTGGGATTTGAGCTATAATTATATCTCAGAATAAAACTATTCTGATTAATAAGCACCAGTCATGCTATCAATCTTGAGTTCTCCTTTCCTTCTGATGAGGGGCAGGGTGGATCCCAGGGGGCAGGGCTGGCCACCCCTGTGAAAAAGCAAAGCTAGTAGTCTGGGTCGGGTCTTCATTTATGTCCACAATCCTCTTGTCATTATACTATTATCACACAAACATGTTTTTCTAGAAGCAAACCTGGAAATATAAAAACAAATAAATAAAAGAAATACTTAATGAAAATCTGGAAGAACGGATAGGTCTTGAGTTTTCTTTTATATAAATTATACTTATGCTTTTAATTTCAGCGGGTAGTTAGTTTGTTTCCATTCCTTATGTCCCCCACAGACTGCCCAAAACTATTTCCAGGTAACTGCTCTCTTCCTATCTCCAGCAGCTATCATCACAGATAATTAACATTATTAAAAGGTTTTCAAAGAAAGTATCCATCAAGACCTTTACTTTCAGAGAAACCCGGAGGTCACAGTAAAGATGTCACTGTAAAGACAATCAAGGATTCAACAAGGTGTATTTAGATACACAGATCAAAGAGTTTCTGTAGAAGCTCTTTGCACCAATCAACATAGAACAGGCTTTAAAAAAAGCAGGAATTATCTTTTTATACTTCAAGACCATTGAACATTTCAAAAAATTAAGACCTAAAGAATTAATGTACAGGCAATATGCAGAAACCATTCAATAACATTGTGTTTGTGAATACAGGGGGCACGCAAAGGAGGGTTCCCTGTAGTGAAATCTTGCAATGCATGTACACTGCAGTGGCCACCAACCAGCTCATCAATGTCTAGTCTGTACACAAACTCAAGTTAACAATCTGTTTGTACATGTATCCAGGGAGTTGTTAAGAACTCCCTGATGCACAACTCCCTGATGTATCACAAGTAAATCTGTAATGTGTTGGAAATAACTTGCTTTGATATACACCAACCTCAAGATACAAACAAAGAAGCACTTTTTTCATACGAACTTTCCATAATTTTCTCCTCTTCAAAGAAATATTAGAATCAACATGGCTGACAAACATGCAAAATGTGGAAATTTCTGTATGAGTTATATGAATGGGTCTTGTCAGATGACTGCTTAAGCATGGTGCAGTACCGTTGTGGATGAGAGGTTACTTCATTTCCCGTAGATTACTTATGACGTAAATGTCACGCAACATCGAGTCTAACCAAAATTGCATTAAGGCATGCTGTTTGGTTAACTGGGGCTGCATGTCCACAGTGAAATGTTAGTATTACATTTCTGCTCAAATTTCCAAATGCATAGCTGGAATGACTGTTTTCACCTTCCTTTTGTGAATTTGATAATAACCTAGCTAGTAATAACCGTATGTCCTTTTGTGAATTTCATAATAGCCTAGCTGGTATTAACCTTTTACGTCCTTCTGTGAATTTCATAATAGCCTATATGGTAATAAACTAATGTCCTTTTGTGAATTTCATAATAGCCTAGCTGGTAATAACCTAATATATTTTTCCGAAATCACTTACAGCATTAATTAAGAGAATAACAATTGATTTTCAACTTTCCAGGCATTTTTGACCTATTTTATTTGTATTTGATGGTGAATATCCATCTTACAGGCACAAAAGAATGGCAGCATTATTAACATTCTTTTTATTTTACAAATATGACGAATGAAATAAACACCAAAATAATTAAGTAAGAGAATCAGAACCACAAAAAGTTTTAAAAGATTGATGAATATATTCAATTGATATTTATTAATTACACGCTGTAAATTAATGCCATGCTGGAAATTAATTTCATGCTATGAATTAATTTTGCATATGTTCCATACTGCATGCTTAAATAACTGCATGCCGTAAAGTAATTGCATGCTGAATCAGTAGCATGCTGTAAAGTAACAACTTGTTTTAGTTGAGTACATAATGTATAGTTGTACTACATGCATGATGTAAGGGAACTCTTAAGCAGTAAGGTTCCCAAGTCGCACAGTAATTCTATGCTGTAAAGCAATTCCCTGCAAAGTATGAATTAAAAGCATTGAATTAAACCTACTTTCAAGTACAATATGCAAATGTAACACAACAGAATGACCTCACACATTCAAATCATAACCTCCAATTAACTGCTGCAGATTCACAAACAGCTATGGCTGATTTTGCCCCTCTTATGAAAAAGTGAGAGGTAAAAACGAAACAAGAAAGCAATCCATGGAGTTGCTGATCTCATCATCATAAACATACAGACAGCATAGTTGGGGAAATAGCTGATAATAATAACTATGAGGGGGGGGAGGGTGGTTAAAAGGGGTCACTAGTTCTGTGACCTTTGAACTTTAAACTTTTGATCCCATAGTTTATGGAACACAAGTTCATGTACCGTGTGATACAAACATACGATTGGTATAGGTTTTGCACTTTCTGAATTAAATGTCGCACAAAAGTATAAATTAGTAAATAATTATCCTCCTAAATCACACATTTGACCTCTGACCCTTGACCTTAATCATGAAAAACATCTGAAATTTTTCACATTTAACGTACCCTATGGTATGACACCATTCATGCTTACGTCACACTTACTATTCATTCCATAACTATAAGGGAAAATGGTGAGAAGTAGTCAATAAGCTCTGTGACCTTTGACCTTTTGACCCCAGTCTACAGGACACAAATTCATGTAACAAGGTATCATGGTACAACATTGGATTAGTATAAATTTCATACTTTTAAGTTTAAAATGGCACACAATTTTGTATAAAAGTACTTATTTGACCTTTGACTCATGACATTTTGACCTCCCAATTATTTCTCATTTTTGTTAAATGTTAAACCCTACCCATTTATGCAATTTGTAAAGATACCAAATTGCTTCCATCACTAAAAATCTGTTTCATATGACCTGTGACCTTTCACCTTTGTACCCCAAAACAGTACCCCAAAACATTGGAGACAAAAGTTCCAGGCCAGGGGCACCCATCCACCAATTTTGGTTCATCATGTGTGTATTACAGTTTTTGAGTTATATGCAACAAGCGACAAAATTAATTGTTGCATATGCACACATGCACACATACGCACACACAAACTCACCGGCAGACGCAAATAATAATAATAATAATAATAATAATAATAATAATAATAATAATAATAATAACAATAATAATAATAATAATGATAATAATAATAATAATAAAATGTTGTCCCTTTCCAAAAACTTGACCTCGTTAACAAGTTACCTGCCATACTGACTGATTCCAGGTACACATGAATTTTACCCATAGAAAGCATTCCTCCTGTTGATTCGTCCCTTGACATTCTAGCAGACTAAACCCATTCTAACGGCCTCAATTCAATAATTGTAATTTACACATGCATCATAGGACTTGTTAATATTGTTTTTACTCTTAGGGCTGACATATAATTCGTATTTCAATTTGTAATGTTGAGAGAATTTTCATTCAGTTGCTAAAATGACTGCAATCTGCCTATCTACACAAGTACTCCTACTGCCACATGTCATATTGTATACATTACAGCAATCTACCAGCATGCTTTACATCGTTTATTTCTTTACAAGGCAACTAAGGGTTGTAATCATACAGGGATTCCATGGCGACCAAGAAACAATTTAAGAGAATGGTATAAATAGATCATTCCTTTTGTGGGGAGTGTGTTTAATTAATGCACAGATGGCGTATTACAGTTCCACAATGAATATGCAAGAAAAACATCCATCCTTTTGTAACTTTTGATTACTGAGTAACAAAACATGAGAATCAGTAGCATAGCTAGAGCACTACGGGCTAGGGGTGAGTGGGGGCCCTGTAGCCCCTATGGTATATAGGTATAATGGTATATTTTTTTTATGGGCCCCCTTTATAGGGCCTAGGCCGGGCCCGATAAGGGTGGGTGGCTGCCCCTCCTGCCCCCTTTATTTACACTACTGATGAGAATGATATCAATGACTATAAAAATCACTGTAATCATGATCCTGATGATTATAGACATAAGATAAGTCAAATGTGATGGCGTATTATATAGCCAGGCCGGTCCCTAGAATATTTGAATACACTTTGCATGTGATGATACTTCTTTGTGAATTTTCATATCAATTGTATCATTTCTAATGATTCAGTTTTCAGCAATACCTGTTTGAAAATGAGACCTCTTTTATTTCAAATTTCCTGTAAATTAGGAAAAAGACACCCTTAAATATCAACTTATCATTTCTTTGCTGAACTCATATATGAGATTATCAAATCACTTTCAGAAAGTTCCCTTCCTAGCCTAAAAGCCATTATTTTTGACGCACAATGTTTGCAAGCAAGAAAACGCCCATCTTTTGAGTGCTTTGAAGACAGCAGAATATCAGAACACAAAACATTGGGGAAAACATTTATCTGCAAATAATAAAATAATAGCTCAAGTGCTTTTAGTCATAACTGAAACCAAATTTTCTTCCTTGTTAATCAAATCTTGCTTGCATATGAAACACACTATACTAATTTCAGACATCTGAAAGATAAACAGCCTTTTGCAAAATATATTTCTAAGATACACACTCTTGAGGCCAATATGTTCCGTGTCTCTGCAAAGACTTGATTGCTTTTGTGAAATGGCAACGGTGTCAACGCTCTCTGAAACCATCAGTATCTATAGTATATTGCCTATTACAATGGTACTTATTAATCAGAAGTTGCTGTATGTAAGTACTTGATTTCAATAAGTCACTTTCAAAAGAATTGTTTAGCAAATTTCCAGCGATGTATTATATATAAAAAAATTAAGATTGAATAGTTTAGGTGGGAGAAACTGAAATATATGTTGTAATTCACTAAGTTCAGTACATGACTACATAACTTAGTAACAATTAGGGAGATACAATCCCTGCATAAATCAGTTCCAATATAAAGTTAAGACATCCATTTCTTTTAAAATCTCATATTTAGAATTTGTTTAGCTTGGGTTGAACCTGATCGAACATGGCATGGCCTAGTCTGTTGGGGATATTTCATCACTCAAGCATGTCTCTACAAGCCCTTCCAAGGGGATCTCTTCTGCTCAAATGGACAATGATTTTCATTAACTTGGGCCAACAGTTTAATGTTTAAATATGAAATAAATGTAACATTAAAAAAGAATACCAAATATAAGATTGGGCAATAATACGCATTAATAACTATTAAGGTTATTATGCTCTGAACACTGCACAAAGGAGTGCAATATGAGATGGAATGGTTGTGATCTTCTAATTCTATAATGGATATCTCTCCCTTAAGATTCAAAGAGTAGATTTCATGTTTCTTAAAGGATCAAACATCTATGATTCTATAATGGATATCTCTCCTTAAAGATTCAAAGAATAGATTTCATGTTTCTTAAAGGATCAAACATCTATAATTCTATAATGGATATATCTTACTTAAGATTCAAAGAATAGATTTCATGTTTCTTAAAGGATCAAACATTTATAATTCTATAATGGATATCTCTTACTTAAGATTCAAAGAATAGATTTCATGTTTCTTAAAGGATCAAACATCTATAATTCTATAATGGATATATCTCACTTAAGATTCAAAGAATAGATTTCATGTTTCTTAAAGGATCAAACATTTATAATTCTATAATGGATATCTCTTACTTAAGATTCAAAGAATAGATTTCATGTTTCTTAAAGGATCAAACATCTATAATTCTATAATGGATATCTCTCACTTAAGATTCAAAGAGTAGATTTCATGTTTCTTAAAGGATCAAACATCTATAATTCTATAATGGATATATCTCACTTAAGATTCAAAGAATAGATTTCATGTTTCTTAAAGGATCAAACATCTATAATTCTATAATGGATATATCTCACTTAAGATTCAAAGAATAGATTTCATGTTTCTTAAAGGATTAAACATTTATAATTCTATAATGGATATCTCTTACTTAAGATTCAAAGAATAGATTTCATGTTTCTTAAAGGATCAAACATCTATAATTCTATAATGGATATCTCTCACTTAAGATTCAAAGAGTAGATTTCATGTTTCTTAAAGGATCAAACATCTATAATTCTATAATGGATATATCTCACTTAAGATTCAAAGAATAGATTTCATGTTTCTTAAAGGATCAAACATCTATAATTCTATAATGAAAATCTCTCACTTAAGATTCAAATAGATTTCATGTTTCTTAGAGGATCAAACATCTATAATTCTATAATGGATATCTCTCACTTAAGATTCAAAGAATAGATTTCATGTTTCTTAAAGGATCAAACATCTGAGATTTTGTGACTTAATTGGTGTCAAAGGTCAAGTTCTTAAGCAGAGAAGGTTCCCAGGAGAACGTCCTGATTTTACATGAACAAATGTAAAATAATATTCTTAATTATTTTTAATCAATGTTCAATAAAAATTACTAAAATTTGTTAAGACCTAATAATGTCAATTAGACAAATTCTAGATCAGTCATTTCCAAATTAACATTGGGACCTTGGTAACAGTTTCTCCTTCATGCAGGGCCACCACAGGATCGCTGGGCTTGAGAGGAAAACTGAAAATTAGGGCTCCTATATAGGACAATTCTGATCCATTGGGAACACAGATTGAAAGCACATTCCTTTTGTTAATTTCTAATTACGGTCCTTATGATCCAGGTCCTCTAGGACCCTGGGTCCCCTTTCACCCCTCCATTTTTGATGGTACTGCCTGAATGGAACACAATATCAAACTAGTTTCTATAATATTGTTTGATCAATATACACATACTCACTTCATATTTCTGCACACTTTACTTGAGGCGGAGGTGACCAGATAATATTTTTCTTTGCCCACCTTAGAGTCCAAACCAGAATAATATAAGTTATAGATTTCCTTTGTTTGCCCTCTGGTAAGAATTAAACTTAAGATGGCTGTAGACTCGGTAAGTCCTTTCATCCTAGCTCATTTATTCCTGAAGTTCTGCTTGCGGATACCTAGTGTGACGGGAACCCACACTAAGATTAATTTTGATTGATTCCTCCACCTGACTTTGACCTACTTTTCAAATTGTAAATGTAACAGTAAACCACTAATCAACTTCATCACCTGCACCACCTGGTTTCCCAGCAACTCAATCTTCAATTTGTTAAATTGCAGGGCTCAAAATATTTTCAAATAAGTTTGATAAAATATTTGACTCCATAATTATTTTAAGAGAAAAGAGCTGTTAGTTATAGGAAGGTACATAAAACTAAGTCCAAATTGTAGAGGCAATTCTCAGGCCTTCAATAATGTCTAATGATATATCCTAAAGAGCATTAATATCTATTCTTAAAGGTTTACAAATTAATGGAACCAAGCACCTTGTTACACTGAGGCAAGAAATGATCAACTGGCACATTGTAACCTTCATGACAGAAACAATCAATGTCACATTGTAACCTTCAATAGTAACAGAAACAACCAACACCACATTGTAACCTTCATAACAGAAACAAGAAATGTTACATTGTAACTTTTATGACAGAAAACAACCAATGTCACACTGTAACCTTTATGACAACTGTAAAATCTGTCTGTTTAAGGGGGTAGATCTAGGAAAATCACAAGGTTATAATTGAAGCAATGAAAAATGTTGGAAATTTTTCGGAGAGGGGGTAGTTCCAACCCCCAGCACCAGGGGCGGAGCCAGGATAAACTATCAGGTGGGGGGGGGGGCAAGCCAAAAAAGTGTTTCATGAGCACTTTTTGCCATGATAAATGGAACATATTGGGACAAGGGTGCAGAGTCTTATAAGCGGGCAGCAGAGGAAACATACTCTCTGAAAGGATTTTATCTTCCCTATTGCATGTTTTCTTTCGAATGGGAAAATTGGGAAATTATTTTTGAAAATTGAAGAGAAAATTTGCAAAATGATTAGAAATTTTAGAAAAATTTAGCATTTCACAATAATTTATAAAAATTGAACAAAAATTGAACAAAAATTGAACAAAAATTGCCCTAAAATGAAGGAAATTGCACAAAAATCAAAGAAATCGTCCAATTTATTTAAAGACATATTATATCCCAAACATTGAAGGAAATTTCCCACATTGTTTTAAAATTTCCCCAAAAATCGAAGAAAAACTGCCCCAAAATGAAGGCAATTTTCCGAAAATCACACGAGAATGAAAGAAATTTCTCAAATATTGAAAGTGACTTCCCAAACATTGAAGGAAATTTCCCGAAAATTGAAGTAAATTACTGAAATTAGAAGAAGAAAAAATTGCCCCAAAATAAAGGAAATTTTCCAAAAATTGCACAAGAATTAAGGAAATTTCCAAAACATTGAAAGGGCTATCACAAACATTGACGGAATTTTCCCCCAAAATTAAAGAAAATTTATCCAACATCAAAAAACTGCCCGAAAATATAACAAAAATTCCAAAAATTGAACAAGAATTAAGGAAATTTCCAAAACATTAAAAGGTCTATCACAAACATTAAAAAAAAATTACCTCCCAAATTGAAAAAAATTTACCGAACATCAAAAAACTGCCCCAAAATGAAGAAAATTTTCCGGAAATTGAAGAAAATTACACAAGAATGAAAGAAATCTGTGAAATATTGAAAGTGTTTTCCCAAACATTGAATGAAATTTTCCGGAAATTAAAGCAATTAACTGAAAATCGAAGATAAATTGCCCCAAAATGACAGATTTTTTTTTCAAAATTGCACGAGAATTAAGGAAATTGCCCAACATGAAAATAAATTTCCCAAATATTGGAAGAAAATTCCCAACATATTTCAGAAAATTGGTCGAAAATTGAAGAGAAAAATTTGCCAAACATTTGAAGGAAATTTCCAAAAAAATTATGAAGAAAATTTTCCGAAAATCAAAGAAAAATTGCCTGAAAATAAAGGAAATTATCTGAAATTTGCACGAGAATTAAGGAAATTTCCCAAAGATTAAAAGAGATTGCTATAAAATTTCCCAAAAATTTAAGAAATTGAGGTGGTTCTGGTTAGAATTATTGAAGTAATAAAAAATGTAGGAATTTTTTTGGAGGGTCTGGCCGGTAGTGAGAACCCCCCTCTATATCCACCCTGTGTTTACCTCTGTGAAATACATCAATTTGACATCAAACTATATTGCTCATTCATTCCAATGAAGTCCATACTGTCATATCCTATTCCATGTTTCTATATATAAATTTATTTTATAACTCCATAAATGCATCAACATTTATTTAACTCACTTGTGTGACCTCTCTCTGGTAATAAACGTCATGTCACACACACTGACAATCTAATGATTGTCAGTAAGCCTGTGATCGATGATAATTGCCTTTGTGGGCTCAAGTCTTTCCCTCGAATTCCCTCTTCAGATCATAGATAATTTACTCTTTAAAGAAACACCAAAACATTAATCATAACTCTTCAAGTCCACCCAGAGATGGATGATAATAAGAACATCAAGGTATGTGTTTCTTTTGAAAATGTCACTTTCAAGTTTTTTGTTAGAAAATTGGAGTTCACTTAATCTTTGTTTGTTTTTTCAAAGAATTCTAAGCTCATTTTTCGTAAATTGATTTGTTATCTTATAAGGATTAGGATGTGCATTTATACCTAATATAGTCAAGATTTCAAAAGTCTTATAAGTTTCTTCAACATTATACATTTATCTAAACATCCTCAACCTTTGACCTGCCATTACAATTATTTTCAAAATTCACAGCTTTATTTTTAATAAACACTGGCTTCAACTGTTGGTGTTTAATCAAGAGTCACAGGGACAACGTACTGTACATTATCATCAACAAAACAAGTGTGTGCTTGAAGGATGGTAAAATAAAAATTAAAATAAAGTTCTGATTATATTCTGGTTTAACTCTGCCAGATACAAACTAGTTCAAGATATAGCTCTCTTCATTTACTTTATAACTGACGTTTTGCATTGTTAATTTACAAAATGCATAACAACTATCACAAAGAAAATACCATCTGTTCACATTTTGAATATTTTGATTTCAAATATACACAATTAATCTCAAAACCACCATTAACCTTGTTTTCAATAGCTTTCAATAGCTTTAATTGCTTGTATCAGAAATATTATTTGCCAGCATAATATTTCCATCCAATCGGGATGGTCACAGCTGTAGTAAACAGTACTAGGGACAGCTATGACTGCACTTTTACATCAATAAATATAATAAAGCATACTAAGTATGTCTTGTTACTAGCAGGTTCAACAGCTGATCAAAGTAACATCTGATGAAAGTATTTGCAAAATGTAGGACATATGAAGTGGAAGATGACGGTCTTTATGTAATTCTAAAATTTCTTTCCTTGAAATCTTCGGGTTATTCATAAGAATTTGTGCTATTTGGGTATTGATCAGGGCAGGATTTGCCTACCAAAAGTGTAAGTGGGGGAGGGGGGGGGGGGCAAAACCACAAAATCATGTTAAGATGCAAAAAATCACCATACAAAAGATACATATTCGGAAAAAGCTAAAATCCTACCTATGATTAAGGTATGCCTATAAGTTCCAATATTTTTTATTTTTTTATTTAAATTTAAAAGCTTAATTCTCTTTGGTGAATGGTTATATAAATTAGGCAATGTTTTTCATGGACAGCCTAATGGTATTGCCCATTCATACATGGCTTAAATGGACAGCCTACCAGTATTGCCCATTCATACATTACTAATTTAAAACATCTGATTAATAAATGATATAAAACGGGCAATCTTCAATCAATTATGCCTTGTTGCAATTGTTGCCTATACTTGTCCATAGATTTTATAAATAATCGAAGGATAGCATAACTAGTCTTGTGTTCTTTGAAATTTCATTAATAAGGAAATGCATCCCTTAATACATTAACATCAGAATGATGGTTCAAAAATATCTTGAATGGCAAAACAATTAAGTTAGTACTGTACATGTATATCAGATTTCTCAGAAAATCCCAGTTTTTTTCAAGGTTGATTAGAAGTTCAGAAGTATTAAGGTTAGAATCGACTTCAACAAAAACTTCCTAGGTCATATAAACTTTACTTTCTATTTGATCATATTCCTTTGCACGTTTCTGGCGTAATACTATATCCTTGGCAAAAATAATGTCACAGTACAACCAATGCAGTGTTAACTAATAGCTCCCTCCCCACCAGCTTAAAACATTAATTTAATGATTTTTCACCAGCAAATAGATAAATATGGTGTTCCCTTAGCACAAGAGAAGAAGCAAAGAATTAAGTCCAAAGTTCATTTTTTACCTCATAAATCACCAGTAAATGATCCAAACATAAGTAATGTCTTAGTAAGAAAAGCTGCCTCAGAGGCTGCCGTTTCAATTTATTCTTTCACAGAGTTTTGTTGCCTGTCGATACAATCCTATAGAGTTGACCTGATATTTATCTCACGAGTCACGTTCAGAGTTATATTGTAGTTCAATAAAGAGGCAAACTCTCTCTGCCACTTCAACCACAAGTTATATGCCGGCAATGAACACCGGCAAATTTAGAGTGCTGTGCAAGTGAACTTATGTTTCAGTATTTAAAAATTATAAAAACTAGCCAGTCTTACCAGAATACCAAAACGATTATTGCCTCCTATGTCATACACAGACCCTCCTATATTAAACTAAAAACCAAAATTGTACGATCAGTCATTCAGATTGTCTATCAAATAGCATTCCAATAATATCCATATCTATGAGAAAATCAAACTGAATTAACGTAAGACACAATTAAGAGTTGTTAACTACCTATAAATATCTTCTAATGCAGGCTACGAGAGACAGTGGGGAATATAACTTATTAATGCCTGAGGTCAAATTATTTTTGCTCAGAATGCTCTTTGCAGAAACTAACAAAATATCTCTCCCCATACAATTGTGTTGAAAGAAAACAACTTGACGAGTCAGGGACTCATTAACACCTTTTACAAAATAACACTACAACAAAGTCTGAATTATTTAACAGAAGCTTGTTTTGCTATCAATATAGCGTCCCCAAGGCAACACTTCAAACCAAGTTGTATCACCAGATGAGTTCAACCATGCGGTTCAAACTACAGTCGACATTGGCAACCGTGACCAGGGGGCCGTGACAAACTGTCAAAATGTTTTTCTCTTCTAATTTGCATGGAGAATTAACACAGTTAACACAATTAAACCTGATTTCAAACTGCAATATCCATACATAATCAATTTGGTTTGTATTGAACTAATGAAATCATTTGTTGAATTAAGTCTTTGCGTCATTGACTCCAGAAATCATTGTTTATCCACAATCTTCAAACTTTCCATTGTTCCACCTTTTCAAACTGGTGTAGCCATTCTTATACCCTACACCAATAATTAAAATAGGGAACCTCCTCACAAGAAAATTACTTGATATATCACCAGTGAATTTGATAAAAGATGAAAATTGAAGAATGTTGTTTACTGTTAGCTCTTCATGCAATGTTTGTCAAGTTATTATTATCAAGATATCAATCAACCTCTAATCTAAACAATAACAGCTTTGCATATGTTATGGGTACATTAAGAGGCTGTATGCTGAACTTAGACTGTGAATTACAATCATAACTTGAAAAATTGCATTCCAGAGTTACTACATTCAAAACAACAGCACTGAAATTCAAATCAGTCTTCCCTTAAAATCTGCCCAACATGATTAATGACAAAGATGTTACCACATTTTTGTTTTCTTTAATGATATTACCTTTTCAGTATTCATGTAGAAAAACTTTAACTTCAAATCAATTTTCCCTCAACACCGACATCTGCTCAAAACAAATTTTTTTTAAAAAAAAAAAAAATTTAACTTTAAAAACATTGAATGTCAAAGTCTAATGTTGTTCAAAACATAGCAAGTTACAGTATAGTACAATACCAAGTATTACACACATTAGCACATCGCATGTAACCTTTACCAAAACATAGCAAGTTAACAATAAACACATTAGCACATCAAGATTCTTACACACATTGCACTTTCTTTTCCAAGTTACAGTATAGTACAAACCATTCACACATTTGCATGTAAACTTGACAATAAATACAAGATTCTTCCCATGCTTTCTTCCCATACAGAAACCATTCACCTTTGTGAAAATTAAATTTTGACTTTCCAAATGAAATCACCCATCATGCCTTGAAAAACAAACTCTTGATTCCTTGCATCAGTGGAGGACGGAGAGCTTGGAATACAAACACAGCTGCAGGAAGCAATATAAAGGTAGTGCTCTCTGTTCATTACTAGTACAAGGATCGTCTGCAACGCTACACCTGATTAAATGCTTTGTGCCAAATCTTAGATTCTGACTTTTTACAAATTTATTTATGCAGAACCATGTGTTTATAAAACTAGCAACCACATATATGCAACCCAAACAGCTGTAGTGTCCCATTGTTATGTTGATGTTGGTATTTTGTACATATTTGATCATGTTTTGGGACAAGCCTGTTTCGATAACGTAAGCGAGGCAGATTTTGATGTTGCACACTCTCTTGCCTTTTTGACTCTGGAGCTTGCCCAGATAAGACGGATTTTCTAAGCAATAATATTTAAACATTAATCTTAACTTAAACTGATTCATTTTAAGGCTTTAAAAACCATCTTACATTAAAATACGCTCTCTCCTTTAGAAGCAATTTTATATAGGTTTTTAGAAGCTTCAAGCAATTTATCTTTAAACATCTTTCGTCCTTGGGCGTTAACGTAGCATTACTGCATTACCTTAGTATAGGCCTGCTGTAGTGTAACCTTAGGCCTGTTTAATGCTAGCTTTGGCTCTGTTGTAAGTAAACTCCTAAGCCTTAAGCCTGTATTTTATTCAACAATGTCTCGATTGTTGATCTGTGTGACAAGCAATAATCCCTGCTCATTTTATGTGACCAGCATGTAGTGGTCCTATTCAACCAGCTAGCGCTGATTTTGATATCTACTTGTGTTATTCAACCGCAGTAACGGTCCGAGCTATTATGTTAGTGGACTTTATAAAGTCTTGCCTTAGGATGTAAATAGCCATTGTTGGCAGTGCTTGTGTATATAAACTAATTCTTTAAAATAAGAACTAAACGATAATGATTTCTGAACATTTACTTAGTCTAGGCACTAATTCTAAACATGAAGCAGAGCTGTTCTCAGCCTTGGCAGCGTTTGCTCCATAATTGTGATGGGTCAATTCTGTGTTTAACCTTTATTGTACCTAGGCTTATTAGTTAGTCAATTTTTTCTAAAGAGCAGCCCATTTGGTGTTTCCCCTCTCAACAACATTTTGGTCTGGACAGAATCAACCAAAATTGGAGTTTTATTTGTATTCCTATTTCTCCAAACCTTTACATTATTTAAAAAAGCAAATTACATCTTTCAACAATTTGCAATTATCCTCCTCGCACTTACATTATGCAAAGACATCCCAATTCCTAACAATAAAAGCTTAATACAACTTTTTATTCAATATATGTAACACACTCAGATCAAATCAAAACATGTTGACATTATTAGGTACTATGATTTCAAATACAAATTAGTAATGTTTAAGTCACATGATGATCAATTATCATTATTGTGATGGCATAAGCAATACATATTTTGTCTTCATAAAATCTCTTTTATCATTAATAAATGGAAAATAGACCAATGTATTGCCCATCAATTCGTTTTGGCAGTGAACTTCGACGAACATATAATATTTGTTTCGCTAATATACAAAACTAAGTTTGACAAGGACTGTGTTGAAAGAATGTTTTCCATAACCTTTTATAAGAGAAAAAATTTAGAAACAATTTAGTACAAAAATCATGTTGATATGTTATTCTTACCAGGAGAAATTCAGATTTTAAGGTTCACAAGAAATGCCAATAAACGAATAGGAAAAGGCTTAGTATCACCTGATCTACAGCAACACATTCTCCCACAAAGTTGATGTATTTTATTAAATCTATCCTTTTTTAGTAGTAAAACCTGCTAGAAAAATAAATTGATGAAAGTTACGTATTTACATACATTGCCAAATATACCCTACTTCAATAACTTTTAATAAATTGTTTCTAATCATACGGAAACAAGCAATTAACATTCAAAGAAATACATAAACATTCGCAATGGAATTGCCTCTATGACATCATCAAACACGAATTCATCATACTGTACAAAAACTTTAAAATGCAATTGGGAAATCTTTAGAAATCCCTATCTCCTGAACGGAATATGATATCAACCTGATTTTTGTACCAAATTGGCTTTAAAAGTATATACTCTTTCAAATAAAATTTTACTAAAAAGCACGTGAATATTCCTTTAAAGGCTGCAACCACCTTGTTCAAATCAGGGAGTTAGTCTCTAATGCCAACTCCCTGTTTAAAATCTACCAGCAATCTCAAAATGACATTCCCAAAATAGAAACCAGCTGATAGCAAAGGAGAGAAACACTTAATACACACAACACAGATATATCATTCGATTTGTCTAATATGCAGGTGACGAAGAGTTAATTCATAATTTGATGTGATACCTTCGAGTCTTACATATAGATGCAATTAAATCAAATATATGTATCTCACAACGTCCTATGCATTTTGATTTTTGTATGAATGATGAATTTTGAATTCTCAACTATTACATGAAAGGCAAGAAAAGATTAAGCTTGTATGGGCCTTATGCAGAGTCTGTATGACTGGGCCCTTTTGTAAATATATTATATAAATTTTCATGACATTACTTCTAATGACTTTTAACCGAAAACCCTGACCTCATGATCTGATCACCCTATAAAGTTCACATACTCTTTTTGTAGCTTTGAATCATGGTCTGTAGTCTATGCCCTTTTTCAGTTCGTTTCTCATGATTAGTTTTACTTCTCTTTTTCAAAGATGATTTTTAGAATATGCATTTTTTGTTGTGTACACCTACATTTGGCAGGACTCCAAGCCATCAGCTTTAGCCACATCCTGTAATGCTATCCGCCCCTGATGAAAGGTCCAAAATTTGACAACCAATTGACAGAAATCAAAGAAAATTTTTGAGACATGATCATAGATTTCCAGTTGGTTTTGAGCCAGTAGGTTTTGAGCGCCAGTTGGTTTTGAGCTAGCCACATTTTCAGCTGTTTAGTAAAATGTCACCAGAGAGCCGCAGATTGAATCATAATGTTGTTTAGTTGAGGACTGATACCAGCATCTTCACAACATCTTTCTTTCCATGTAAATTTTGTTATTTTGGAAGGGCTTTCTTGCCAGTTAATAACAACAATGAATCATGTCAACAACAAATCATGTCAACAACAAACCATGTTCTTCAAACTTAATTGCACAAAACTTTTACTTCAAATATTCACTGAGTAAATTCAAAGAGTTTTAACTTCTGATGCTTGAATGAAAATACTGCAAAAGGCTAGTGTAAGTTGAAAACAAAACAAAGACAAGATGAAGAAAGAGAGTCCACATCAGCTACTGGGGAGCTTATCAAACAGGCATGGCCTACATTGATTTTATCAGTGCATTACCTAACAAACATTACCAACTTCTGTTCTTCTCTTTCATAAAGCATAAATCATTATTGATTGCAACTTGACCAAGAAAACCTAAATTTAAACTTGGTATTGACCTAGAAGATTTGAATTAAAGTCCTTTATCCAGCAGACCAGTATCCAGGCCTTTATCATACAATGTGGCAGAGGTTAGGGAGAATATTGTTGTTGAAGTTTGAAACAACAGAGCAAGCTAGGCCACTGCTTACATATACAGCAACAACCCATGAGTGGGGATTTGCCCACCAAAAGTGTATGTTGGAGGGTGGGGGAGAGGGGGATGCCTTCCAAAAATGGAAATATCTTAAAATCACAATAACATACAAAATTAGATTTGTGAAGTTAGTAAGTCTCGCCTGCCTTATATTTTTGATTTTCTTATTTCTAAATTAGTAACAATGCATTTTTTACAAGTAACATAGATTAGAAAAAAAGTGTCCACACACCCACTTTATTTAAGAGATATCATAGATACAAATATTGTTATTGTTATGCAAATAAGCTAATTAGTATGCACACACATCCCCCAATCATCTCAACTGAACATTACCAATGCCCTCTACCACTGTACCAAGTTATTATCTCAGGTTAAATATTTTGTATGAGTCTATTCTTAAACAAATAACCTAATTAAAATGCACACTACACCTCACCATTGGGTGTAGACCGTGCTCTACACAAAAATGATCATTTGTGTGAACAAAATCCCCATACCCAATTCAATTTAAGAGATATCATAGATACAAATATTTCATTGTTATGCAAACAAGCTTATTAGTATGCACACATAACCTCCTAATCATACTCAACTGAGCAGTCCCAATGTCATCTTCCATTGTACAAAGTATAACCAGTAATTATCTCAGATTAAATATTTTGTACAAAAGTCTATTGTTGTGCAAATAATCTAATTAATATGCACACTACACTTCACCATTAATCAATATGCACACTACACTTCACCATTAAGTGTAGACAATGTTTTTCACATATATGATCATTTTAATATCAGAGATATCATAGATACAAATATTTCCATTGTTATGCTAATAAGCTAAATAGTATGCACACACAACCCCCCAATCATGCAAAAAAGTGGAAGGAAAATGCTCCCCTTTCATTTCCAAATCCTACAAAGTATGTCAATCGTTCAACAATCCTGAATTACTACCAACTTTTGTAAATCGTTTTTTTCTTTACTGTGAGATGGCCACATAATATTGTATATTATAAATGCAGACAGATGAAGTCAAATAAATAAATGAAAATAATTGGTTTTAAAATTAGTTCCATCCTTAAAATATCATTATTCTATGTTTGTGCTGCACTTCAAGAGAGTTTGTCCTTACCCCTTCTTCGTCATCTCAGACACTAAATCTCACGTTTGAGTAATTTATGGTCTGGAACACAATAAACAAAGCAGCAATGAGTCTTGAGTGTTTTATGTATTGGAACGGTTTAATCTCAACCCTTCACTATACATCACCGCAAAATTGAAGCAGTGCCTGAAAAATTGTCTCTGATAACGACCGATGTAAGTTGTATCTTACGAACATATGTCAACGATCGGGGACAAATTTACGGATTTCCTCCATCACTCCAAGAATCCAATAAACTGAGACCAACCTGCTCAGAGCATTTTTCAAAACTGTAAGTTGCAATTACTGTAACACAATGTATAAAGTACATCTAAATCAATTTTACTTAATCTTTAGGTTGACCAAGCAAGGATTTAAGCACTTTACAAAATTTCAGGAAATATCAAGAACTTTCTAGAATTGCTATAATAAAAGAGGTAGACTACCAGAGGTTGAGCAAAGCTGTATAAATGGAAAAAAGTGTCTTTCGCATATTTCTGTTGTCAAAAAAGTAAAAGATGTCGATCAGTTCTTGTCATACTTTATCACTCTTGCTCCACTCTTGGAACAAACCAACAATATAACTTTGACATTTATTCTCCATCACGTATTCTTGCTGCTACAAACATGAAACAAACACACAACACTAGGTATTTCTTCAACACGTTCCAAAGGTTGAATAAAAATATATGTAATTTTTTCAATAAATCTGCTGTGTGCTGTGAGCCAAATTATGCAATGACATTTAGAAGCATAAAGAGCTCATCTGTCATGAATCCCGAATGAATCGGCTGCAAATGTTTACAAGAACACACGCTCATAATTTACTGTCCAATTTACTCTCTAACTTGGGAATATGTTTTCTACAAGAACAATGACAGGCATGGGTTTGTGTTTGTAAATACTGAGGTGATACTGGAGTACCTCATCTACATTAAAGAGCTTTAGTTCATTCCCAAAACTTGTCTTTCATTGACATCCTCTTTCAAAAAGAAAACTGTGGATACAGGTTGAAAAATAAAAAGCTAGTTTTGTTAATTTATCAAGAAACATATAAGAGCATGATGAAATTGAAGTTGTAACGCAAAATATGAATGTAATTGGTAAAAAAAAGTTTCAAGAAATATAGAAGGGCAAGGTTACCTACACTGAGATTAAATCCTGCATAAATTGTAAGATAAATAATAAAAATAGTTTTCACACTCCCTAAGTCATAGATATTATACACCCAAAAAAACTAATTTAGTAATGTAATGAATATGACATATATTGAAGTGATATTCAAACTTTTTTTAAATTATTATTTTATTTTATTTTATTTTATTTCATTTTATTATTATCATTTTTAAATTCATTTATTTACTTATTATATATATATATATATATATATATATACATATATACATATATACCTACATGCATACATACATACATACATACATACATACATACATACATACATACATACATACATACATACATTTTTTTTTTTTTTTTTTTTTTGGGGGAATATGGTAATATTACCCCAAAGTTTAATGTTACCCTAAAGTAATCCTTTGTGCATTTTTTGTAAGTCTGTCTGAAAATATACTATTAGGTAAGAGAAGGGGGAGGGATTCCAATTTCCTTCCTCCACCTCTGCCTCCTGTTAACACATAAATTATAATTTCATATCTGCTTTGGTCGGGCTGAACCACAGAGAATATGAAAGCATTTTGAAAACCACTCAAAAGAAAGAAATATAGGAAAGTTCAGAATGTAACCAAGAAAATAAATTCAATCATTAAAAATTGTATTTCAAATGATTTACACCCTTTATGAAAATGACAACAAAGGTTAATGAAAAAAGCTCTGGAGGAATAATGGACATTTCCTATCCACTTTACAATTGCCGAGTTGTTTCATTAAAACAATGACCGTTGGCTGTTTGATGTCATATTTACCTCTATTATTACTTTCATTTCATTAACTAACGATAATCCTTTCAAATTGAATGAGTGATTTATTTTCTTCCTCACAATGCAATACGCACCCAGAAGGCAAAGAGATCATTTCATGCATTTATTTTGACCGTCTCCTTCTGCCTCTCAATATAATTTTTCTCTTTCAAATTTGAGGTGAGAAGTCCTCCCCAACTTCATCTAATCAAAAGACCAAAAGATGTCAATGTTGTTTATTGGTGTCAGTGGAGCAAGAGAATTAATGGACATTTCTTTAATCAATAACTGTACATTAGGAGTAGTGCCACCTACTAGTTAGGAGTAGTGCCTTATAACCATCTGTTCAAGCCTGCTGACATGCTATGAGGCTTAGAATTTGGATCGTTTTTCATTGATGTTATAGCTTCTGTGCAAAAGGCTCATATAAACATTAGCCAAAGACTATATCAACACGGCTTACATTGGATATAGACATTTTAATCATTTAAATTAAAACAAGACACAGCACAGAAGCAGATATGAGTAGGATTCAGGAAGGAGGATGCGTGGATCCAATTTATGCCTATATTCAAGTGACTGCAATATCTGATGGTAAATTATTTTCTCCAGGGTAATAACATATAAAGATGACATTCTAAATCATGATCTAAAAGGAATCCTGAGAAGCCAGTGGTGTAGCCAGGTGCCAATTATTATTATTTTTTAGGGTGGGGAGGGCAGATTTAATTTTACAAGCTCAGTCTTCATTACCCCTTCTAATGATTATGTTTTTCATATGGAAAAGAGATTTCCAAAGAAACATAGTTCAATTGAAGATTTAGGTATGGTAGGCTACCTATTTAGGCCTACATAAGGCCCTACCGGTGTTCACATTAAGGTGCACATACTATCAAATTCCCCCTCAAAAATAATTGGAGGGAGAGTGAAAATTTCGAGAAGAAAAAAGTTGGAAGAAAAATTGCCAAATTTGGCCGAGGAAATGCCACATTTGGCCCGAAAAATGTATAATTTGGCCAAGAAAATGCAAATTTTAGCTGAGAAAATGCCAAATTTGGCCCTTTTTTTTGTAGTATTTTTAGCATTTCTTTTTGAAAGAAAACCTCCTCTTTTAAAAGTAATAATTACACAAGGGAAAATACCCCCCCTCTCCCCTCCTTTAAATTTTAAACACAGGTGTAAACACTGGGCTCTACACCTTACGGGAACCAAAAGGTTTTGTGGTTCCGATGCTTTTTTCATGCTGATTGATTTTATATTAATTGTTATGTCATTGCATATCATGAAATATTTGAGATATCGTAGTTACAAGCTCTTTCAGCAAAATCATATTAAATAGCTCTGTTCCCTATGCATATTAAACGCAATTCAATGTTTTTATGAAATGAACATATCCAAACTAGCTAATATCATAATATGAAACAAAACAGACATGTGATTGTTAAAATATGAGCTTTTTAAGATTTTCACATTAAGCCCCACCTACTAATTAAGATGTATGACATCACCAAAAACAATAGGGCACTTCTACAGACCATGCAATATCTGTGTACCGCATAATCCACAGAGCATTTCATTTTTTTTTAAATATGAAGTCCCGCCTTCTCATTAATATGCATAACATCATCACCAAAAACATTAAGGCATATCTGCAGACCATGGGTTATCTGTACACAAAATATGACTTGAATCCAGTTTACCGTTCTTGAGAAATACCATGCTTACAAGCTTTTTTTAACAAAATCATGTTAAGCTCTGCCCACTATGCATGTTAATAAATATGGTCATTGGCTTGTTTCACTGATAAACTTAGACATTTGATAGCTCTGAACTCTGTCCTCTTTAACTCCAAAATCACCCCTCCTGGGCAAACATACTACAAATGATTTAATGTTGAAGCTTCTGTTACAAACATCCTGCCATTCCTTGTCAGTTTACATACTCTCATTATCTGAGAACCTATTTATCATCTTCATAATTTTCTATAAATAATCTTTTCTGATCTTTCATGGAACTGTGGTTTCCATATGGGTCAAGGGGCCATTTCTTGGTTAACATAATGGTTTTGTTTGTTAGTGCCTGATAACTTCATGATATCAATCACCTTCACTTCAGTTACTCTATCTGTTTGACGGTATTCATTGGTTAATAATGAGTGTGTTTTAGTCCTATGTACATGTTCCTGATGTAAAAACGTTGAACTTCATTAAAATGCATAATGGGTCAGTGGGGCTTAATATGGTTTTGCTGAAAAGAGCTTGTAAACACAGTAACTCCAGAACGGTAAACTCATATTTGGTACACAGATAGCCCATGGTCCGTAGATGTACCCTAATTTTTTATAATTTTTTATCAATGCATAGTGGGTGGGGCTTAATATGGTTTTGTTGAAAAGAGCTTGTAACAGTATCTCAAGAACGGTAAACTCATATTTGGTACACAGATAGCCGGTGGGGCTTAATATGGTTTGATTGAAAAGAGCTTGTAAACACAGTATCTTAAGAATGGTGAACTCATATTTAGTACACAGATAGTCTGTAGATGTAACCGCTTTTTTTATTTTGTAGTGATATGCCTATTAATAAGTGGGTGGGGCTTAAAGTAAAAAAAATTAAAAGATTAAAAATGAGCAAGTGTATATCCGTTTTGTGTCATAGTGGGCATGATAATTTTGTTGGTTATTGTGTACATGCTTATGTTATCAGTAAATGTCATTAAATTCAAATGTTTTTAAATTTATTCATTTATTTTTATATATATATATATATATACATATATACATACATGCATACATACATACATACATACATACATACATATATACATACATACATATGTACAAACATACATACATATATACATACACCATACATACATACATACATACATACATACATACATACAGTACATACATACACACATACACACACACACATACATACATATATACACACACCAGCATGACTGCATAGGTTCCTTATGCTATTAGCATCGGAACCAAGAATAACTCCTTTCTAAACAGGCGGCATGCACTCATAAACTGGGCTCATCGAATTCACTGAGTATATATATATATATATATATATATATATATATATATATATATATATATATATATATATATATATATATATATATATATATATATATATATATATATATATATATATATATATAGTTTATATATATATATATATATATATATATATATATATATATATATATATATATATATATATATATATATATATATATATATATATATATATATATATATATATATATATATATATATATATATATATATATATATATATATATATATATATATATATATATATATATATATATATATATATATATATATATATATATATATATATATATATATATATATATATATATTATATTCAAGTACTGTTCAAGCACTGGAAGCGAGTGGCACAACCCTGGTTTACATGTGAGTGAGTCAGGAGCAACAAGTGATTTACTTCTCCCCGCGACCATTCATCAGTGAGTATGACCACCTCAGACTAGATTCTGACTAGATTCTGACACCACTCAAAATAACATCTGAGTATAGAAGATATATGATATGATATATATAAGATATACAGTATATGTCAAAAATTATAAAGCAAACTGTGTTTCCCTTGAAACAATCACTTTTCCATTTGTTG
>JAIGNY010001454.1:942500-975000 GCA_020152595.1 Chiridota heheva
GAATGGGTTCCAAATATACCTCTTGTATCTAAGTTAGTGACTGGCTGATAATACATGGCACTTTAAAAAGCCATCCAGGGTGTTCAGTTGGGATTGTTAGGCAAACATTTGTAACCCAACAAGGACCCTTTGGCGTTGAATGCAGTCATGAATCCGCTACAAGCTACATGATCAATCCACACAAGAGTACGCTATCTAAACATGTCATTCAATATGGGAGCATTGTTCCGCAGAGAGTACACAGACTTATGTCTCTAGCAAGTTTTAAGGGTCTGTTGACCGATCGTCATTAGTTAAGTAACATATAAGGCACAACAAGAAAAAATGCATGAACAAGAATGGCGTTGTCACCATTTACCAAAAAAAACAATCAATAAGAGAAGGATCTCAAACTGAAAACTTTTTCCAAGGCATGTCGACTCCAAAATTGATTATATTATGATTCAAAAGCTCACATAACATGTACAGCTGTATGTACACTGATATAAATGATGTTTCACTAAACTTATTCAACTGAAAAAACAGTTAAAATACTTTATTTGTAATAACTGAACAATAAGAAATCTTTCTATACAACCCTCATTGATGGCATCTGCATACCTTAAGTTTTTAACAAAAAGCAAAAGCAAAATTTTTACTTGGCTTGCAAAATAACCATTTTCATGTGTTACATTTTAAATGAATAATGAGACAAACTCCCCATAGCTTGTAGTGTTACAAACTGCTGCTGGAATTAGCAGCATAGTATTTAGAAGGTACTGATGAAGACATAAAACACAGAATTGGGCTGGCACAGGCAACTTTCAGACAACTTGACCTAAATGGCACTTCCCTGATCAAACCACTATCGCAAAAAAAATAAACTGAAAATATTTCAATCAAATGTAATCTCAGTGCTCCTCTATGGATGTGAAACCTGGAAGCTGACAAATGCTAACAAGAAGAAACTAGATGTGTTGTAAAGGAGATGCCTTAAAATTATTTTAAAAATTAGATGGCCAGTGAAAGTCACCAATAAAGAACTATATGAAAGAACAAGCACAGTGGAGATAAGCAAGGAGATATTTAAGAGCAGATGGAGATGCATGGGTCATGTATTAAAAAAGGACAAAGATAACTATGACAGAATATCCATCACCTTGACACCAGAAGGTAGAAGGGAAAAGTCCTAAGACTACATGCAGAAGAGTGGCAGAAAAGGAGAGAAACAGTTTTGGATGGAACAGCTTGGGAGAAGCTGGAGTAGTAGAAAGAGACAGAAATAGATGAAAGAATTTGCTTAGCCTCAATCTCCATACCCAGGAGAAAGGAGCGGTAAGGTAAAGTTTGGTAATTCAGCCCAATTTTTCAGTACAATTGTACAAAATCTGTGACCCTTGGTGACAACATTGACAAAAATGAATGAAAACAGCAACAAACACGATTAAAGCTTCAATTGATCAAATATGTTTTACATCTGATGGATATCATGCTCTCAATCTAACATCAATTTGCATAGTACAGTTGAGAGCATCCCTAATATTACGGTACTTTAAAATACCCTGAAAATACGGTAGAATTACAGCTGACATCACGGCACTAACTCGCGCCTACACTGTGGCTAATGGACTTACACATTTTCCGCTGCTTGATAGCTGAAAGTTTAGTTGGATACTGTGAAATTTTCACTCTTGATAGAATATGAATATTCAAAACTATCTGCCAAGGAAATTTTGAATATTGCGGAGTCCTTCTTAAGAGAACTAGCAAAATAGCTTGGTGTACGATGTCCAACAGTCGTTTTTGTTACATGCAATTGCGTAATGATCAGTTGAGTAGCCTCGGCGGCTTCACACATCAAGTTACTAAGTAAATAGTGGTTTTACAGTTTAAGGATGGTATCTGAGTACCAATTTGTTTGTTCTTTCTTTTATAAGTGTCAGTGATTGAAAGTATGCGCCTGTGGAAGAGACTATCAACTGCGATCTCGATTGACATAATTACTTGTGCGCATGCACGTCATTCCAATTTTACTGTAATAATGCAGTACTTGTTTTACTGTAATAATGCAGTACTTGTTTTACTGTAATAATGCAGTACTTGTTTTACTGTAATAATGCGGTACTTGTTTTACTGTAATATTAGGGATGCTCCTGAACTGTAGTAGGCGTTCGTAGAGAAATACAAGAGAGTAGTGAAATGCAGGGATTCACCGCCTAATTCAATTGTTGTAATTCACTTTAATATCAAACCTTCCCCTGAACCCAGAGTTGCTTAATGTTCTTGTGGATCGTTAATCTTAATTATCTAGTTCCACAGAACATTTCTCAATGGACACTTGTTGGAAGGAAATGATGGGGCCTAAAGATTTACTTACGGTAATCTACATGGGGATAATTTAATGTATGTCTATAAACACCCCCTTCCATGTCCAAAATTTTTATTTTGTCCAAAATGGCTATTTTAGACCATTTTTAATGGGGGGAGGGGGGGATAGTCTTTATCATTGCAAAATAGCATGCTGCTATTCTACATCGTTCGTTCGTTCGTTCATTCTTTCGTAATCATCCTAATTTAGTTTTGAAGCCATGTATTGTACATATTCAATCTTTTGGGGTATCAAAACTTGGAAAATGCAAGGTTTTACCCCCAGGACCCCCACCGGGGCTTTGCCCTTGGACCCCACAAGGTTTGTGCCCTCCAATATAGAACCCCATGGGGGCGGGTCCAAAATGGCTATTTTTGCCCTTTTTAAATTTCGCAGGGGGGATTACACTGTTTGTAATTATCCTAATTTAGTTAAAAGAGTTGTGTATTGCACACATTCAGTGTCTTTTTGGGACATACTGTAACTAAAACTTGAAAATGCAAGGTTTCCCGCCGGGGTCCCTTGACCACATGCCAAAAAAGTTTGGCCCCCCAATATCAAACCCCTGGCAGCAGTGTTGTAAACACTTCTTCCTTAAATTATAGATGAAATGATGATGTAAATTTAGCTAAGTGTATCCTGCATTATTGCCACACTGATATACTTACTACTATACATACTTCCATCCACCAAGACTTGCCATGCAAAAAATCTTGCATTGAACTTCTTTTTAAATATTCTTGTTACACTTCAATTGATGAGTGGGTTACTGACTTACCCAACATCTAGGCTATGTCTTAAAATTGAACATATCGTCTGCAATAATACAGATATTGCACATGCTTCATGTCTGTCTGGTTCATGCCAACAGGGACTTCAACCAATATGAAACATCCCATGATGATAAGCAATAGATCAAACTACAGAGAAGACTTTCAACAAAGAATGACGTGAATTTTTATTGTGTCAAACAACAGCATGCGGTCTTCAATTCGTAATGACAAAATGTTGATCTTGCTTTTAGAATTAAGAGCAAATGCACCAACATAAACTTGGCATTCCTGTCAAATAAAATTGATTAACCATCTGGTTGAAACTTACAAATGACAATACTGACCAATAAGAGATTATCTACGCTTGCATTATTCAAGATAGGTATGCTTATTACAATTTCCTGCTAATTTTGCTAAGTTTTCTCTTTCTAAAAAAAAATTCCCATCTAATTATGATTGTTTTTACTACATTAGCATGCATGAACAGAGAATTGTGATGGAGATGTACCCAAAGCAATATTATCATTAGCTGTGTAGTAAGCGTGCAAGCAATGTTCGGAATGCTTGCTTTTGCAGTAAACTTGCTTTCCTTTGTTCAATATAGCTTTCAAAGCAAAATAATGCTTTAGAAATTGTTATTTTACTTAGCATCTACAAGCAACAGAAAACCTGTGGAGTGGCACCTTTCCCTGCCCCTATGTAGCTATGCTACATTGTGGTAATATAAGTAAAATGAGAAAATGAATATTGGAAAAGGTATTAAATTCAAAAGAGGAATTATAATTTTAGCATTTTGTAATTTCCAATTAGGAGGCATTTTTCATTATGAAAACCGATCCAATTTTCAGAATACAGTAAATCTAGTCAGATTTATACATTTTTCTGCCACATGCATTCAGCAAGCATTGACTAGGCATTCAGCAAGCATTGACTATGCATGTAGCAAGCATTGACTATGCATACAGCAAGCATTGACTATGCATGTAGCAAGCATTGACTATGCATGCAGCAAGCATTGACTATTGGCACTTTTGGATATTTTTGACAAAATATATGGATTGAACTAAAATTTAATTTTCTAAGCTACAGTGTAAACACCCACCTAGTGCACATGTACACTTAAAAAGCTGAAATGTTTTTTTTCTTATCATTTGAATGATTGGGTAAATATATATCACTGCACTAAAGGTCTAGAGCGGTGCGGGTGGATATTTCCTCCCATGCTCTTGTCGAGAACCTCTAAACCTCTGTTCAATTAAATACATTAACATATTTCTAAATATTTATACCCTATAAAATTCGTGGTCTAGGAGTAAGGGATAAGACTTTTAGAACTGCTAAGAATACACAAATAAAAATTGTTACCACGATCCATACCAACTTTTAAATTTGGAAAGACACCCAAAAAATTCCCAATTTAAATTAAATTTCTAATTTTGTCCATGATTTCTGATAACTTTTGACGATCATTGTGTGGCTATTATTACCATGATAATCACTAACACTTATATCATGCAGTTGGTATACAACTGCTTATCTCACTGAGTAATGTGACTGTATAAACACCACCATGATTCCCCCTGACACAACGCTGTGTGGTAAAGGGCATATATTTCAACTGAAAGAAATATATCAAACTCGGCTGACAGACAAAAATGTTTACGGAGAAATCCAGAAATGATCAATCTCCCAACAATGTCTGCTGATTTACCTGTTTAAGAACCATTTATGATTACAGCTATGATTGAGCGTAACAGTACGGCACACTAAGCTTTAACATGTGTTAATATCACTTGCAGCACACTGACAGTGAGTACCAGCAAACTACAGGCAAAAACAAACCTTTATGATTGCATAATTTCAAATTAAACAGATGAATTTTTCTCCGTTAAATGCCATGATATACCACTCAAACTTAATATTCTAGCTACATTGATACACTCATGAACAATGCAGAATTCCATTTCTGTTTTATTAGCTCAACATCCCTTTAAGGGACTTAAACTAATGCGATGACTAACCTAAGAGCCAGGTTCCCACCCAAATACGTTCAGATTTTTGCAGCAGTTTTTGGATATTTTGCTGTGTTTGTCTTAGATAGATCGATATGTTCATGCAATAAGGTAATATTGTTGTGTAGTTTTAACGAATTCTGCATTCCAAAATTCACTCAAAATGTTTCAAATACTTGGATTTTGCTCTGCGCAATCTGAAAGAATTTAGCATATATAATAACATTGGCTTGGGAAATACCACGGAATATCTCAGATTGAAATAAAGCTATATTTTCATTGGCTGGAGCATCAAAATACTGTCTGGCACATTTGGAAATTGAGCTTGATATCCCCTTTGGGATTTCTCCCAATGTGTAGTCCAATTGGGGTATAAGATTTGTAGTTGATAACTCATTTGGGCTATAACTTGGGTTTAAAAAACCTATTAAAAGCTTAAGAATGGCTAAATAGCTTAAATAGGCTATTTCAACCATATAATGTGATTGATTCTCTGGCTGTAAAATCACCAAAGTGTTAATAACTCACTGATGAAAAATTAAAAAAACACTGAAAATCAGCATGAGTCCCCTATCGCATAAGACGCATGACCTGGCTTGCAGTAATCTTATACACATAACTTTTTTGTTTGCAAGACTACAGACTGTATTACTCTAACTTATGCAAAAATCCAGTGCCTTTTTAACGAAATTCTTAGTGGTGTGGGGGAGGGGGGTGCCAATGCACAAAATGGACCTTTTCGATCAATTTTTGACTTGTTATATTTTGAATTTTGGCTTCTGCAGCAATGTTGAAACCACGGTGGCAAGGTAGGGGGCATTGCCTCTGGCCCAAGAGTAAGGGGCAGAAGGTGCCCTTTTGAAATTGTGCAGACAGGAGAAGGAGGTGCCCTTTTGAAAGTTGGACTGGTCCGGATCCTGGATGCGCCCTTTTGAAACTTATTTGAAGTTGCGTTACTCTAGGTCATTCTTGAAGCTTGAAAACAAATAGATATCCACACACTCACTAATACTACATAATACATAAACTTGTCACATATATTTAGTATATATTTGACATAGTTAAAGCGTATCATTTTAGCAGGGGCACCGACAACTAGGGCCATGGTGGGAGGACGTATGCCTCTAATAATTTTCTAAGCAGCAATTTTCAAAAGAAGCTTTTTACTTGTTCGCCCGATGGACAATTGTCAACATTGGTTCTGGCTCCCCAATCTTTGAACTCACAGGTGGAATTTGCATACCAAAAATATAGGAAAGTCAAAGTGACAATCAAAAACTGTCAACTGACAAGAGTGTCCCTTTTTTAAATGAAAAGTGCCCATCAATTACTGTCAAAAAATGCACATGAACTTGATTTTCTGCTCTCTCCGCTTTCCCTAGTTTCTTCCGACACCTCTGGCGCTTTGGGTCCCATAACAAAGATATTGCAGTGTCATTGTTCAGGGCTAGACCCAAATCAATTTTGCCCAGGGCCTGTAAGGTTTACCCACCCTTCCAGGCATTCCCAACCTTTTGTTGCGCCACTGCTAATCAAATTTTATTCCTTTTTAACAACATAAGCCTACCCAATGTAACTCCCCTCCAACAAAAAAGAGTCTTATACCCACCCCCAAAACATATATTGAGCTACTACATTTTTTATGTTCTAGCTTCAAAACGATATTAAAGCTCCCTCTTACACTTCCCAAAATATAAACATCAAACATGTATTTCTTCTCTAACAACCCCAGCCTACTCGAATTAACAACCCACCAACAAAAAACAGGCTTGCAACCACCCCCAAAAATATGTTGAGCTACTACATCATTGATGTTCTATTTATTGTTTCCTGCATCTGATTGTTTCCTGCATCAAATAATATCAATTGCATTGAATGGTTTAATATAAGAAAATTACTTCACCTGTTGTGAAAACTATATACAAAATTTCAATGTCTCTCACAGTTCTGCTCACAGTAGATAAATGCTGGTATGATATTAATCTTTCAATGTACTTTGCTTTTATTACTTGTACATACCAGTATTAGAGATTGTTTGATAATACATTCAAGGATTAGTCCAGTGGTCACAAATGTTTATCTGATATGAAAGAGGACTTTAAAAGATATAAAATGGGGAAGAAAGCGTTCAAAAATCTTATTCTGTTAAGGAGATATTTAAGTTTAAAGTTTGGTATCATTTTTGTAGAAATGGCTGAAATCAGACTAATTGTGATGTCATAGCCTCAGATTCCTCAGTCTTTATGTATCTTATCATATTTTGTCCTGCAACTTTGTGGTTTAAAAACCACGGGAAATGTCAAAAAAGTAGTACAACTGAATCTAGGAAGGGTATTTATAATATACCTAAAGAAAGTTTGAGGACAAAAAATTTAATTAGAAACAAAATTGAATAAACTCTCTTTAGAATACATACAGATTTTGAGGAATCTGAGGCTGTGACATCACAACTAGTCTGATTTTAGTCGTTTCTCAGAAATGATACCAAACTTTAAACTGGAATATCTCCTTAACGAAATAAAATTTTGCAATGCTTTCTTCACCATTTTGTTTCTTTTGAAGTCTTCTTTTATATAAGATGGACTTGCTTGACCACTGAACTAAACCTTTAAGCTCTATTTGAATCCCAAAAGGCATATTATACTGAAAATCTTCTGAAAAGTTTACCACCTTTCAGTTTGTTTGTCATGAAGTTAGTAAATTGTTCAATTACATCTGTAATTTTACAATTTCTAACATATATGGATTCAAGGGTTGTGCACGCCCACTAAAGCAATTTTTGTGCCACAACACAAAATTTTCATAAGCTGAATGATTTGCAAAATTTGTATTAACTGTCATGTCATTGCATAGGCCTATCATGAAATATTTGTTTATAAGCCACATCCACCATGCACTTCAATAAAAATGTTGACAGCATTAGCATGTGCACAATAACTAACAACATTGCTATAGCAAGTATGATGCAAAAACTGTTGCTTTGTTTATTCTATTTCAAGAATTTGTTAGTAAGCCCTGCCTACTCATTAATATTCATGATATTACTACCACAATATAAAAACATATGTACGGACCATGACCCCTGATATATCATAAATCTGATATATCATTCATGAGATGCAATATGATGTTTACTTTACATTTAGGACATTCACATTAAGCCATGCCCACCATGCATATCAATGACATCTGCTGATAATTAACATAAGTATGTATAAAATAACCAACAAAATTATAGACATACAGTTGCTCATTTACAACTTTTTCAAAATGTTAACTTTAAGCCTGCCCACTTATTGATATGCATGCATGATAACACCACCAAAACAATTGGGCATAAGTACACAACATGGGCTATCTGTGTACCAAATATGACATGAATCCAGTTGACCATTTTTGAGATACCTTGTTTACAAGCTCTATTCAGCAAAATCATATTAAGCTCCGCCCACTCAACATTTTTAAAATCATGAACATGGACATACCAGCTAACATAATTACCCCAAATATGAAACAAAAGAGTCATGCGGTCGCTAAAATATGAACATTTCAAGATTTTTACATTAAGCCCTGCCTACTCATTAATATGCATGCCATCACCATCAAAAACAATAGGGCACATCTACAGACCATGGGCTACATGTATCTGTGTACCACATATGACATGATTCTAGCATATCGTTCTTGAGATATAGTGTTTACGAGATATCCATCTACATACATACATACATATATACACACATACAAACATACATACATATATACATACATACACATATACATATATACACACACACATACATACACAGACACACACACCATCATGACCGCATAGGTTCCTCAATCAGATGTTATCGCATCAGAACTAAAAACAATGGTCATCAGTCAACATATATATATGTAGGGCGTAGGAAAGGGTCAAGAGGAAATTGCACTGGACAATTAAAGTTTGCATAAAACGTTGCTGCTAATCTGGAAATCTTTAATTTTAGGAAACTTTTCTTTATTTTTGGAACTTTCCTTCATTTTTAAAACATTTCCTTCATTTTGGAGAAATTTCCTTCATTTTCGGGAATTTTTTTTATTTGCCTTTAATTTTGGGAAAATATTGCTAAATTTCAACAAAATTTCCAATATTTTTTGTTCAATTTAATTACCATTTTTGTTCTTTCATTCTAAATTATATTTTCCCAATTCTACCTCTCAACTGGGCAGAAAGAACGTAACCAGTAACTTGTTCCTCTCAGAGGGGGAAGCTTTCCAGCTTCGCCCCTACCCCTGCCCTACTTCCTAAGCCTCTATGTATGTGTACAGTATCAAATTTCAGTAAGATCTACTGTACACAAAACTCTTAATACATAATATGAAATAGGCTACAAAAGAATAATCATTTTAATCCTGCCACAAACATTTAATCTCAGTCGAGTGAACCCTGCACAAGGTTTATCCATCTATTTCACATTCCATTTGAAAATAGGTATGCGACCACGTGTTGTGAGAACCGCCACACAACGATACATAGATGCCCCTTTAATAGTGCTAATGAATTTGTTTCCAAGCCAGCCAAATGTACAATACAAACAAAGATGTTATGAATGATATCTTCCTATCATATGATATGAGACCTTTGGGTGGTTAATTAATACTAGACCATCAGTAATGTGGGTATACGTCTTTTGAAATCTACATCTTTTTGAAATCCAGGTCTTTGGAAATCTACATCTTTGGAAATCAACATCTGGTGTGCTTTATTTGTTTATCTTTCAGCTTAGTTATGTTTTACTCTCCCTGTAATATGTACATTGGCTCATGAAATCCTACAAAAGAATCATCATTTTAATCCAACCCTGTAAGCTTAAATCTGTTTATAAAAAGTGCCATTTTATGGGACTGATTGGATTGAGTACAGCATTTATACCACCCCTATGAGGCAAAGGGAGCACTTGCCCCTCCTTTGTTTTCGTTTTTTTTTAATATATATTTGTATCTTAGAATGATTTTGCCCCCTTTCCCCCCACCCCCTCCCCTCTTACTTTCGGTAGGCAAATCCCGCCCATGCCACTATGTATTAATGTCCTATGCCATTGAGAACACTGTTCTCATAACTAATAAATTACACCTCAAAGGCCTTTTTGGAGTATTTTGAAGATCACCTAATGAAACAAAGAATTTATAGAGAAAACAATCTTTGTAGGTTGATCTCAAACTAAGAACTGGCCAGTCAAGGATTGATAACCTTCCTAGGTTAATCTCAAACTAAGAACTGGCCAGTCAAGGATTGATAACCTTCCTAGGTTAATCTCAAACTAAGAACTGGCCAGTCAAGGATTGATAACCTTCCTAGGTTAATCTCAAACTAAGAACTGGCCAGTCAAGGATTGATAACCTTCCTAGGTTAATCTCAAACTAAGAACTGGCCAGTCAAGGATTGATAACCTTCCTAGGTTAATCTCAAACTAAGAACTGGCCAGTCAAGGATTGATAGCCTTCCTAGGTTAATCTCAAACTAAGAACTGGCCAGTCAAGGATTGATAGCCTTCCTAGGTTAATCTCAAACTAAGAACTGGCCAGTCAAGGATTAATAGCCTTCCTAGGTTAATCTTAAACTAAGAACTGGCCAGTCAAGGATTGATAACCTTCCTAGGTTAATCTCAAACTAAGAACTGGCCAGTCAAGGATTAATAGCCTTCCTAGGTTAATCTCAAACTAAGAACTGGCCAGTCAAGGATTAATAGCCTTCCTAGGTTAATCTCAAACTAAGAACTGGCCAGTCAAGGATTGATAACCTTCCTAGGTTAATCTCAAACTAAGAACTGGCCAGTCAAGGATTAATAGCCTTCCTAGGTTAATCTCAAACTAAGAACTGGCCAGTCAAGGATTGATAACCTTTCTAGGTTAATCTCAAACCGTCTTAAAATGTGTGCACAGAAAAGTTTTGTAGACAGTCTGCCATTTCAGGTAAATTGAACATAAGCCTTTTAAAAGAGCATTGGAGATCTAAAGTAGGCCTCATCATGAAATCATCAACAGACCACATTCATATCATATTCTGCATTACCCTGCAAAGGAATTACCGTTTACAATTATCATTTATATCTGAAATGATGTACGGTACATGTTGAAGCAGGAATACATTGCTGTATAAGTTCCAGATGGCTGCATAGAGGTGATGTTTTTGGTGCTGATGTGGATCGCAGGTAGCTCACAATGAGCCACCTTTTCTTGTCATGGTCCAGGTATCTGTTCAGTGGAGCAAAACATTACCGGCCGTTATGTGTGTACACAGTGATTTGTGTATGAATAGGAAGGGGGACCTAAATGAACTTATGCAATTGATTTGATATGTTATTACCAATACAAATAACTTACTTCAGTCTACTTCAATTCATATTTCCAACATTTGAATTAAGTAGTAAATAAACCACATGACAAGTTCAGTTTTTGTCACTTTTTTTGTTTGTTTTTGTTGTAAAGTGACAGAACTGATATTCAAAATATGTTATACAGTATAGCACATATCTGTGTGTGCATCTTCTTCACTTGCATGGGGCAGAGATTTGTTACTTAGAAATGATTAATCCCTGCATCAAGAAAATGGATTGACGTGAGATTGCATACCTTACAAAAATTTCAGGCTGAGGCATGGTGAACTCCCCCAATACATCAGTTTTACATAAGTTGAAATACTAAAAACCACTCATCTTAAACTTGTATTAAACAAATTTAAGACAGCAATTACCACAACCCTTATTCAGTTATCTTTAACATATCATATTTTACTCTCAAAACTGTTATTTGATATAGTACCTCTTATGGATAATAAACTGTAACATGGAAATGTGAATTTAGGTCAAGTAAACCCATAATGATTTATGTTTTAAAAATTCTTGTACCTAAATATATGTACTACAACGGTTTCAATTTTGTGTGCAAAAATGCTCTCTTAACATTGGTTAAAACCTGCATTTCTGAATTTGATGATCAATTACTGCTTATATTAGAAAGATGATACCACTATTCAGGGCACAAGCATTTAATAGATTTTTCCTTGAGTTGAAAAGTGAATTAAAACATGGCTGCATATGAATGCTATCTGTGTTGCATAGGTTTTCCCCTGAAGTGAAAAACAAATAGGCTGGTTTAAGGTTTACAAATGGAAATGGATTGATTCTTGAGCAACCAAGGGTCGTTCAAAAGCGTATCCATGGCAATACTGGCAAAAAAGAGGGCAAAAAGATTCTTTATCTTTAATTGTCAAGAGAACAAGACACAATGGAAAGAAATTTGGAAATTACAAAATGAAATGAAGTATTCTTAAAATAAATATTTCAAGGGGAACAGAAGTTAAAATGAAGACTGTTTTATTCATACAGATAAAAAGGAAAAGATTGTTCGTGAACAGAAGCAAGCAACAAGTTACATGTGCAGTAGGTCCAATATCCTCATCAGTCAAACAGGTAATATATGTAAGCACAGCTAGGACATACAATAAACTACAATAGATATAGATGTGTGTGTGTGTATATATATATATATATATATATATATATATATATATATATATATATATATATATATATATATATATATATATATATATATATATATATATATAATATATATATATATATATATAAATATATCACATAGATATATATATATATATATACATATATATATATATAGATATATATATAGAGAGAGAGAGAGAGAGAGAGAGAGAGAGAGAGAGAGAGATATATATATATAGGGATATATATATATTTATGTATATATATATATATGTGTATAGATATAGATATATAGATCTGTATATAGATCTGTAAATAGATCTGTAAACAGATCTGTATATAGGCCGATTAATTGAAGCACTGATCAGTGGCCAGGTGCATGATAAACAACTAGTGGGTAATCAAAAAATTACCACTTAATAAGTTTTATAGGAGTAAGATAAGTGTTTCATATTATACCTGTTTTTGTTCACATTTCTTGGTTTTACATTATGTATTTTAACTAGAAAGAAACAAGATGAAATATAAGAGACAAAATAAAATATTACTTCAATGTGGAAGCAACATGTAGGTTTTACTCAGTCCACAAGTGGTGTTTTGAGTGACCTGTAAGTTTATTCACTGAATATATATACAAATTTGATCGTAACTTCTTGAATCTTTCAAAGTTTTTTCCAAGACTTTCAAATTCACATATATCTAATTTTTAATGTCACAAATTGGGAGAGTGGTCCACACACCACCTCCAAAACACCAACCACCCTACATTATTGCGCCTATATAAGTGATTTCAATCAATTTTACTTGAACAGTGTATTACACAGCTCTAAGCTCAAAATAAAATGTTTGTTTCCGTTTTACTTATGTTTTTTGTTTTTTCTCAACAGAAACATTCTCCCTTTTTTAAATGAAAACTTACTTGCTTAAGACAATGTGGAAGAATATGTGATTCATATTACAGATCGGTAAAAATTGATGATAAATAAATTAGTTTTATTTTTCATTCCACACTGGCAATAAAACTCTTAGAGTTGGCACTTATATCTGAGAGTCATTCGTCAACCAGAAACTTACAAATACATTATTTTGGCTTAAACCATGCAAGAATATATTTCTAAGGTTAACTTGATTTTGATCCTCCCAAAGCATTATGTACTTTGGAACTTAACACATTCCCAGTAGTAATAATATACTCCTTCACATGTATCTTCCCCTCCCGTCAATCATCACAAAATTAATAAACACCCCTGTCATTTCATGTAATTCAAACACAATTTTTTGAAATGAAATTTATAGAATTGATCGGAATAATCTGATTTCCACTGTGCTCACAAAACACCTACTAAGTGAACAGTCTCAAGAGAGACACTTCTCAGAAACACTTTGGTTCTGAAATATTGACATACCTGGTCAAAATGTAGAAACAGCTTCTACCATTACCAATGACAGATTGCATCAAACAAGGCAACCAAAAAAAGGGGCAAAGTTAAAGGCCATCTATTGTAATTAAAATGTGGCGGCATACAATTTATTTAGAAATGATACTGATTGGCCTATCAATGTAAGTGCACACTGTACTACTGTGTTTCGACCAATCAAAACACAGGGTTTACATTTCATTTACCTCGTACGTAAGAGATGACAAATGGCCTTTAACAGGGAGACGTGGAGACAGTTTAAGCACAGTTCCAAATGAAGCAGATCTCTTTGTAAATAAGTCTTTTCAATCTTATGGAAAGGAAACTGTTTGAAAAGGAAAATGCTGATCATAAGTTACGCCTTTGAGAACTAAATTACGTTACGCCTTTGAGAACAATTACGTTAGGCTTTGAGAACAATTACGTTATGCCTTTGAGAACAATTCCCCTTGCTTTGAGAACAATTACGTTATGCCTTTGAGAAAATTACGCCTTTGAGAACAATGACGTTACGCCTTTGAGAACAATTACGTTACGCCTTTGAGAACATTATGCCTTCGAGAACAATTATGTTATGCCTTTGAGAACAATTACTTTACGCCTTGAGAACTGATTTATGTTACACCTTTAGGAACATTACGCCTTTCAGAACAATTACATAATGCCTTTGAGAACAATTATGTTATGCCTTTGAGAACAATTACTTTACGCCTTGAGAACTGACTTACGTTACACCTTTAAGAACAATTACGTTACGCCTTTGAGAACAATTAAGTTACACCTTTTAGAACAATTACGTTACGCCTTTGAGAACAATTATGTTATGCATTTGAGAACAATTACGTCACGCCTTTGAGAACAATTATGTTACGCCTTTGGGAACAATTACGTTACGCCTTTGAGAACAATTAAGTTACGCCCTTGAGAACAATTACATGCCTTTGAGAACAATTACGTTACACCTTTGAGAACAATTACGTTACGCCTTTAAGAACATTATGCCTTCGAGAACAATTATGTTATGCCTTTGAGAACAATTACGTTATGCCTTTGAGAACAATTACGTTACGCCTTTGAGAACATTTAAGTTACGCCTTTGAGAACAATTACGTTATGCCTTTGAGAACAATTATGTTACGCCTTTGAGAACAATTACGTTACGCCTTTGAGAACAATTAAGTTACGTCTTTGAGAACAATTACATTATGCCTTTGAGAACAATTATGTTACACCTTTGAGAATTACATTACACCTTTGAGAACAATTATGTTACGTCTTTAAAGCAGCTACGTTATACCTTTGAGAACAATTACGTTACGCCTTTGAGAACAATTATGTTACGCCTTTGAGAACAATTAAGTTACACCTTTGAGAACAATTATTTTATGCCTTTGAGAACAATTACCTTATGCCTTTGAGAACAATTACGTTATGCCTTTAAGAAAAATTACGTTACACTTTTGAGAAAAATTACGTTATGCCTTTGAGAACAATTACTTTACGCCTTTGAGAACAATTAAGTTAGGCTTTTGAGAACAAATACGTTACGCCTTTAAGAACAATTTTAAGGCTTTGGTATAATTCTATTAACTGCCATTCAACTAATAGTCCTTTTTTTTGTTTTTTTGTTTAAATGAGTGAAATACACAGAAACCAAACAAACAAATGAAATATTTTAATGCAATTTTAATAACTTTACCTTTTATGAACACATTTATGAACTATAGCCAAAACAGCATTATTTGAGTGAAAGAAGTAATATAAATATCAAATACCAATATGATAAACATGATTTTATGATGTATGATATCACATACATCAGCAACTTCCTTAAAAAAAAACATTGGAGAAAATTATCTGGAGAAATTATTAATATAAATACACTTAACATCTACTGTAAGAATCAATTGTACTTGCCCTTATCCATGAGAATTAATAAGAAAGCTCCATTAAAAACCGGTCTCATAAATGGTTTTCTACAAGATTGCAGCCATTTCCTCTAATCACGTTGGAAGGCACTTTGATAACATCCTTGGAATAAGATTCATTAGGCAGTGTATTGTTTCATTAAACCTATTTGATAGATATCAGCGAGGATCCATCTAATGCTATTTAGAAATACCTCAATGAATGCATCAAGCAGAAGCTATAAACCTGTGGTACAAAGCTTTTTAAACTCAAAAAATGTAGGTAAAGCTTTTTGCAAATTTCTAGCCATCAACCCCATATTGTTACACCTAGCTCTTTTATTGGAAGGTTTGGGAGGTGCAGAGAGTAAATCATTTTTTGCTTCTTGTTTTGTTTATATTTTGACTGAACTGGGTTTGTGACATTTCTTTTCCACCCCTACTCCCAGCAGTAAGAGCCTTAGCGTGCCCAGGTTAATTTATGATGCAGACAAGATCAATAAATCATGATAATTATCCAAGAGACGTAAGTCATTCGTTTGTTTATTTGATCTAACATGTGTTAAGCATATCCAGATCACCCGCCATCTTTGTGACTTAAAGCAACAAAGTACTGAATCTGAAGAAATTAATTCCCTTCTCATACCTGTATAAACCCTGAATAAGAAGAGTGGATCCTCACATCAATTACTTGGTCAGTTAGATGAAGTATGTGGATTGTTGCACATTTCTGTGCCATCTGTCCTTAAGGTATTTTATCTTTAAATAATCTATTTTCCCTGAAGGTGAGATCAGACACTGACTCAACTACCAGCATGTGTGAACTTTAAAGTAGACTTTTGGATCAAGCAGTGGTGTAGCCAAGGGAAATAAGAGGTCCGGATTCCCCACCCCCACCTCTAACCCTCAACTTTTTAAAGGAAATTTACAAACATTTGGGCCATCTAAAAGAAATCTTTTCTGATTTTAAAATACAAAATTACTTCAGAAGTGGGCTAAATTTGTACACTTTGTCTTGGGAGGCGGGTCTAGGACTTTCTCTGACCCCCTCACTTCTTTTTAAGCTGACTATGCCACTAGGGTCAAATTAAACAGAGAAGACAATTTAACTCCTTATTACCTTGCTCAGGCATCAATTTAACTGTAAATTCTGCTTCTTAGAACATGAACTGTAACCAGAGTGAACATCTCTTCTCAATTGGAAAAGACATTTTTCTGGAAGCAGGGAAAGACTGAAAACTTTCCTTTCCTTTTCACTTCTTGATGTGCTTACGAATGAATGCCTGGACTTAAGTTGGATTTTTTGGGAAAAAGTGTGTGTATCACGAGTGGAGAAGAATAGCAGGGGCGTAGCAGGGCATAGCAGGGGCATAGCAGGACATAGCAGAGTGTACCGACCGGGGAAAAGGTGTCACCCCCCCCCCTCCTATCTAGAAAATGAATATCCTGTCGGGAGTTTAGTGTGTCCTTCCCCAGCTAAGAATTCATTATAAACTTGAAGTAGTTTGTATCATGAAGCTTTTCATGTTTGTTTACACCACATCAAAGATTGATTAGTAAATTACATTTTATTTTTTACATTTATTTTGATGATTGTAATAAATCAGTAAAGAAATCCGTTTAAATGTTTTAAGTTTTAATACTTCGTCAAAACTAATTACCAGCCAGGTTATCAGTGGGCAACTCTGAGCTTAACAATATCGATTACAAATCATTGAAATCAGTCCACAATCCCATTCATTGTTCTGACAGAGTAGTGATTACATCAAGGTTGCTTGAGGAAACTTCAATCATGGAGCTATTTAATACCTGGCTGAGCTGAGTAATGTTAGGTAAAAACCACATTAAAAACGTCAGGTCAATTTGTCAAATTGCCAATGATCCATACATGGGTCTGCTATATGGGATCCATATACATCCATTTCACGGAGGCAGAAATTGTGATATTAGTGTTATATGCAATGGACTTATGTTATCTCGTGTTTATTCATTAAAAGGATTTTGTGGGCCCAGTCAAATAAATTTTGTGGACTCGGGTGATATAGTGAAACCGTAAGTAGATGGTGGAAATTACATAGAATGCAAATTAATTCTTTGTTGTCTTTTTCATTCATTTTTGCAAATATTCTACCATAAAATTATGTAAATTCAGGAAGCTTCCGACCTGAGTGGTGCCAGGTAGGGGGCAGGGGATCTACAACCTTTAGCCCTCGTTGGGAAAAAGTCAGGGAAAGTGTGATAAATTTTGCAGTCATGGTTATATAAAATGCTGGCAAATAGCCCCCCCCCTCCCTGCCAGGGAGCACGACCCAGCTCACCCCCCTCCATCAAGGAAAATATGGCACCACACCTGCTTCTGACGCTTCACCCCTGGACCTCAACAGTGGATATTAATCGGGCCTCTGGAACCCCACAGCACAAGAGGTATGGAATCCGGTCAGCACTGACCTGCAGACACCAAAGGCTTCAGTGTTCAAATCAAATTTGGACCCAAAAAAGCGGGGCCTTGTAAAACCCAATAGTAATTGCAGGGGCAACGGCAACACTAATACCAACTACAACACCCATTCATCAGGGACAGATCTACGAGGCTCTAATATTGACACAAACTTGTATTAGATCTGTAAATTTGAATAAAAGAAATACAAACAAAATAATATTTATACAAAAAATTGTTCATTTTTAATGCATCTAAGGCCTCTAAAATGTCTATATTCTTAGCGCTTCCGTGGGCTTCACCCCCTGGACCTCCACCAGGGCTTTGCCCCTGGACCCCACCAGGGACCCTTATGCAGGCTCCTGGACCCCATGCCGGTGCGGGCACACTTTGTGTGTGCAGTGCCACCTAAAGGCAGCACTTTTTTTGCCGGTGCCAGCCATGGCATCTACAAAGCCAGCTATTTTGTCGGGAAAATTTGGCTCACACCCCCTCCCCCCAATAAATTTTCCTCAGAATGCCCTGAAGAATAGTACCTGGGACCCTTAATTTCACAACCACTAAATCTGTTTAGTCTAAAATAAGTCTTCTGTAGGTGATCCATTAATCATATACACAACTGTATGTATGTATTACACTTAAAGTGGTCCTGCCATGCCTTATAAAAAACTTGAGATGGAACCTGCTATAGGTTTTGCATATCCCTAAATTCAATAATCTGTCAAGAAATCCTGGAAATAAGTCTATTTTCATGATGAAAAAGTACTTAGAAATTGATCATCTATTGCTTGTTTCAAAAAAAAAAAGTTGAAAGGAATTTGTGATGTCACAACACTTTGCTACGTCATTTCAGGGACTGCTGATCGTAAACAGTGCATCACACACACACTAACCACGTACAAATAGCGTCTGATTATAAAAAGTTTTTAGGGCTGTTCATTTTTAAGTTCAAGCTATTATAAAAATGATTTGGAAATCAATGAATAACATTCTCATAATGAAGAGGTGTCATTCATTTTTAATTTGAACCACTTGCAGACAAGAAAGGAGGATCAGGCTTACAAGTCCCTTACACGGCCCTACAATACAAAGCATGAAATTCTTACTGTTTCGCAATATTTTGGTAAACAATCAAATTCAACGGAATAGGAACATTTTTTTCTTGGGCGTGGGGGCGGAAAGTTGATTTAGTATGAACCTCACCCCCCTATTAAAAATTCTCATTTTTATCCCATTCATTTTCAGGATTGTGGAAAGTTGTTTTTTGTTTTGTTTTTTAACAAAGAAGAAAAGACAATTAAGATAGTATAAGACACAACGTATGTGGCAGTACATACACGCTCACAGTGCAGTGACCTGTCACCTCCATGTACACATACTAGCTATACATTTTCTCTTATTAAGATAGACCGATCAAACAAAATGTCCACAGGATGGATTTGTGCGTGCAGATCATCCAATCATTTACTTTCACTAAAGCACATGTCTATATCTCAGGTCAATGTCATCCTAACAAGCGGAGCATAACTTGACTTCGAGACCAGGGGGTGCAGTCAAATTTGCCTGACAAAAATGTGCATTTGCCCGACTTATTCAAAATGATATACATGTGTCTATACAATCACATATTATAGAACAGTTGGAAACAGATTCCCCCACCCCCTCCTTTACTGCATACCACCATGTGCCAGCTTACAGGCCCCTGGTGAGATCTGTTGGGGCGAAGCCTTTGTTGACGCCCAGATGGCGAAGCTCCTGGAAGCTCCAAAGATTTCTTGGATTTACAGCTCCAAAATGGCTGAAAATCGACACAATGTTTGATATTTTGATTGATGAAAAAAAGACAATTTCATCGTTTGGGTTACCATTTCTAAACAGGCAGAAAAGAAATTTTCACTGCAAATTGAGAAATTTTGAGCAACTTTGTGGGATTCATTGGCGAAACCTTGGAATTTAGCTTGGCCCCAGAAGCTCTGAAGATTTCTTGATTTTGATGCTCCACAATGTGATAAAAAGAAGACAATTTCATATTATAATGTTTAAATCTTTAAGTTAACATTTTGAAACAAGTAGCGGGGAAATTTTCCCTACAAATTGAACAAATTTGAGCAAAATTGTGGGGTTTATGGGCGAAGCCTTGGAAGTTGGAAGGGGTTCAGAGGTGAAACCCTGGAAGCTCTAAAGATTTCTTGATTTTGATGCCCCAAAAATAATTTAAAATCAACACAAACTTCCAAAATGTAAGTTATGAAAAGAAGACAATTTCAAACTTGAATGTTAAAATTTACTCAGATAACTGGATTAGCATTTGGGCTGTTGGGTTACCATTTTTAAACAGGCAAGAACAATAGGAGAAACTCTCTGAAATTGAGAAAATTCAGACAAAATTGTGAGGTTCATGGACGAAAAAGCCCTGGCCTTAAGATTTCTTGTTTTGATGCCCCAAAATCAACACAAACTGACAGATTTGGAAAAACATTTAAAGGATTAGTTCATGGGTCAAGCAAGTCTATCTTATATAAAAGAGGACTTCAAAAAAAACAAAATAGTGAAAAAAAGCATTCAAAATTATTATTCCGTTAAGAAGATATATTTAAGTTTAAAGTTTGGTATCATTTGTATTATGAAATGACTGAAGTCTGAGGCTTGTGATGTCATCATATTTTGTCTTACAATTTTGTGGCTTAAAACCCATGGGATATGTCAAAAAAGTAGTAAAACTGTATCTAGGAAGGGTATTTATGATATACTACCTGAATAAAGTTTGAGGGAAAATAATCTAAATAGTGAAAGAATTATATAAACTTTCTTTACAATTCATTAACAATTGTGAGGAATGTGAGAATGAAGATGCCAACTTTCCATAGTAGACTTACTACACCAGTCATTTCTACACACGAAAGACACAGCTTATTTCCTTAATGGAATAAAATTTTCGAAAGCTTTTTTTTACAGCCGAGTCGGCGGTCGGGAGAAAATGATTTGGATATAGCTGAGTTGGACCTTACTGAGATATCATTCTACATTTCTGCCCAAATAAAATTGGCATCTGGCCAATGGAGAGGAGGGGATGGGGAAGGGAGGGGGGGTGGGGGGGAGGAGTGCTAGTAGTATAGCCATGAAGGTAACAAAAAACTATATCCAAAACATCTTCAAATGTATTTTTTGTCTTTTTGCAAAGAAATAAAAACGAAGGAATAACCAAATTACTTTCTTTACAATTTTGTTTAAATACTGGGCCATTTTTTGCCCAATGAAATAATAAAAATTGACATTGCCCGACAAAAACATATTTACTTCACCCCCACCCCCTCCCCCCCTTAAGTTACACCCCTGCTCTTAAGCACCCGGTAAACTGACAACTGATATGAAACATGGCCTTGACAAGTGCCATTTGTCACACAGATGGGAAAGGAAACTTCTGCAAACAAGGGCATTATGATTGGTACCCTTCAAATTCTTGGCTTTTGATGACCATACCCTTAAAAATCTTGGCTTTGATGACCATCTTGGCTTTGATGAGGCATATGAAAGCACTTTTGCTAAATAATTTCTACTCCTTAAACATCATGTGCAGAAACTCCTTAATAATTCTTTGTGAAATGTTTTCATTAGTATGTTAAATTCTTTACAGTGAGAATTTGGTGTATTACTGTGTGTTAAGCGCTAATACAGCTTCTATCAAATGTTCTACATTATGATATCAAAGTTCTAAATCTTTTGAAAAGAGGAAAATGGCTGTTTCAGGAAAAAGAGAAATTTTGTGTCAACCATTTCAAGACAAGAACAAAACTATATATTCCTTTAAAGTATAGTAACTAATATATGCTGTAAAATACAGCATAAGCTTCACACACATTAGTTTCAATATATCTTTGAATATGACAAAAGTCACTGTGCTATTTTGAGACACTATGTGAAAACAGATTTTATTCACACACTGCACATGTGTTAGAGGTCAAATGCACATGATGATTTCTTAATAACAGTTGTAGAACTGCCCCACAATAACACACCGGACAAATGACGGCAGTAAAACATAAGAAAATGCAGATCCAACAAAGAAATGATTTAACAACAAAAATATCAATCCTATAACTTGGTTCATTATCTGCTCTCTTAATAGCACACTGACGTATGTCTATGAGCAAGGTAACTTAATGTACCTTGCAAAACTTGTGTCGTTATCCTACAGAGCGCAAACGGATCCCCTTACAACACACACATCCTAATGTAGATGTGTACAAGCTCATTTTCCCTGCAATGTAAATATTAGATTAAATCCCATTAAAATTCCCATAGGAGAAATAATGTTTCATGCTGTATTTTGGATTGAAGCAGAATTGTATCTTGGATTGGAGTGGAGTAGTATTTCAGGCGAATTAGCTTATAGCATAAGTGGGGATTTATGTCACAGACTGAGCAAGGAGGTACCACTTTAGAAAGTGGTACCTCCTTGCTTTGAGCATGTCTGTCTATCTATAACTCTGGAACACACTTATTCAAAAGCCTAAATTCTTTTTGTTATCATGTTTTGAACCAGCAATTTTTCTTCAAATGTAATGAGCTATTTACAATACAGAACCAAAACAAATTAGCACACAGGGTCACTATAGCCATGCAGGTCAAAAGGGTAGGGACAAATAAATTTGGTTTGAATTCTGGCTAGAACTTCATACCATTATATTCAGTGGTACTGGCAGGGGGCATGGGGGCACATCCCCCACCCCCTTCATGTCCATTTCGGGTGCGGGATGTGCCCCCATGCCCGAAATTTAAAAAAATATTTTGTCAAAAATGGCTATTTTTGACCTTTTTTTAATAGGGGGAAGTGGGAGGGGGTAGTCTGTATCATTGTAAAATTATATGCTGCTATATTAGATCATACCATATATTGATGGAGGTGCAAATTTGGCACTTAAAAAACCTGTGTATTGCACACATTCAAAATCTTTTTGGAGCATCTAAAACTTGGAAAATGCAAGGTTTTCCCAGGGGCTTTGTCCCCCGGACCTCTACCGGGGCTTTGTCCCTGGACCCCACAAGAGAGTGAAGAGACTCTTAAGGCAGGCCCCTTGACCCCATTCCAAAAAGGTTTGTGCCCCCAATATCAAACCCTGATGCTGCCACTGCCAATTGGCAACCCACTAGCAAATTAAGTTCAGATACCTTTCTATATTTTGCCATTTAATTTTTTTAGCCAAATTATTTTCCACAACATAAACTTATTTTGCTTCATTCCCCAAACTTTCCTTGCATGATGGAGATGATAATCTTTCCCCTTCCTGTATGTATACTTAGGGCCAAATATGCATAATGCATACCTGAGTGAATGTTCTTCACATAAATCCAGTGAACAACAAACTTGCAAAATTCTTGCACTGGGTCAAGAAATCAATCTGACACAGCCAAAGTGTTTCCTAAATTCTCAACAGTACAACCATAAAATATCTAACCTCATAATCTGGCAGTCCATGTGCTACCACTGCACTGCCACAAATAAACCAACTACTCTTGAAATTACATTAAATCCTATTTCATACAAGATCTTAACACTTACGGAACAAAATATAGCAAAATAAAACTTAATCCGGAATCAGCATAAATACTGGATTATTTTCAAAAGCACAAATCTGGAAAAATCTACAGATCTGATCACTTGTTTCTGATCACCAATAAGAATAATATTATGCTTTTTATCCAAACTTCCATTACTGAAAAACACTATCAGTGGCATTATTTAACACACAAATTTTAAACAAGTGAGAAAAAAGATAACAAAAATCGAAATGAATTCTAAATTTGACATAAATCAATGTTTCATGCAGATTTGTAACCCTCCCATCTTCATTACCTGGAATAGGAAAACTACACCCACTGAAGGTCATTTGCGAGAATCTTAACAGTGTTTGCACTGACAATGGCCGTCATGTCAGAAATTAATCAACCATATGCATAATTATCTACCTTTAAAACAGCTGTAATTCTCTGATCTGTATGTGACACTTGCGTTGGCTTGCTCTTTGACACATGGAATGAAACTGATACACATGTTAACGACCACTAGCTTATCTACCTAAAGACGTCACTTAAATAAAAGTGCAATAACATAATAAACTTCATTTGTTTCATATTTATTTTGCTTTTAGGGCAACATTTACCATGATTATATCTTCTCTCAATTACAGGCTTGAAACCATAAGTCATAAGGTTAATTTGGCAGACCAAGGATTTTGATTTTTTATTTCAGTGTAATTGGGAATCCCATGCAGCAGTATGCAATCTCTGCAAATATTATCAGTTCTATGGTTAGATATTCCATGAACGCCTCAAGAATTAACTTAAAGAAGCACAGTAGGCTTGGTTAAACAAATCTAAAACATTGCGCATAATGAGTAAAGAAGCATCGGCTTGGTTAAACAAATTTAAAGACTTCCACATTGAGTAAGAAGCAAATGATAGGTAGGCTTCATTAAATGAATCTAAAACATTACCACGTTGAGTAAAAAAGCTAAGTTTGGCTTGGTTATTAATTCTAAAACATTGCCGCATAATGAGCAGAGAATAGTAGGCTTGTTTAAACAAATCTAAAACATTGCCACATTGAGTAAGAAGCATAGTACGCTTGGTTGAATTAATCTAAAACATTGCCGCATTGGGTAAGAAGCATAGTAGGTCAGGTTAAACAAATCTAAAACATTGCCACATTGAGTAAGAAGCATAGTCGCCTTGGTTAAGCAATTCTAAAACATTGCGCATTAATTAAGTAAGAAGCATAGAAGCCTTGGTTAAACAAATCTAAAACATTGCCACATTGAGTAAGAAGCATAGTCGCCTTGGTTAAGCAATTCTAAAACATTGCCACATTGAGTAAGAAGCATAGTAGCCTTGGTTAAGCAATTCTAAAACATTGCCACATTGAGTAAGAAGCATAGCAGCCTTGGTTAAGCAATTCTAAAACATTGCGCATTAATTAAGTAAGAAGGCATAGTAGGCTTGGTTAAACAATCTAAAACATTGCCACATTGAGTAAAAAGCATAGTCGCCTTGGTTAAACAATTCTAAAACATTGCCACATTGAGTAAGAAGCATAGTCGCCTTGGTTAAGCAATTCTAAAACATTGCCACATTGAGTAAGAAGCATAGTAGCCTTGGTTAAGCAATTCTAAAACATTGCGCATTAAATAAGTAAGAAGCATAGTGGGCTTGGTTAAACAATCTAAAACATTGCCACATTAAGTAAGAAGCATAGTAGCCTTGGTTAAGCAATTCTAAAACATTGCGCATTAATTAAGTAAGAAGGCATAGTAGGCTTTGTTAAACAATCTAAAACATTGCCACATTGAGTAAGAAGCATAGTCGCCTTGGTTAAGCAATTCTAAAACATTGCCACATTGAGTAAGAAGCATAGTAGCCTTGGTTAAGCAATTCTAAAACATTGCGCATTAATTAAGTAAGAAGCATAGTGGGCTTGGTTAAACAATCTAAAACATTGCCACATTAAGTAAGAAGCATAGTAGCCTTGGTTAAGCAATTCTAAAACATTGCGCATTAATTAAGTAAGAAGGCATAGTAGGCTTTGTTAAACAATCTAAAACATTGCCACATTGAGTAAGAAGCATAGTCGCCTTGGTTAAGCAATTCTAAAACATTGCCACATTGAGTAAGAAGCATAGTAGCCTTGGTTAAGCAATTCTAAAACATTGCGCATTAATTAAGTAAGAAGGCATAGTAGGCTTGGTTAAACAATCTAAAACATTGCCACATTGAGTAAAAAGCATAGTCGCCTTGGTTAAACAATTCTAAAACATTGCCACATTGAGTAAGAAGCATAGTCGCCTTGGTTAAGCAATTCTAAAACATTGCCACATTGAGTAAGAAGCATAGTAGCCTTGGTTAAGCAATTCTAAAACATTGCGCATTAAATAAGTAAGAAGCATAGTGGGCTTGGTTAAACAATCTAAAACATTGCCACATTAAGTAAGAAGCATAGTAGCCTTGGTTAAGCAATTCTAAAACATTGCGCATTAATTAAGTAAGAAGGCATAGTAGGCTTTGTTAAACAATCTAAAACATTGCCACATTGAGTAAGAAGCATAGTCGCCTTGGTTAAGCAATTCTAAAACATTGCCACATTGAGTAAGAAGCATAGTAGCCTTGGTTAAGCAATTCTAAAACATTGCGCATTAATTAAGTAAGAAGCATAGTGGGCTTGGTTAAACAATCTAAAACATTGCCACATTGAGTAAGAAGCATAGTCGCCTTGGTTAAGCAATTCTAAAACATTGCCACATTGAGTAAGAAGCATAGTAGCCTTGGTTAAGCAATTCTAAAACATTGCACATTAATTAAGTAAGAAGGCATAGTAGGCTTTGTTAAACAATCTAAAACATTGCCACATTGAGTAAGAAGCATAGTCGCCTTGGTTAAACAATCTAAAACATTGCCACATTGAGTAAGAAGCATAGTTGCCTTGGTTAAACAATTCTAAAACATTGCGCATTAATTAAGTAAGCATAGTAGGCTTGGTTAAACAATCTAAAACATTGCCACATTGAGTAAGAAGCATAGTAGCCTTGGTTAAGCAATTCTAAAACATTGCGCATTAATTAAGTAAGAAGCATAGTAGGCTTGGTTAAACAATCTAAAACATTGCCACATTGAGTAAAAAGCATAGTCGCCTTGGTTAAACAATCTAAAACATTGCCACATTGAGTAAGAAGCATAGTCGCCTTGGTTAAACAATCTAAAACATTGCCACATTGAGTAAGAAGCATAGAAGCCTTGGTTAAGCAATTCTAAAACATTGCGCATTAATTAAGTAAAAAGCAGAGTAGGCTTGGTTAAACAATCTAAAACATTGCCACATTGAGTTAGAGGAATAGTCGGCTTGGTTAAACAATCTAAAACATTGCCACATTAAGTAAGAAGCATAGTCGCCTTGGTTAAGCAATTCTAAAACATTGCGCATTAATTAAGTAAGAAGCATAGTGGGCTTGGTTAAACAATCTAAAACATTGCCACATTGAGTAAGAAGCATAGTAGCCTTGGTTAAGCAATTCTAAAACATTGCGCATTAATAAGTAAGAAGCATAGTAGGCTTGGTTAAACAATCTAAAACATTGCCACATTGAGTAAAAAGCATAGTCGCCTTGGTCAAACAATCTAAAACACTGCCACATTGAGTAAGAATCATAGTCAACTTGGTTAAACAAATCTAAAACATTGCCACATGTACACATAAACAAGAAAATCTGTTTTGATGGAAAAGGTTTTGGTAAACAATATTTACATATAAAATTTCTCTAACATAGCAGGAATCTTCAGTAGTGTTGAAATCACATGGCTGATCAGAGGTAGACAGTTGATGAATCAGCTAAGGTTCCAAAACATGAGCTGTTAATTGTAGTCATATGCGACAAAGATGAGTATCTGTGTAATATTTTCAATGCTTATATGTTGTTGTTTTTTCCTCAAAATAAGCCAATCATATTTTAGTCACAATTTGTGGGTATATGTGCAGACGAAGTTTAAAAATTATTTTTAACCCAGAATTGCCTATTCTGTTCCAGATTGTTTCATGACAGAAAGAATTGCAAGTGATAGATTCATTCAAGATGGATGGGAATTTAGTTCGAATAAATTCTTGCAAAATGGCACATATTTTTTTTAACAACCATTGTTACACAAATATTATAATTGTCTCTTGCTGTGCAGAATGCTGTAAGGAATCATCTGGCTCAATACCTTAAGCAACCAACTATAATCAACCTAAATACATATTTAACACCATCTCCCAAGTATGCTCGTGCTGCAGCTTCATAGCATTAAATCAAGTTAAATTAACCCTTAAGTTATCTGCTTATACAGTCCATTAAAATGGCTGGTTTTGAAGATAAGTTTTGGGCTGAAGGTAAAAATATTGGGCATGCACACTACACTGAGCGGTAGGTAAATGAATTATGCACGTTCTCCTTACTCACCCCAGTGAAGTGATTTATTACCAGCAATTCGTTTGTACACACTAGAGGTATTCAACTTTGATGGCTAGGCTTTATTTATGGGTTTTAATTGAAAATGCACACAGGTGCAGGTAACAGTATGAAGCATAGACATGAAGCATAGATATGAAGCATAGACATGAAGCATAGATATGAAGCATATACATGAAACATAGATAGGAAGCATAGACATGAAGAATAGATATGACGCATAAATATGAAGCATTGTTGTGGCATAACAAATGGAAGATCAAAGATATATTTCTAAAATACCTTCAAACTCTGTAAAAACATTGGAAAATTTGAAGAGAAACGATAGTTTTGAAATTATATTGGTCATAATAGATTTGAGGAGCAAGGTTACTTTGGCTATAGTAAAAACGGCAAAGACATAGTATAAGCCTCATTGGAATGGGCGAGGAAGGGGGGGGGGGAACAAAACTGTATCATACCTGACACTAGCCTGAGCATAACTTTGGCCGAATGTGCTTCAAATCTTGTAATTTTGTGACTTCCCTACCCCTCCCACCAGTAGAAAGATCCTGCTTGTGGACCACAGTGTGAAATGGCTGGATTAATAAAACCTGGAATCAAAACTCACACAAAAAAAGTCATTTGTATTTTGAGAAAAAAGCCCCTCAAATTGAAGAAAAAAAGTGCTGCACAGTCCAAATTGTAAATAGGCCTACTTTGGTAGTGAAATCTTCTCAGGAGGGAGGGGCCCCAGGGGTGTACACAGCCTTTTAGATTGGAGAGGGTGTTCAGCAAATGAAAATACCTGGACCTTTTATCATATTTTCTGTCCTTTTTGTAAGACCCTTTCGACCCCCATGGCTACACCTATGGGGTATCTTACGCCTCTGATCCTTTGGTCATGAAAAATAATTTTATTTGATAAAATGTAGCACAAAATATCATCACTGCATAAAATCATCTTCATCACAAATCACTACCAGAACTTAACATTTTCATATTAAAACTATAATGCAGCCCAGCTGATAATCACCTCACAAGCTAACATTGTGCTATAATGCAGCCCAGCTGATAATCACCTCACAAGCTAACATAATGCTATAATGCAGCCTAGCTGATAATCACCTCACAAGCTAACATTGTGCTATAATGCAGCCTAGCTGATAATCACCTCACAAGCTAACATTGTGCTATAATGCAGCCCAGCTGATAATCACCTCCCAAGCTAACATTGTGCTATAATGCAGCCCAGCTGATAATCACCTCACAAGCTAACATTATGCTATCATGCAGCCCAGCTGATAATCACCTCACAAGCTAACATTGTGCTATAATGCAGCCCAGCTGATAATCACCTCACAAGCTAACATTATGCTATAATGCAGCCTAGCTGATAATCACCTCACAAGCTAACATTATGCTATAATGCAGCCCAGCTGATAATCACCTCACAAGCTAACATTGTGCTATAATGCAGCCCAGCTGACAATCACCTCACAAGCTAACATTATGCTATAATGCAGCCCAGCTGTTAATCACCTCACAAGCTAACATTGTGCTATAATGCAGCCCAGCTGATAATCACCTCACAAGCTAACATTGTGCTATAATGCAGCCCAGCTGATAATCACCTCACAAGCTAACATTGTGCTATAATGCAGCCTAGCTGATAATCACCTCACAAGCTAACATTGTGCTATAATGCAGCCCAGCTGATAATCACCTCCCAAGCTAACATTGTGCTATAATGCAGCCCAGCTGATAATCACCTCACAAGCTAACATTGTGCTATAATGCAGCCTAGCTGATAATCACCTCACAAGCTAACATTGTGCTATAATGCAGCCCAGCTGATAATCACCTCACAAGCTAACATTGTGCTATAATGCAGCCTAGCTGATAATCACCTCACAAGCTAACATTGTGCTATAATGCAGCCCAGCTGATAATCACCTCACAAGCTAACATTGTGCTATAATGCAGCCTAGCTGATAATCACCTCACAAGCTAACATTGTGCTATAATGCAGCCCAGCTGATAATCACCTCCCAAGCTAACATTGTGCTATAATGCAGCCCAGCTGATAATCACCTCCCAAGCTAACATTGTGCTATAATGCAGCCTAGCTGATAATCACCTCACAAGCTAACATTGTGCTATAATGCAGGCCAGCTGATAATCACCTCACAAGCTAACATTGTGCTATAATGCAGCCTAGCTGATAATCACCTCACAAGCTAACATTGTGCTATAATGCAGCCCAGCTGATAATCACCTCACAAGCTAACATTGTGCTATAATGCAGCCCAGCTGATAATCACCTCTCAAGCTAACATTGTGCTATAATGCAGCCCAGCTGATAATCACCTCCCAAGCTAACATTGTGCTATAATGCAGCCCAGCTGATAATCACCTCCCAAGCTAACATTATGCTATAATGCAGCCCAGCTGATAATCACCCCCCAAGCTAACAGTGTGCTATAATGCAGCCCAGCTGATAATCACCTCCCAAGCTAACATTGTGCTATAATGCAGCCCAGCTGATAATCACCTCACAAGCTAACATTATGCTATAATGCAGCCCAGCTGATAATCACCTCACAAGCTAAAACACTGTGTTATCAATAATGCAGCCCAGCTGATAATCACCTCGCAAGCTAACATTGTGCTATAATGCAGCCCAGCTAATAATCACCTCCCAAGCTAAAACACTGTATTATCTATAATGCAGCCCAGCTGATAATCATCTCCTAAGCTAAAACATTGTGCTATGCAGCTGTCTTGTTCACACCAGTTGCTAAAAGATCAAGGGTCTTCCATGCTAACCTTTATGCAGTAATGAGAAAGCTTGAATACATGTTTTTACTTGCAGCACGCACTCCAAGTGCTCTTGGAATATGTTTATCATACAAATAAAGGAATCTTGAAAAAGCCACAAGAAGCAGGAGGCATCTAAATGGCAATTCCCTGATGCGAGTAATGATTACTGATATAATGGTAAATTCAGGTGTCATTAGAGCTGTTGATTTGCGATTAATCCACTAAACATTTGATCGCCAAAATTTGTGAGCATTTAGCGATTAATTCAAACCAATATTTAGCGATTAATTGCAACCAATCTTCCCAAAAAAATTGTTTAAAAAAACAATCTTTTAGGTGTTCAATGAAATTTTCGTTGAACTGGTACAACCCCTACACATAAAATCTATGCATTTTCGGAAAACAGACCAAGAATCTCACCAAAATGCAAGTATCACGTCATAAAATTACCCGTATGGCTGATAAAACTAGTTGAAAAGAAAAGATTGTGGGATTAGATGACCTTCAAACAGGTGTAGAAATGCAATATCAGCAAGAAATGTTGCCGTTTTTGGCCTTACTTAGCACTGCTAAAGCTTTATTAATCTTCATACTCCAACTCCTTCGCTCTGAATTAGAGTATGAACGATTATATACATAAAAAATGTACACGCTTAAGCAAAGTCAATGGACTTCAACCCGGGGGTAGGGGAATGAAGAATTTGATACTAAAAGTGGCAGGGGGGTGTGCAGCCCACCAACTAATAAACATACCCGCAGCAATTGGCAGATGTTGTGGTAACTAACTGCAGTATGAAATTATACAATTTTGATACCCGCAGTATGAGTATTCAACAAAAAAATTGTAAAAATGGACCAGCAGTACAAAATTAACACAGTAAAACCTAATTTTTTGGGACCTGCACTACGAAAATGATGAAAATAAAATAAAAAATTTACTAAAATGTTTTTGTTTTTTATTTGTAAAAAAAGATACCTACACTACGAAAATGGTACTCATGCGGCACATATATATATATATACCTCACATATGGAAGTTCCCCCCCCCCCCTCCCTCCATGCTTCAATGTGTGTTTTCAACAAAAGTTGCTGAGAAATTCTGGGCAACTTGATTTTCAGTATAAAGACTTTCACATTTTAACCTGAAAATCACTACACGGAAACAAGAATTGGTTTTACACTTTGTGAATATCACATTATCTCAATTACCTAAAAGGATGAACATTTGTCAATTAAAAATAAGGTTTCGACACATTTTCTGCGACAAAAATGTAACACACACATAAGCATTATTTCCAACC
>JAIGNY010001454.1:980000-1087500 GCA_020152595.1 Chiridota heheva
TACATACATGATACAGTACATGTAATGATACATGCTAGCTTGGCAGATATGCAGCCCTTAAGGCAATGAAAATCCAGCTGCCCTAGTTAAAAAAACATGAACTGTGTGTATGCATAAAATGATTAATGATTAGAGTACACTCTTCTTCTGCCCCACAAGATGAATGGGGAAATGGGAGACTTTATTTTGCAGTTATAATTCTCCTCTAGAAAGCTGGGGGTGAAGGGAAATATGTAGTAGAGCATAGTATTCTGCCCCCTCAAAGAGATCAACCCCAACCCTCATATGCTCAACATACACATCCAAAATTCAAAAATTTAAAGGCAAAAAATTGTTAAATTAAAAAATAGTTATTTTATTGTGAACTCCCACCAGAAAGTAGGGTGACATATCCCCCTGTCCCCAGGAATAAGGTTATGTGTTATAACCACCACCTCCCCACATCATCCCACTGCCTCCCCACATCACCATCTCTCCACATCACCATCTCTCAACAACATACACACCCTCACATTAATTACCCCCTCTCCATTCCTTCAGACTCAATAACAACCTCCCCACATCACCCCTCCCCACATCACCCCTACCCACATGACCAACTCACTACATCACTACCTCTCCACAACATTCCCCCACCCTCATATTGTCCCTTTCTACTCCTTCAGGCTCAAACCACATCCGCTAATGTCGAAACGCTTCAGCATCAAAAAGACCATATAAAAATCTAACATCAATAACCAGTTTTCCCAATAACAAACATTAATGTTAAAGGTACTGTATGATCCCCCTCCTTCACAGCAGTAAACATGCCATAAACAGTGTGCCTTCTGCACTTTCTATTTCTATGGTATTTGCTTATAACTAGTTCAAATAATTGTGCTATTTGCATCCAATTAAGCAAACAACATTACATTTAAAAGCAGTCACTAAAAAAAGCAGACGCTGGGAATAATTGCAAAGATTGCAGAAAAGCACACAAACTGAACTTACGATGTAAGTGAGCATGCTGAGGAGATTCACTTTATAAGTAATGTCTGAATTTGTTTTCACATCAGCATACAGTATGAGGTGGAGATGTGCAGGTGCATAACCCTGTCAGCATCTAAATAGTTTAACACAAAGGTTGGCAGTGAGGGGTGGAGTGTTCAAAATATTATTGAGGGGTCTAATGAGGCCATCAGGTGACTAAGATAACAATATTGGGGGGATAATTAGGTCAGGGCATTGTTAACATATGTTCACCTAAAACTATTGGGGGTTGAAGCCCCCAGACCTCCTCCCGGCTCTGCCAACCCTGCTCAGAAGTGGACATTCTCTCATATATGTTCCTAAACTAATAAATTAGATACAGGAAAATTGAGATATACATGTACTCTTCCCAGGCTTTCTGAATCCTTATCTACCATTTTCTTCTAAATCTTGATACCCATATATCGTTTTTCAATTTTTAAAACATGGTGACCATTTTCTGATTTTTTTCAATATTTTAATAACAATAAGGTCATCACCAACTGGGATGAAGTTCAAAAGGTAAAATTGTTCAAATGAAAAACATTAATATGCTTTGTTGTTTGTAAAGATGCACTTTCTGTTTTTTCATTTCTGTCTTTGTAAACTTTTTATTTACCACTGCCTTATGAAGAATCAATATTAAAATATCTATTTTCTAAAATGAGCAAATGATGATATGAATTAGCTAAAGACACACCCACACAATCTGCACTGGATTTTTCAAACAGTGTTCAAATTCCTCACAAATCATTTTTCCTTGAAAATCATTTAAACATGATGTACCCCAAGCTTCCTGGTATAACATGATGTACCCCAAGCTTCCTGGTATAACATTATGTACTCCAAGCTTCCTGGTATAACATGATGTACCCCAAGCTTCCTGGTATAGCATGATATACCCCAAGCTTCCTGGTATAACATGATGTACAACAAGCTTCCTGGTAGAACATGATGTAACACAAGCTTCCTGGTATAACATGATGTACCCCAAACTTCCTGGTATTAAACATGATGTACCCCAAGCTTCCTGGTATAACATGATGTACCCCAAGCTTCCTGGTATACCATGATGTACCCCAAGCTTCCTGGTATAACATGATGTACCCCAAGCTTCCTGGTATAACATGATGTACCCCAAGCTTCCTGGTATAACATGATGTACCCCAAGCTTCCTGGTATAACATGATGTACCCTAAGCTTCCTGGTATAGCATGATGTACCCCAAGCTTCCTGGTATAACATGATGTACCCCAAGCTTCCTGGTAAAACATAATGTACCCTAAGCTTCCTGGTATAACATGATGTACCCCAAGCTTCCTGGTATAACATGATGTACCCCAAGCTTCCTGGTATAACATGATGTACCCCAAGCTTCCTGGTATAACATGATGTACCCTAAGCTTCCTGGTATAGCATGATGTACCCCAAGCTTCCTGGTATAACATGATGTACCCCAAGCTTCCTGGTAAAACATAATGTACCCTAAGCTTCCTGGTATAACATGATGTACTCCAAGCTTCCTGGTATAACATGATGTACTCCAAGCTTCCTGGTATAACATGATGTACCCCAAGCTTCCTGGTATAACATGATGTACCCCAAGCTTCCTGGTATAACATGATGTACCCCAAGCTTCCTGGTAAAACATAATGTACCCTAAGCTTCCTGGTATAACATGATGTACTCCAAGCTTCCTGGTATAACATGATGTACCCCAAGCTTCCTGGTATAACATGATGTACTCCAAGCTTCCTGGTATAACATGATGTACCCTAAGCTTCCTGGTATAGCATGATGTACCCCAAGCTTCCTGGTATAACATGATGTACCCCAAGCTTCCTGGTAAAACATAATGTACCCTAAGCTTCCTGGTATAACATGATGTACTCCAAGCTTCCTGGTATAACATGATGTACTCCAAGCTTCCTGGTATAACATGATGTACCCCAAGCTTCCTGGTATAACATGATGTACCCCAAGCTTCCTGGTTTAACATGATGTACCCCAAGCTTCCTGGTATAACATGATGTACCCCAAGCTTCCTGGTATAACATGATCTACTCCAAGCTTCCTGGTATAACATGATGTACTCCAAGCTTCCTGGTATAACATGATGTACCCCAAGCTTCCTGGTATAACATGATGTACCCCAAGCTTCCTGGTTTAACATGATGTACCCCAAGCTTCCTGGTATAACATAATGTACCCTAAGCTTCCTGGTATAACATGATGTACTCCAAGCTTCCTGGTATAACATGATGTACCCCAAGCTTCCTGGTATAACATGATGTTCCCCAAGCTTCCTAATACAACATGAAATGTCCCTTGATGACTTGTGCTCCAATTACTCACTGTGTTCATCAATTCAACACATGTAAATTAACGTAAGCAGTGAGCTATGACCATGAATGATGCAAGCGATGCATTTCTTGAACAGATGCATACAGTAATTGGAGCATCCACAGATGACACCTTTTCATCCCGCCTTATGGCTAGGTCTATTTTTAGAGGAAATAAAGGAAAAATATAACAAACTTCAAGAAAATGAGTGTTTTGTTTATTAACAGCAGTGTCAAAGTGGAGGGGGCATGCATGTAAATGACTTACAGGGGCAGATCTAGGAAACTCACGAGGAGGGGATTTTGGTTATTATGATAAAACACTTTTTGGAGGGGGAGGTGGTTGGAACTTTTTCGGAGGGGGTGGTGGTTGGAACTTTTTATGAGGGGGTGGTGGTTGGAACTTTTTCTGAGGGGTGGTGGTTGGAACTTTTCGGAGGGAGTAGTGGTTGCAATTTTTTCCCAGGGGGTGGTGGTTGGAACTTTTTCTGAGGGGGCTGGTGGTTGGAACTTTTTTAGAGGGGGGTGGTGGTTGGAACTTTTTTCAGAGGGGTGGTGGTTGAAACTTTTTCGGAGGGGGTGGTGATTGGAACTTTTTCAAAGGGGTGGTGGTTAAAACCAATCCCCAGAACCAGCAGCGGTGCCAGGATTAAATATCAGGGGACCCAATCCAAAACAGTGTTTTATGAGCAGTTTTGTCATAACTAATGGAGCATATTGGGACAAGAGTGCAGTCTTATAAGCACAGACAGCAGCGGAAATGTAGGCTACTTCCTGAAAGGAAACCACCTTCCTTAATGCATGTTTTCTTTTGATTGGGAAATTATTAACAAGAAATTAAAGGAAAATTTGGCAAAATCATTGGAAGTTTTGGTCAAATTTGGTATCTTGACTAAATTCCTTCTCCCCTCGTGGGAAATAGGGCCAGAGAAATTTTGTATCATTTCACAATAATTCATAAAAATTTACCAAATATCGAAGAAAAATTACCCCCAAAATGAAGAAAATTGCATGAAAATTAAAGAAATTTCCTGAACATTAAAGATAATATCCCAAACTCTAAATGAAATTTCCCCTACATTAAATTAATTTGATGAAAATTTACCTAAAATCGACGAAAAAGTGACATAAAATGAAGAAAATTTTCCAAAAATTACACGAAAATTAAAGAAAATGTTCAAATAATGAAAGTGATTTCCCATACATACATTGAAAGAAATTTCCCGAAATTCATTTACCGGAAAATTGCCCCAAAATGAAGGATTTTTCCAAAAATTGCATGAGAATTAAGGAAATTTCCCAAACATTGCAAGGGATATTATAAACATTGAAGGAAATTTCCCAAAATTTTCAGAAAATTTTCCCTAGATCTAAAAAACAGCCTCAAAATGAAGGAAAATTTCCGAAAAGTTTTGAAATTTACAAGAGAATGAAAGAAATTGCTTAAATATTAAAAGTGACAGAATATTGAACAAATATTGCTCCAAAATAAAGGAAAGGCTAAATAAATTGTACAAGAATTAAGGAAATTTCCCAAAATTGAAAGAAAATTCCCACACACTGAAGAAAATTCCCAGAAAACTGAAGAAAAGTTTCTCAAAGATGAAGCAAATTTCCAGAAAATTAAAGAAAATTACCCCAAAATAAAGGAAATTATCCAAAAATTGCACGAGAATAAAGGAAATTTCAAACAGATTAAAAGATTGAAATTCCCGAAAACTGACTGAATGAAGGAAATTTACAAGGAGAAGATTCTGGTCATTATTGGAGTCATGAAAAATGTTGGAATTTTTTTGGAGGGCCCACAGAACCTCTCTCCCCCTCCTCCTCCCCCTTATAGATGGACCGCCTCTGAACCAGTTCTGAAGTCACCACAAAGTGAAAATTTAATTAGCCCATTGACTGGAGTTACATTACAAACAGGGATTTGTGCTGTGCCCACAGTGAACAGGTTTAATCAAATCATGACCCCTCCCCAATCAGAAAAAGTAATAATTGGCAAGTCCCTTGACAAGTCCATTGGCAAGTCTATTGGCAAGTCTCGTGGCAAGTCTATTTAAAAGACTATTGAGAATTCATAAACAAACATAAAAAGGTATCTGTTGTTGTCCTCTTCACACACTTTACTCCTGAAAGCTTGGACTACATGAGAATGTATCTCATTTTAGAGTGATATTATGAACTGATCAATTCATAGGGCATAATCAGATGGACTCCCTGATCAGATTAACCTACCAATTCTCAAGCTGTACCTATTCCTTGTTCGTGATGTTGGTTTCATAATCCTCAAATACTGTGCTCTCATTTTTTTTTGATAATAACAGGAAATTGTGATTTCCAGAAATGTGATTTCCTTATTAGAAATATATTTTAATAGCTTGGGCAAATTTTAAACTATTACAAAAATGTATAACAATAATAACAAAAAAGTTTATATAGATGCATGAGAATATCCTTTATCTTTATGCACTTTTGGATTTGTTTACAACTTGATTTGGCATATAGAATATTACATATGATAAGAATCAAAAACAACATTTGCAGTTTGATTTATTGTACAAGTGCTAAGGTAGTGATTGAACAATCTTATAATACAAAGAATCACAACATGGCTTCATTTCACAACAGTTAAAGACCTGCTTAACCAAGAATGTTATGTACACCACTTATATTGTATTAGTCACAGAGTTGTAAATAACAAAAAATGACTCAATAGTTTGTAGTAAGAACGCACACTGACTGGATGCAACAATAGCCAAGTCATGAATATTTGATGAATGTTTCTATGCCATCACGGTCTGACCAGGGAAAAATCCATATCTTGAATATGGGACTTTGTTTGAATACAAATAGATGATTCCCACTATGGGGGTAAGTTATGCAGTAGTTGTGCAACAAGAGAAAGGGAGTGTGTGATTTGAACTGCTGGTCTGACTACCTGTATATGCCAAATAATGGGAAGGGTTGTGACCATAATGGGAGGGGGTAGATTAAATAAGGGTCAGGCAACTAAGGTTAAATAATGGGGAGGATTATGCCAAATTATGGAAGGGTTAAGCCAGTTGATTGCAGAGGATAGGCCATATGATAGGGATATACCAAATGATGGGAGGGGGGGATTAGGACAGCTCATAGGAGAGTGATAGCCCAAATGATATGGAGTGGTAGGCCAAATTTTTCAGGATCGAATTAAAAGGGGAGCGATAGCCAAATCCAAATTACAAAATAATACAATGCTTTTTATATCAACAAGTATCAAGTCAAAAGAGAAATTGTGTATTGTACATCTTCCCATGATCTTAACAGAGCCAGTATTTGCCCTACTTCTGTATCATAACAATCCTTATTCTCTACGAATTCAGATCCAAATAAAGAACTTTCTGTCATAATATAAGTATGTATATTCCAAAGTATTCTTATGTTAATTCATCACTTCAGTGATTCCATTTTATGTTACACACAAAAAGCAAATTCCTTTTATTTATTATATGTCATTTCTAAGAGAAAGCTTGGGTATTTCAAAGAGAAATTGATTCATATGATTAGTTGCATGATCTAATTTACCGTAAGTTTGTTGAAAGTGTATGTATTATATGTTCTACGTTGTTGCTGTAAGCATTGCCATGTTGTAAATATAAAAAGGCCAGTGGCCCATTAAGTAAATAAACTGGATTGAATTGAATTGAATAAAGGGCCCAAACCCCATCTCTTCACATAACGCAGTGCTCCTTATATTTTCTGCAAAACAATTATATATGGTCCACAATGCCGGGCGCCTGGGGCCGGTGGCATAGCCAGGATTTTCATATTAGTGGGGCAACTAACAGAAATAAACTAACAGGATACAAAATATGGCCCCTGCCAACAAACAGTACAAATTTTGAACCAATAAAAATGGAATAAGAAGGAGAATTGGTGGGGCGATTGCCCCCTCTGGCCACCATTTGGATATGCCACTGACTAGGGCTACTCCCTCAGAGCCTGCGTCTACTCCCTCAGTGCCTGCGTCTACTCCCTCAGTGCCTGCGTCTACTCCCTCAGTGCCTGGATCTACTCCCTCAGTGCCTGGGTCTACTCCCTCAGTGCCTGGGTCTACTCCCTCAGTGCCTGGGTTTACTCCCTCAGTGCCTGGGTCTACTCCCTCAGTGCCTGCATCTACTCCCTCAGTGCCTGGGTCTACTCCCTCAGTGCCTGGGTCTACTCCCTCAGTGCCTGGGTCTACTCCCTCAGTACCTGGGTCTACTCCCTCAGTGCCTGGGTCTACTCCCTCAGTACCTGGGTCTACTCCCTCAGTGACTGGGTCTACTCCCTCAGTGCCTGGGTCTACTCCCTCAGTGCCTGGGTCTACTCCCTCAGTGCCTGGGTCTACTCCCTCAGTGCCTGGGTCTACTCCCTCAGTGCCTGGGTCTACTCCCTCAGTGACTGGGTCTACTCCCTCAGTGCCTGGGTCTACTCCCTCAGTGACTGGGTCTACTCCCTCAGTGACTGGGTCTACTCCCTCAGTGCCTGGGTCTACTCCCTCAGTGCCTGGGTCTACTCCCTCAGTGCCTGGGTCTACTCCCTCAGTGCCTGGGTCTACTCCCTCAGTGCCTGGGTCTACTCCCTCAGTGACTGGGTCTACTCCCTCAGTGCCTGGGTCTACTCCCTCAGTGACTGGGTCTACTCCCTCAGTGCCTGGGTCTACTCCCTCAGTGCCTGGGTCTACTCCCTCAGTACCTGGGTCTACTCCCTCAGTGACTGGGTCTACTCCCTCAGTGACTGGGTCTACTCCCTCAGTGACTGGGTCTACTCCCTCAGTGCCTGGGTCTACTCCCTCAGTGCCTGGGTTTACTTCCTCAGTAATTTGCATGGCCGTATTTTTCACCACCTCAATTCAAGTGCCTTTTGTGTCATATAAAAATGATTTGCTTTCCTACACCAGCATACCTGAAAACACATTAACAAAAATATTATGAAAATTTACAGTTGACACCAGCTGTCACTGTCACCCCATTCAAGACACCTTCACATTGCACTTTTTGTTTTACCTGCGAAGCAGGATGAAAAGACATAGGGATCATCCTGTCATCGGCGGCGTCATTATCAGCATCCACAAATGTTAAACATGAACTCATAACTTAAGTTATGAATGGTGTACATTCATGTAACTTGGCACAGGCAAAGAGGACATGGGTACTGTTCAAAGAAGCATAATTGGGGGGTTGTGTCTACATACTAATTAGTTTATTTGCATAACAATGATAATATTTTTACCTCTGATATACAGTATCTTAAATCAAGGTGGATGTGGGGATTTTGTTTGCAGAAATGATCGTATATGTGAAGAGCATTGTCTACACTTATTAATAAAGTGTGGTGTGCATATTAATTAAATTATTTGCATAACAATAGACTTTTGTAAAAAAATGTTTAACATGAACTCATAACCTAAGTTATGAATAGTGCACATTCATGTAACTTGGCACAGGGGTAGAGGACATGGGTACTGTTCAAATGAGCATGACTGGGAGTTGTGTGTGCATACTAATTACCTTATTTGTGTAACAATGAAATATTTTGATCTGATATCTCTTAAATTAAAGTGGATGTGTGATTTTGTTTGCACAAATGATCATGTACATGAAGAGCATTGTCTACACTCAATAGTGAGGTGTAATGTGCATATTAATTAGGTTATTTGCATAACAATAGACTTTCATACAAAATATTAAACCTGAGAAAATAGCATGGTACAGTGGTAGAGGGCATTGGTACTGTTCAGTTAAGATGATTGGGGATGTGTGTGCATACTAATTAGCTTATTTGCATAATAATGAAAAAAATTGTATCTATGATATCTCTTAAATTAAAGTGGGTGTGGGGACACACTTTTTTCTAATCTATGTTACTTGTAAAAACATGCATTGTTACTAATTGTAAAATGAGAAAATCAAAAACATATGCCAGGCGAGACTTACTAACTTCACATTTCTATTGTTTTACAATAAACTACCAGAAATGAAACAAAAGAGAAATAAGCTTCAACAAAAGCACTGAAATCTTTCATGTACACCTATTGCAAAGATATTCCATGCAAATACTGACTTCTTGGGAAATGAATTTTTGCTTTCCAGTCTTTTGTTGTTGGAGGAGGTGATGGAGGAGGAATTGGAGATTTTCTGTCCCACTTTACGCCAAAGAGCTGAGGATGGCACAAGTATCCTCACAATTTCATTTTTTAAATTTAATTTCATAAAAAAGAAATTGCATTCAAGAATTTGGTTCTACGGGAAAAGATTCATAGTCCAATCGAGTGCTTCCATGTAGTTTTACTTCTGCATCCCCTTAAGAGTGAGTGCCCTTCTTATGAACTTTAATGATGAATTTCAGAAGCAAACAACCAAAGGACAGACTCAACATCTGCCCTGGGTTTTGAGAATAATGTACTTTGTTACATTAAAAACTTGCCAGTTGAAATGCTTGTTGGCAAATTCATTGATTTTCTATAATTTTCAGCTATCACTTATTCACATCAATGTGTCTTCAACTTGAAGAACAAACAGTATTTATGCACAAGGGATCCATGCTTGATTTAATCCATAAAAATTCATCGATTGCTTTTTTAAGAGTATAGAAAAACTTAAAGATGAAGCTGGATTCTAATTAAAGAGTTCCAATACAGTTACAACAATTGCAACATAATCAATACCATGTCATAATTAGCCAAATATCACGGAGGTTTGAGTACAAGGCCAATCTAGCTAAGTTCTGTGCTGTACCACAATCATTGCTTCGTGTGTATATATACTTTTTTTTACAGATTACATCGTTACATGCAAATTTCACAACATGAATTAACATTACATTAGTGAGATCTACCCCTCCATAAACTTTTACTTAACCAAATATATAGCGATAACTTTTAAGAGCCAACTCCCTTTTTTCAAAATTGTTACTTCGAGCAACTTGGATAAAGCTTCCTCGAGCATGATATTGAGGGTATCTGTCATTTACTAGTTTGCACAGCCATAGAGCATTTGAAAAGTGTGTGAATATGGAGGGCATCACAAAGTAATTAAAAGTAGATATAGCAAAGCAATACTTTGAAAAGTAGGATGTATTTAAAGGCAGTCCCTGGGAATAGGTACCTCTTCCACCAGTTACTACAACTACTGTATATAAGCCATCTTCATCACGACATGATCTACAACTCATAAGCCATCTTCATCACGATATGACAAGAAACGTCCTCCTGAAGGAATGCACCATTTAGCAGAAAGTTGCTTTCAGTGGTAGATTAATCTTGCATGACACATGGCTACAAAAAAAGGTTTATGACATGTTATTCAGAAATAATGTAAAAAACTCACCCGAGTGTTGTCATGGTCACAATGGTGTACCAGAATGCTGCCGGAATACTGTAAAACTTTGTATTTGGTGTTGCCTTTTCTGTGTAAAACATTATTGTTGCAAATATAATAATGGCCATTGTAAGTGAAAAAAGTAAAAATCCGAGTTCACTGGCGCAACTTTTAAGTGTGTATCCTAAAATACGCAAACCTTGTGAATGTCTGGAAAATTTGAAAATCCTAAATACACGAAACACTCTGAGTGTGACAAACATCCCACTCAGGCTGTCGTCCTTGAAAAAGAGACCAATATAATAAGGCATGATTGCCACTATGTCAATTACTGACATCACACTCCGCATGAACTTCACGCGGTCCGGGGCAGCAAACAGTCTCAGCAAGTATTCTACAGTAAAAATTGAAACACAGGCTGTATCTAAACAAAAGAATCCTTTTTCATATCTTTTTCCACATTCTAAGACCTGTATTGTCCCTGGAAGAGGGGAGCACGGCACCGTCTCAATAACATTGAATATTACAGACACCGCAATGAAAAACCCAGTCACATAATAAAATACCAAAGCTGCTGTACTCGTGTGTGGATTTTCAAAGGCTCGCCACATTTTTTCTCGCACAGTATAAACAGGTGGGAGGTATTCTCCCAATTCTGATAGTCTCTCATCCATCAGCCTCTCTGTATTGTCCCTCTTCTTGTCACGGTAGTCCTCATAACAACAGTCACCTATAATCTCAGGCATTAGACCAAAAAATTGTAATTCTTCTTCGAATGCAGTGATACATTCACCCTTAGGGAAGTGCATCTTCCCAGTGCGATAGAATGCCATTACGTGTCTGAAGAGGTCAGGATCCCTATCAAAGAAGTATTCATTTCTTTCTTCTTCATAGAAAAACTCTTTTTCATTGCTACCTAGTAGGGTATCTGGATATTTTTCTAACATATGCTTCCACGTCTCAAACCTTCGTCCACTTATATTTATCAAAACACGACCAGTGCCAACTTCTGCTAGCCTTCGTTCTGGCAACGTAGGCATAGCATTTTGGGAGATAGGTACCCATCCTATCGCCGCCGCCCGTGCGAACGGGAGCCATGCGGATGTCATCTTCGCCGACGAGTCCCGTTCCACTTCTTGGTTCTGATGATTTCGAGGAGCCAGTCCAATATCGGGTTCTAGATGGGCTGTGGATTCATGAAAACCAGATCCACTACCACATTTAGTTTGCATCATATATCCATAACTGATTCCAACACGTCAAACACGTCTTAACTTCTCATTAAATGAAATACAGAATCCACAAAAATATATATTCCAAGAAAGATAGTAATTAACTTTGCTATTAGATCTCCTTGTATTTAGCTTTTTCGGATGATTAAACTACTGTTGCCTAAATTTATCCTCTAACACAACGGACTTAAAAGAACTAGAAAAAACTGCCACAACTTCCAATTTAAAATCCTCGATTGGTTAAATAAAATTCAGTGCAGTAAAAAATCATCCGAGCCTAACGTTAGTAATCCGTCTGTTTGCTTTCCTAATACAACTTTCCAATTCACACTCAATCTGAAATGAGTAAAATCATCGCTAATTCGCTAAAGCGTTTGGTTATTTTGTATACAGTATACCATGTTTTAAAATGTAATCGCTAGCTAGATACTAAAGACGCCATATGTCTTGGGATGTTGGTTACAACTTATTGTGCTCATTATACAGAAAGCTTAGGAGAATGCACTGTGATCAACAATTTAATAGTCGTTTTCTGAATGAAACCTTGAACGAAAACACATCTTTCACTTACAAAGTTTCTATCTTTTGAATATATTTTGCCATATCGTTAGAGTTTTTTGTTAATTATCTGTATTTACAGCAAATCGAGATGATTTTTGGATCCTAACGGATACTTTAAATCACCAATCGATATATTGTCCGTTAACTACATTGTTATTGGTCCAAACTAAATGGAAATAAGGATTACATATTCAATACGTTATTTACATATATCGTACCTTTAACTTTAAAATCGTAGTAAAGCAAGCGCCCTCTCTAACTGCATGAGCATCATCTGGACGGCTTGGTAATGATATTTATATACTTATGAATGCATATTCATATAAGTTTCGCTCTTAGTTTTGCTCTTAGTTAGAGAGATAGGCGGCTGCAAAAATCACAAATGAACAGGTGTATTAAAGCAGGCAATGACTGAAATAATTACCACAGGGACGCAGGAAGTTGATAAAAAGAGAAACGGAGAAGATAATGAATGGCGTACAAACAGATTACACCCATATAGGATAAAAGTCACATGATTAATATTGTTTTTTGTTTGTTAATTTAATGCTAATATAAAATACACTTTAGCAAACATTGCTAGTTTTACCCTGAAAACTAAATAATGGCCGACAGAGTGTTGATGGCCCAGGTGGGCTATCCTTTTTTTCCAATGATGGTGGAACATTTTCTAAAGTGGGGCTGAAATTCAACTTGTGGAAGTTGCCATAGGAAGCCCACTGATTTGGAACATTTTAGGTGCATTATTTACCATTTTGTATTTATTTTCATCATTATAATTTGTATATAAAGCCCTTGCCTTACCTGTATTATTCCTGCAATTTTTTCGCATGTGTAAAAAAGGTGACTAATTCAAACCTAAATTAGGATATCTCAGTTTAAGTTTTATCCGCAGAACAGGGCTGCAGGTTTGTCACTTTTCATAATCTGTTTATCGAAGGAAAAATTAATTTCCACGTCTCAGCCCGGGAAGGAACTTCTAGAAGGGAAAATCTCACACCAAATTGTTCCACCATCATTGGAAAAGAAGGATAGCCCACTCGGGCCATCAACAGATCAACACTCTGTCGGCCATTATTTAGTTTTCAGGGTAAAGAAACAAGTACCAGAGACACGGAATTCAAAACGGGGCGCCGTTTTGTTCGCCGCCGTGATTCGATCATTCAAATTTCAAAAGCCGTGGAATACAAAGGGCTCGAAGACCCCACGTTACCATAGATATACACTTACTAATGCTGAATGGTAAAAATTACTTCTCTTCTTCGTAAACGATCAAAGGGATTATGCCTTATTGTAAATTTACACATAACATGGGGTGTAGCCAGCCTTTTAGATTTGGGGGAGGGGGTCGCCGATTTTTCTTGTTGTTGACCTTTTACCATATTTTGTGGACCTTTTTACCGTTTTGTCATTACCATGTTACTTCGGGGGAGGGTCGCACGACCTGTCGACCCCCTCTCCCTGGCTATAACCGTGTAAATTAACATCAATGCAATACAATTTAATGTAGCTTAAACTTACTTTTACATCCTTTACATTACAGTTTGTCTAAACCTGTAAACGGTGTAGATCCAAATAATCTGAGAAACACCCATAAAGAAAATCATTGAATAGTCAAAGTTATCAAAGATTCAAATGATTTTCAAAGAATCAGGAATTATAAGAAGAAGTCAAAAGCCAAAATTCCAATGGCACTTTTGGTAAGTTTTACTTTTTTTTCCTTTCTTTTTTTCACGGCGAAAGAGCCTCACTATTCCATTTGAGGATCCTCACTTAAAGTTGATGGTGGCGTGATCAGGTAATGTGGAGTTGTCACTTCACAAGTGGCGACACCCCTGATAATATTTATCAGAAAATCACCTGACAATAAGCCGACTAGAAGCGGCGCACGAAGATGGCAAATCACCATCAAAAATTGCATAGAACCTTGAAATCCGTATATTTTTTCATGTAGATTTACGAAGATGATAAAAGGAATGAAAGCACCATGTTGATTTCCTACTATAGGAGTATATTATATTGCATTAGAAAAAAATACATGTTGTGTTGATTGGTACAGGAAGACCAATTCAACAGTGTGATTTCATAACTGTACTTCTGATACATTTTATGTCTTTCCTTATTATTGCGTATTTGGGATTGTTTTCTTAATTATTTGAAACATAATTATTGAGATGCATAACATGCACTTTAGAAGAACATGCTCTGCCCATATTGATGTACCTGATAATCTTAATAAGAGAAAATATAAATGCAAATGGAAATGGACAAGAAACTTTTCCTTCAAAATTATTTTGTACGTACGAATAGACCAAATTTTTACAAAAGAAAACAAACAAAAAACTTGAAACTATTGTATACTTTATTTATGCCTGCTTCAACATGTTGGAAGTGCAGGGGAAGAAACTACTTCTGACAAAGATATTTAGGATTATTTTAATATCTCCAGTCAATCTCTAAATCATCAGTAATTCTCATCAATTTAAAGAGCAAAAGAATTGAATTAGAGAAGGAGAAACGAAGAAATGCATGAAGATTTAAAGAAGACATAGAGTCAAAAAATTATACTTGATGTATGATAGAGAATATAAAAAAAACCTAGTGCAAAAAAGCGCATCTTAAAAGCTTCTTCCGTTCTAAAGTTATCTATATGTTTAACGGTTTATGTTGTAACATGGAAGCTACCATTTTGTGCAGAAATGCTACCAATTATCTGATTATTGCCCCATTTACCCTATGTGTTAGCACAAAATAATGCATTTCTTTATCATTTTTTAAAAATATTTTATCCAGTATGATTTGACATGAAGTTCTTAAGGCCTGTATCAGTCTGTCAGTAATGTCTTGTACAAATACAAAATTATAGACCATCAAGCAAAGGAAAATATCTTCTTACGAGCTATTATCAGATTATGAAGAAATACATTGTAAATTCATTACAAACTGTGTTGAAGATGTCATTTTTAGGGGGCGGTATGAACATTATGGCAGCTCCCATGTAGGCTATTTTTTTTTTTTCTTAACATAATTATTATTTTAACTCATTGCAAAAGATATGTTAGATTGCTTTGGAAGATGTGAAATTTGGGCAAATCATAAATTATAATCATGCTTGCATAATAACAAAGTAGGAAAAAAAGCCAGACTGTATGTCTCCTTATAAGCTGTCTTAATGTTCATACATTACCATGATGCATCTGAAAAAGCCCAAAAAGTCAAATGTCTAAAATGGTCAGCCAGTGAGGAAAGGAACTAACAGAGGTCATATATCCGCCCCGAAGATTAATATTTTAACTAAGATTCACGCCCTTATATTGAAAAACATCTAGCGAGTTTACCCAATACCATGCATGTATATGGTCAATGTTATACTTATTCACAATATATTTCGAAAGTAATGGTCACCCTATTCATCTTGGATATACGGCCGGCTCTATTAACAAAGAACGTTTTTCTTCAAAATCTAAAAACTGTGTTTTTTGCTTAAGAATTGTATGTTCTTTTCCATAGGCAAGATTTGAGGGGGCAAAGGGGACACCCCCCCCCCCCCCTATACACACACACACTTTTTTCCGATTTTGTATCTTTTGCATCTTAGCATGAATTTGTGGTTACCGCCCTCCCCTCCCCCCGTCCCACTTTTAATTTGGCCCCCACTTTCTGTAGGAAAATCCCGCCCATGCTCTTTTTAATGGATGATAAAATGGATACCCCCATAGTGCATCTAGAGCCAGTTACCACCAAATGACATGCTATTGACAGCCTTAGATACTTTTGATCTCTTGTGTTTGGTATTATGTTACTACCAATTTTGAAATTGTGCAAAAATGGCGTTAAAAAGTATCGTTTCTGGCATGACACCCCGGTATGCATGTCACCCCGGCATGTCACCCCGGCATGTCACCCCGGCATGTCGCCCCGGCATGTCACCCCAGCATGTCACCCCGGCATGTGTCACCCCGGCATGTCACCCCGGCATGCCACGCAACATATCTTCGTCAAGGCGAAGATCTTAGCAATTGAAAGAGCGGTGCTGAATATTTGGATGGTGGACTCACTGCGAGTGCTTGTGCATAGCTCGTCGGTGCGGGATCCATGGTCCATGTGTGTTGGTATACTTGTATATACAAACTTGACTACAATCCTACAAACATATTCCTGATCAGGAGTGTAACCAGCTTTTTGGATTGAGGGGAAGGGCGGGGCTTGGGGGAAGGGGGGAGGGTCGTAGAACGACACACGTGCAGATGTCATAAAGACATTGAATTCCAAACTTTTGTCAAATAGCGGTCTTTAAATTTTTAAAAAGGTCATTGCCTAGGTTAAAAGAAGCTACTGTGAATTTTAAAAGGCAGCGGTAAAAACTTTTGAATATTCATATACAACCAAGTCAAATTTCACAGTAGCCAATGGAGATTCAAAATAATCAGGAGTGGAAAATGTAAACATCCCATACGCTTTAGTGCATGCTCAACGACGTGACGTGCCAATTTCTCATATTTTCACGGTATTTTGAGTAGGCTATTTAGCGGGTTGTTTCCGGACTTTTTAGAAAAAATTCTGGACCTTTGAGCAAATTTTCTGGACCTTTTAGCAACATTTTTGGACCCTTTAACTTTTTTGAGAGCAGAACGACCCCCTGGCTACACCCATGTTGATCCAACATAAATCGAACAAAAATATTTTGACAAAATCTCTTGTTTTATTTCAGTTTATCATTTTTATAGCTCTTCCCCACAAAAAATACGTGGGTCCTGAAATATGTAATAAAAGTGCAATTATTCTATCATTACACATGTATATGAGGATAATATATTGTAGTCAGTTCGGGGGTATTGCACATAAATATAGGCTCTAGCCCCTAGACCCCACGACGCCTATAGGGTTATGTATAATAGCCTCATAGTTTGGGTAGGGGTCCTGAGTTTGTGACAGGGCCAAAGGCGGTGAACTTAAACATAAACGTCAGAGTCTGTTATTTCCTCTGCAGTCTTTCGGAAAATAACCGTAATTATGATCATGTCCCGACCAATCATAGGCCTGCACAGTGGCGGCAATTTCTTTTACATTGGGAAGGGGGAGCGAACCCAGACAGTGGTGTAGCCAGCCAAATATAGCTTTATATGAGGCTTCATTTTTTTAGGGGGACATAATGATATTCGTCCCCCCAACAAAATTATTGGGGGACATGTTCCCCCGTCCCTCCGGGATCGCCGCCTATAGGCCTACATGGTCAGCCGTAACTAAAAACGCTAAGAGTGATATTATTATTATTTTTAAATACAACCAGTCGTAACTGTCACAAGAGCAATATTTACATTACTTTCCTTCAATAAAAAGATCAGATCTGACTGTTTTTCTACATTATATACAGGGAGGTACTTTTGAACTTTTCGAAAGTTGGCCCTCCGCTAGTCACTCGGTGATACCGCTTAGTTATAAAAAATATAAAAAAAAGGGCTGTCGTGGCAATTAATATTTTTGTATGGATACTAGAAATAGAACAAAGTGATGTAGGTTTTAATTTATGTATTATAAAATCTTAGAATAGAATAGATACAATAAATAAAGACGATCTGCAACTTGGTTCTCCTGAAATCAATTCTATCCACGCCCGAATTTAACAGGCTGGGAGGATTTCAGTGTGTGCATATGTGATGGTGAGCTGATGGAAAGTGGCGTACTCACGCTAAGTTTTTAAATTAACTCAAGTAAACTCTTGCAGTTTCAGAAACGCATCCGATGAGACAAACCTCGTTCGTTTCAAATTTCAAATAATAATATATCTCAGTGACACTTCAAAAAATATTTTGGTGTAATAAATATGTTTCTGAAACAGTAAAAATGTCTCAATAATACCATTCTTCATATCACGTTTTAGACGTGGCTAGTAAACTATCGGATTGGTACTTGGAAGTCTACATTCCTCAACGTTGCCAATTTACACGAGTTTTTCGAATAAAAACAATTCCATAAATTTCTTAATTAGCATTGCTGAAATTGATTGTAGCGTTGTAACCGTTAAAATACAACCTTCAATAAACTACACTTAATTTGAAGTCCATATTCTTTTCAATAATACAACAAATTAAATATAATTCTCAATTTAAAAATAGCGGATTAACAGGCCCGCAGCCGGGAGGAGGGTGGGGTGGGGGCAGGGACGAAACCCCTTTGTTGAGGAAGAGCCATTTTGAAATCTAAAAATATAATAAATAAGCACCCAGAATTTCAAGATTTTTGTCCTTTCATGCGAAAAACCAAACCCCCTTTCAAATTCCTGAATTCCTTTTTGTTGAGAAAGTGCCCTTTTGAAATCTAAAAAAATAATAAACATTCATTTGCATTTTTTGCACTTTTAGGCCTATACGAAAACGAACCCCCTTTCAAATTCCTGTCTACGGGCCTGATAATCAAGGAAATTGTTGAACTTCCTTATTATAAGGAAAGAATAAAGGCTCAATTGCAACAAAAAATATATATATCTTTTTTTCTTTTTCAATTCCATTCCCATTTTACAATGATACGATTTGGGTTTCATAACTACGTGTTTCAGCACTAGATCTAAAACAGTAAAGGAGTTTTACTCCATATGCATCAGGGCCCCCGACACAGGTTTCATATCCGGGGAAGAAAGGGAGGGGGCTCGATGTTGTCAATTGCCAATCAGACATTGTAGACAAAGAGCGTATGCCAGTAAAGTATTGAGTCCTAAATGAACTTTGGATGAGTATAGGTGTTAATTCTGTGACAGAAACTTAAACTTGATTAAAGGCCAGTTGCCGTCTCTAACGTACGAGGCAAATGAAATTCAAATCCTGTGTTTTGATTGGTCGAAACACAATGGTACAGTGTGCACTTACATTGATAGGCCAATCAGTGTCGTTTTGGAATAAATTGTACACCGCCACATTTTAATCACGATAGATGACTTTAAAAAAATAATAATTAATAAAGAAGTTATTACTGTTTTGAATAAGGCTTATTTGAAATCCATTGCTTTTAAAATTATTAGGGCCTGTACTTCACGTTAAGCTTTAATCCACTTCCTTTCTGGTTCTATATGCGCGAGTTGTCTAATTAACAAATCCCCGTGTGCATTCGCAAAGAAAGTAAGCATTAAGCCGGTCTGTCCAGGGTATTCGCAGGTCAGCCTACCTTCGCAGCATCTACAATAATGTTCTTTGTTTCAAGTTCGCTGGCTAGAAATAATCTTTATTCTGCCACATTTTGATTAGCGCTTACCTCTTTCTATAATAATAGAACCCAATAAAAATTGTAAATAGGACTTTGAATAGATTTTTTGTACAAATTTTACCTTTTTTACTACCTCCTGATTACTACTTTGTTCAAATAATCACGCAGTGTCAAGTTTTACATTTTTCAAAATAGTCATTAGTTTGATTACTGAACGTTTGTAATTCTATTTCAAGTGAGAGTATCAAAGATGGCGGATTTCCGGCATGTAGATACATTACTAGTCCTGTTGCGTTCTGGGGCCACGACAGAAAAATGTCCTGTCATGCTGGAATTGTATGAACAATATTTAACAAGGATCTGTTATTTCATTAAAATGTCATTTATTATTACATAACATTTGTAGTACCAATTTTACATTTCTTCGTGGCTTTGGTAAATTCATGAGTTGGAATTTAATACGCGACTTCACGCTTTCCGTCACCGAGAGGAAAATTCGGTGTGGAAATTCTGATCACGTGATAGCTTACACAATAAACATGTAGACGAAAGTAGTAGTAAGAGGACACTATACAGGCCCGGACGGGCCTGTATAGTGACCCCTGAGATTTTCTTCTGGGTCCTCGGATTGGTCGGGGTCTGTATAGTGGCCCCTAAGATGTTTTATTCATTTGCGTATACTTAATGCTAACTTCGGATTGGTCGGAGTCTGTATAGCGGCCCCTGAGAATTTTTTCTTGGTCATTGGATTGGTCCAGGCCAGTATAGCGGCCCCTGAGATTTTCCTCTGGGTCATCGGATTGGTCGGGGTCTGTATAGCGGCCCCTGAGATTTTCCAGCCAATCACTACCTGTATAGCGGCCCCTGAGATTTTTCTTCTGAGTCATCGGATTGCGTCACAAGATAGTCTCGACGACGGAGCTTTTGATTGGCCACTACCTGTATAGCGGCCCCTGAGATTTTCCAGGTCATCGGATTGCGTCCCAGGATATTCTTGACTGTTCCATAGAATCCTTTGCTGGCTTCTGATTGGTCACTGCCTGTATAGCGGCCCCTGAGATTTTTTTCTCTGGGTCATTGGATTGCCGTCACAGGATAGTCTCGATTGTTCTGCAGAGTCCTTTTAACGAGGTGTAGAGCTTTTCCTGACTGGGTGTGTCAGGTGATTGTAGGGTAAAAGTACCTGCCCCAACCAACGCAGGATACCGTAGGAGGCAAGCCATGGTAGATCTTTTTTTTTCTCCTTCCGCCCTCATTAGGGTTTCATCAGATCTTGAGTTACGAATGTTGGCATTCAACAGTGTGGTCTAATTGAATCACCTAATTGTCGTAGATGAACCTGTCCGTTTCATGCGAGAGGACTTGCGGGATGATAGGTTTAATACCCGTACGGGAGGGTTGTCAGATCGGGCGTTTTGTATAGATCAGTCGATATTTCTTGGTGATGGCTCTGGTGAGAACTTTACCGGAACCGTCTCTCTGGATGCGGTGAGAGTAGTGGACGGGAACGATGACTTCTTCATCATCGTCCCAAGCCCATAATTTTTCCATTCAATACTGTTGCCATATATGGTTATCACACCACTATTAATTGACCAATCTGATTAGTCAAAAAATGGCATATTTCTATTACGCATTAAATGGACCAATACCTTGTTCCGCAGAGTCCTTTTAACGAGGTGTATAGTTCATTTGCAATGCTGGCTTCTGATTGGTAGGGGCCCGTCTGTATAGTGGCCTCTGAGATATTTTCTTCTGGGTCATCGGATTGCGTGACAATATATTATGAATTGTTCCATAAAGTCCTTTTAACGAAGTGTATAGCTTTTCATGACTAGGTGTGTCAAGTGGGAAGGTATCATGGTACTCATTGTCGCCCATTTCACAACAATACACCCTGATAGTCTGTTAATTAGAAGCTTAGATTTGTCAAAGAGTTAAAACTGTACAAATAATATATATAAATCGCGAGTATCGATAATATCGAGATAATATCGTCACAATTACCGAGTCACGTCATTCGAGAAACAAGGAAACTTGTCATGTTTGAGACCATGTTTTTAAAAATAGATAAGATTTGAGCGACGATATTTTTTAAGCGGTGTGATTTGAGCGGCGATATTTTTTAAACGGTGTGATTTGAGCGGCGATATTTTTTAAACGGTGTGATTTGAGCGGCGATATATTTTAAAAGGTGTGATTTGAGCGGCGATATTTTTTAAACGGTGTGATTTGAGAACGAAATTTTATTTTCATATCCCATTGACTTTGCACAGGGGGCAAAATTTGAGCGACGATATTTTGAAAACGTTAATAATTTGAGAAGACATTTTTTTCTGACACTCCTCATTTAAGAAACAATTTTTCTGTAACACTCATTTGAGAAACAATTTTTCTGAAACACTGTCATTTGAGGCAGTTTTTTTGCTCAACTGTTTTTCATTTGAGAGGACCAAGATGGCGTCCTAACGGAGAATGACAGGACAGAACTGCACTCTAATGCAAAAAAAAAGGGTCTACGGGGGATTCATCGTGGGAATAATCGGACAAAACTACGTTCTTAATAGAAAAAATGGCGTCAACGGGAGGGATGACAGGACAGAACTGCGCTTTAATGTGAAATACGGGGGTCTACGGGGATTCATTGTGGGAATAATCAGACAAAACTACGTTTCTAACGGGCAAAAAATGGTGTCAAAGGGGAAATGACAGGACAAACTGCGCTTTAAAAGGGGTGGGACTTGATTCCAAACCACCAAAATACCTTCTCAAAATTGACGCCCTGCTTCTTCTCCTCCTCCTCTTGCTCCTCCTCTTGCTCCTCCTTCTCCTCTTGCTCCTCCTTCTTCTTCTTCTTCTTCACCGGATTTTCAAAAAGGGCATGCTCAAATGTAATGTTTGAGGAAAAAGTTAAAGGGGCGTGGTTTGGAACCAAGTCCCACCCCCTTTTAAAGCACAGTTCTGTCCTGTCATCCCACCGTTGACGCCATTTTGCCCGTTAAAAACGTAGTTTTGTCCGATTATTCCCACGATGAATTCCCCGTAGACCCCCGTATTTTACATTAAAGCGCAGTTCTGTCCTGTCATTCCCCCTGTTGACGCTATTTTTTCCATTAAAAACGTAGTTTTGTCCGATTATTCCCACGATGAATCCCCCGTAGACCCCTTTTTTCGCATTAGAGTGCAGTTATGTCCTGTCATTCCACCTTAGACGCCAGCTTGGTTCTTTCAAATGAAAAACAGTTGGACAAAAAATTTGCCTCAAATGACAGTGTTTCAGAAAAATTGTTTCTCAAATGAGTGTTTCAGAAAAATTGTTTCTCAAATGAGGAGTGTCAGAAAAAAATGTCTTCTCAAATTATTCACGTTTTCAAAATACCGTCGCTCAAATTTTGCTCCCTGTGCAAAGTCAATAGGATTTGAAAATACAATTTTGTTCTCAAATCACACCGTTTAAAAAACATCGCCGCTCAAATCTTACCTATTTTCAAAAACATGGTCTCAAACATGACAAGTTTTCTTGTTTCTTTGACCCAGAAGACAATATCTTAGAGGTCACTATACAGACGGGCCCCTATTAATCAGAAGCCAGCATTGCAAATGAACTGTACACCTCGTTAAAAGGACTATGCGGAACAAGGTTTTGATCCATTACATGCGTAATAGAATTATGCCATTTTTTGACCAATCAGATTGGTCAATTAATAGTGGTGTGATGACCATATATGGCAACAGTATTGAATGGAACAAATATGGGCTTGGGACGATGATGAAGAAGTCATCGTTCCCGTCCACTACTCTCACCGCATCCAGAGAGACGGTTCCGGTAAAGTTCTCACCAGAGCCATCACCAAGAAATATCGACTGATCTATACAAAACGCCCGATCTGACAACCCTCCCGTACAGGTATTAAACCTTTCATCCCGCAAGTCCTCTCGCATGAAACGGACAGATTCATCTACGACATTTGGGTGATTCAATTAGACCACACTGCTGAATGCCAACATTCGTAGCTCAAGATCCGATGAAACCCTAATGAGGGCGAAAGGAGGAAAAAGAGCTACCATGGCTTGCCTCCTACGGTATCCTGCGTTGGTTGGGGCAGGTACTTTTACTCTACAATCACCCGACACACCCAGTCAGGGAAAGTTCTACACCTCGTTAAAAGGACTCTGCAGAGCAATCGAGACTATCCTGTGACGGCAATCCGATGACCAAGAGAAAAAAATATCTGGGGCCGCTATACAGGCAGTGACCAATCAGAAGCTAGCAAAGGATTCTATGTAACAGTCAAGACTATACTGTGACGCAATCCGATGACCCAGAGGAAAAATCTCAGGGGTCGCTATACAGGTAGTGATTGGCTGGAAAATCTCAGGGGCCGCTATACAGGTAGTGGCCAATCAGAAGCTCCGTCGTCGAGACTATCTTGTGACGGCAATCCGATGACCAAGAGGGAAAATCTCAGGGGCCGCTATACAGGTAGTGTTTGGGAAAATCTCAGAGGCCGATATACAGGTAGTGACCTTGTCAGGGGCCGCTATACAGGTAGTGACCAAGGTCACTACCTGTATAGTGTCCCCTTACTACTAACGAAATCAAGCTATAGTGGTTTTCTACCAGATTTGTGCGATTTATCCACTTAAATGTTGCGATTGTTTTTCTTTCAAGTATTAAAAGGGATTTTTCACGCACTTAAGACACTTTTGTCGTAGGTCTTATTGTTCTCTGTAAAAAAATCGGAGTTAAAAGTTGCTCTGCTTACGATTGCTTACACTTTAAGCACAGTCGTCTATATAGCACAATCCGAATCTGGCGCACTCGCATAAAATAAATTAGTATGATTTTGTGTATCCGAAGAAAGTAAATAAATTAAAAGTACAATGGCAACAACACACTTTAAGTAATATTAGCTAAAGTTGGGATTTTCTGTTATTTTTTTCCCCAGTATTACCAACACAAACTTAGGAGTATGATTTTAAATTTATGAACGAGCCTGATATTGTATTAGATATTCCGAAAGTGTGAAGTCACGTGTCATCTACATCAAATCAAACTTAAGTGTCCAAAGTTTAGCCTCATTCTTAAGCAAAGTTTGTTTGATATTCTTTGCTATTTTTGTGCGGATTCAAAAAACTAGGTCGTAAATAAACCAAGAAGCGTGTTACGCAACAGGTCAAAAGGTCAATCGGGAAGTTTCTGACGCTAAACGAGTCGAAGATTATCTCAATCCTTCATCACACAAACTGCGTACGCACACGCATGCGTACGTTAGCCCAAGAAAACTCAAAATAATGATAACTTTCAAATGAAGATAACAGATCAAAGACTAAAATGATCAACACGAATTATGATAACGGCGTGGGGTCAAGGGGACGAAGCTCTAAATATCCTTGCTTTTGATAGCCCCAAATGGCCTTAAAATGATGATTTTTTTTTTAAATAATGATAAAAAATAATATACTTATGTGACGTGCTAAAGACAGATAGATAACGATGTGGAAACCAGGGACGAAGCCCTTGTAGGGTCCAGAGTACGAAACCCCGGAAGTTCTGAAGAATCATTCAGTTTTTGATGACCCTAATGATAAATGACTTTAAAATGATAAAAAACTTTCAAATGAAGATAACAGATCAAAGATTGCATATATTATCTTTTGACGGCGTGGGAATTACCATGGGGCAAACCCCCGGGAGCTTTGAAGATTCATTATTTTTAATGACCGTAAATGGGCTTAAAATGATGGAAACGTTCAAATGAAAATAACAGATCAAAGATTGCAAATGGCTTCATTATTTGGGCGGGTTAAGTAGAGAGGGGGATATACTAAACATCATCTCCAACAAAATTATTGGGTGGAGATATCGGCGTGGGAAACCAGAGACGAAGATAGGTTTATAAGGGGGTTTTTTGTGAGGGGGGCGGGGAGCATATTCGTCCTCACACAAAACGATTAGAGGGAGACATATTAGGATGGTGTTCAGGGGGCGAAGCCTCCCGAAGCTATTCAGATTCATTATGGCCCTAAATGGCTTTACAATGCTGGAAAACTGACATATCAAATGAAGATGCATATTCATACAGGTTTTATATATTAAGTTTTTTTTAAATATTTTTTTTAAGAGGGGGAGGGGGACAATTCGGCCCTTCCTTTTAGAGTATGGTATCTTAACTTCTAAAACTGTATCATTTTTCTGTAGTACGTTTTACAACATGCCTTCTGTGGATAATCTTGACTTTTCGAATTTCTATTTTAATAAGCCTGGTCTCGCTTTCATGTCATCATAATAATACTACATTTCTTAAAGACATAATATATTTTTCTATCAGAAACAAAAGAGTCGATCCCGCTTTAATGCGAATAAGATCATGTATGGGACTATGCCATTGTTTATGTATGAAGAAGGTTGATTTATTATATATATTTTTTCTGGGAGGGGAGGGGGGGTGGCGACAGCAAAATATGTATTCCAATCCATACCTTTGAGGTTCGTGCATAAAGAAACGAAGGCAGAAATGCAGTCCTCGGTGCGGATTGGTTGGTTAAGTGTCACTAAATGGGAAACCAGTCTGGAAAACACTTTTTCGCCCAAAATCTTCAAGGTAAATCTTGATCAGCTTGAAAAATGCTTACACAAAATTCATAAAAAGTACATTAAAATCATCACTAGCGTAAAAATAAATTTTTCGCATTTCAGACTTAAAGGTGCGATATCGGCATAAACAGATAAAGACGTTCAATTCTAATTTTTGGATTGGTTGAAATGGCTATACGCGCCTCTATCGATAATATTTGAAACAGCACCCAAGTCATTGCTGTCAGGCTGTGTGTGGCCGCATGGATAAGGTGATGTGTTGCGGATTTGCTTTTGTCCCAAACGTAACGACTTAGAGTCTCGTCAAAGCAACATAATTTCTTCGTCTTTCCCCTCCTGCGAATTAATACATGGAGCTATGAATAGTTAATATTAGCTAATAGCTCCATGATATAACTAACGACGAGTTTGTACAGCTCTATTCAACTCGGCCGTGTCATGTTTTTATTTTTTTCCACACACATAATCTGTAAATCTCTGAACGATTGTAATACATATGTTGATGGCGTGTTAAGTACATGTCATGTACTAACTGACGTCTTTGCGATTTGTTTTGAGACAATTAACACCGCCTCTTTAAAAGCTTACGAAAGAAACTAGAATAGTACTTTCGAAAACAAATGTTAACGAAATTGATTTATTTAAAGATTCCTATTGTCGAATTATATATATTTTTTGTCCCTACTGACCAGAGAAGTTCTGAAGTTCAGGTATGTAGAAGGTTAAAAAAGTGAAGGAAATGGAAGTTTTATGATACACTCCTTTTGTTCGCTATCGATCAATGAACTACACAATGGACCTGCGCTGAGCACTGTTGATCTTGCAAGATTAATTCCCAAATGACCTACAGCGAGAGGTCACGGAATAATATTACGCATCTCCGAATTGGCTTATTAACTTGATGTATCCCTTTCCATTTGGTAAAAAATCTTGACTCATGATTTTCCTCCAGTTTTATGACTTTTATTCTTGAAGCACTTCTGTTTCGTGACAGATGTGGGTAATTTCTCGTTCTGGAACGGTGAACTGCTAAAAAAAAATGCTAAAAACAAACATTTGCAAATGAATAACTGTTTCTTTGACAGTTTGATAAGGTCATGAGCAGGCTTCTTGTAATGAATATGAAACACAGTGGGCATATGCGGAATATGCCTACCAAAACAAAGTGGGGGGTGGGGTGGAGAAGAAGGTGGGGGATGGGGAAAGGGGGAAGGGGGAAGGGGAGAGATGGGGAGATGGGGGAATAGGGGGTGGGGGGTGGGGGGAAAGTCAAAGGTGGAAGGGGGATCACAAAATCACTCTAAGATATACAAAAAATCAATATACAAAAATATGGATATGATTTGACTGCATGATGAGTTTTCGGGGAAAAGATGTAAAAGTTATCTGTACGTAGTTGCAGGTGAGATACTCACCACTACTTCTTGAAGTGTCCATATGAACAAGGCAGCAGGGGGCAACATGATCTCGAGCGCTGCGATGTAACACCATTGCCGGATTAAAATTTACATTTGCTTGCTTTATCTATAAGGAAATGCATGTGTCTACAAGCCCACAATTGGGAACAGACCCGCCTCCCCCCCCCCATCCCACCCCCCCCTCCCATTCCCCATCCCACCAGTGACGTCGCCAAATATTTTGGCTTGGAGAAACAGTATACTTAAGTACCAAATGCGCCACTGCGGAACAGCGTGTGTACGCTTAAGGGACCCTGGCAGGGTCCAGGGGCGAAGCCCTGGTATGGGTCCAGGTGGCGAAGCCCCCGAAAGCTCTGAAGATTACCTATTTTTGATGCTCAAAATGGCTGAAAATTAACACAAAGTTAAAATTCTGCTTAGATATGCATTTGGGCTTACTATTTCTAAACAGAATGACTGACAGACAGACTATCAGAGGGGAAATTTCGCCAGAAAACGGAGACAATTCTGACAAAGTTGTGAGGTTCATGGGCTAAGTCTTGGTACCAGGTCCAGGGGCGAAGCCCCTGTTGTTCTGGAAAATTCTTGCTTTTGCCAAACTGACTGAAAATCAACACAAAGTTCGAACATTTAAACAGAATTTCCAATCAAGCAAAGGAGAAATTTACCATGAATATTGAAAAAATTTGGATAAAATTGTGGCGTTAACGGGCGAAGCCCCAAGAAGCTCTGAAGTTTTTTTTGTTTTTGATGAATCTTTGATGAAAAAAAAAGACAAATTAAAATTCTCTTGTTAAAATCTACTCAGACAGTCAGATGTGCATTTGGGCTTGCTATTTCTAAACAGACAGACTGACAGACAGGTTAGACAGAGGGGGAATTTCGCCAGAAAATTCGAACAAAATTGTGAGGTTCATGGGTGAAACCCTGGTATGGGTCCAGGGGCGAAGCTCTTGATGCTCTGGAAAATTCTTCTTTGATACCCCAAAATGGCTAAAAATCAACACAAAGTTTGAACATTTAATTATAATTTCTACACAGGCAGAAGAGAAATTTACCATGAATATTGAGAAAGTTCGGGTAAAATTGTGAATGGACGAAACCTTGGTATTGATCTAGGGGCGAAGTCCCAGAAGCTAAGAAGATTTTTTTTATGCACCAAAATGGCTGAAAATTAAGACAAACTTCGACAATGTAATTAATAAAAACAAGAAATTTTTTAATTCTCATGTTAAAATCTACTCAAATAAGCATTTGGGTTACCAATTCTAAACAAGCAGAGGAGAAAATTCTCTGAAAAATTGAAAAAATTAAAGTCAAATTTTGGAGTTTTGGAGACGAAACCCCCAGAAGCTCTGAAAAATTATTGTTTTGGAAGCCCCAAAAAGGCGCATACCATCGGGATTCAGGTTGAAAACCTGGTCAGTTGTGTGGACGGGGCATATTTATATATGTCCCAGATTCCCAATCCAATCCGTATTATGCCGAGTTGAGTGGGGATGATTCTGATATCTAAACGATTTGGGAAGACCTGATAGGATTTTTATAAATTTCTGATATAAATAGAACACCCGACCAAAATTTTCAGAAATAACGTTATCAAGGTCCCTCGCCGTCCCCCACTTTTTGAACGTTGACATCAAAATATCAATATTTACACCCCTGGCTCCCTCACCAACTTTTGGGAGGCTGACTACGCTACTGTATTCGATATTTCGCATCCTTGCCAGATTAAGATTGGTGACCCCAGAATCATGTTGCCAGCATTATGCTGAGTCGGGCATTCGGGAGGACATGCCTGCCAGACATGATTTTGATATCAAGCTGAAGAGTCGGGCATGATTCAGACTGTCAGATATATCTCCGCTGATTTAAACAGTACGGTATACATCCGACAATTTGTATCTGTCCGACTACGACTGCACGACCGGTGCCCAATACTGTTTTCAGCATCTTACCGAGTGCAGAGGGCATGATTCTGATATCTAGCCGAGTGGGACATGATTAAGATATATCTCTGATTTAAACAGTACATTCGACACTTTACATCTCTGCTCGACTAAGATTGGTGCCAAAGTATGGCGTTGTCAGCATCATGCCGAGTCGGGCATTTTCCAAAAATATTTATAAAGTAAACAATACATTCGACATTTCACATATCAGCCCGACTAATATAGCACCCTCCCCTCCCCCTTTCCCATCCCTCGCCCCCTCGCCCGCACGTCTTTGACGTCCATGAAAATAACAACAATAAGGGATGTTTTTGGCCGACGAAACAAAATTGGAATTACCCTACAAAAATTGTTCCTAGAGGGTGTAACATCCCCGGCCCCACACCCTAAGTTTCGTCCCTGTATCAAGCAAGGCACAGAGAAGTCCGTGATTACCGGAGCAAGTGCATGACTAGAGGTCGCCGCCCACTATTTGCTATCCACGCTGAGCCCAACTTTTCTTTCTTATTCCAATTCTTGATTGTTGATTATTTCTTAATACTGCATGAATAAAACAGTTTTCATGTTTTCCGAGCTATAACTATCTGACTATAGTCAAAGCTATTGGTGATTTTCCAAAATACGTCAATTTGGGGCATTAATCTTTTAATTGGACTGAAAGCCTTCCTTTAATTTCAATCATTTCCAGGAAAATGATGAAAAATTATTTCCAGCTAGATTGGGGGCATGCTGATTTAATCATCAAATAGCAGCGTATGAAGATATTTGTCATGGGAGGGATGCAGAATTGATTTTTCCAACAAACCTATACAAATGTACGAGTAAAACTAATGGTTTTTCAATTCTGAAAACTTAGTAGAATTTAAAACACTCTAAAGTATGCAAAATGGTATATATACCATATTTATATCAGTATCATTTAGCAGTGCCTTTAAAAAAAAAAATCCTTATTGGGAACATTATAATGTATTCGTTAAACAGCGGTGTAGGAAGATATTTGTCATGGGAGGTGGGAGGGGTTCAGATTTGATTTTTCCAACAAACCTGTAAAACTGTATAAGTAAAACTATTGGTTTTTTCAAATCTAAAAACTAAAAAGAATTTAGAATCTAAATTATGCAAAATTTTATATTTACCATATCCATATCAGTACGCAGAGCCTTTTTCAAAGAAATCCTTAGTTGAGAGGGAGGGGGGGGGGGGGCACTACACAAGAGACCATTTTTATACAATTTTTGTTTCGTAATATATCTCCCCCAGAAAAATTGCTTACTTGAATAAAGCTGAATGTATTATTGCTTTATTGCTTTTAATTGTTCTTATTTTTATTTTGGTTATGTTTTTAACAAAACTCTATAGGGGAGCAAAATACTCAACCAGGGGACTCCTCCTCCCCCCTCCAAGCTAGTGTGTCTAAAAAAGTCCTTGTCATTTAGAGCAAAACACCATGTGTGGGCCCCATATGGGATTACTGTGGGAAACATAAGTTAATATGGGCATGGAATGACCACATATGTCCCATGTGACTCCCATCTGAAGAAACTAAAGAACTAAATCAGTGGCATATACATATGGGTTTCCCATGTGAGCCACAAATAAGATATCCCATGATAAGGGTTCTATGTGGGAAACACCGCGATGAGAGCAGGAAACTTTTAAGCAGGCTGGCAGGTGGAGCTTCGATGTTTGGTTTTTAAAAGAAACTACATCCTTATTTGATTTATCCGCATGCAGTTTGTTCCTGTTTTTTTTTTCAATTTGGTTATCGGTTATCAGATCAGTGATTAACTTGAAAGGTATAGTGTTTTAATAACCAACTGAAGTGAATATGTTTCATTTTGGGATTAAAATAAATCAATTCTGAAGTATGTAATACGAAATGAAAAAAATAAAGAAATATATCATATCTGTACTTCTCTGACGTATATAAAGATGCAATTAATAGATTGTATTTCTTTTTGTGTACCTAGAGATTGAAAGAATTATTCTTCCAAGTTCGATTTATTGAGGTCAGTTCCTTGGACCAAATATATGCCCTTTCTGGATGCCCCATCTGGAACCCATATATGCCCCATCTGGAACCCATATATGCCCTATCTGGATCCTATAGATGCCCCATCTGGAACCCATATATGCCTTATCTGAATCCTACATATGGGATTGCTTTGTGTTGTTTGAGCCCTCACACGTTTGCTTCCCATATAGGCCCCATGTAAAGCCCATCGACAAATTCATGTGGGCCAAAATGGAAATCCCATAAAGGCCCCACAAAGCAGCCCACATTGGTCACAATATAAATCTGTGTTGGCTGGATAGGAGCTGATGAGTATCAACTGAGTGAATAAAGCCGATCCTGAATTGTTTGACATTTTTGAAAAGCGGATTGGTCACCCCTATTGAACAAAACCGTCACGTGGGGGGAAGGGGGTCGCCGAGGTTAATATTAGGACCTTTTAGTATTTTAGTATATTTTCTAGACCTTTTAACCATTAACATTTTACTCCTTTGTGTATGTTGGGGGGGGGGGAGGTATGGGGTGGTAGTCTTAGGACCCTGTCGAACCCCTCTCCCCACACACACACCTACACCCAAGCTGATATGCTTAATAAGCAACGTTTCCGTCAATAATGTCTAAAATGCTTTTGATTTCTGCAATGAGAACAGTCCCGCATGATTCTAGTCGCTGTTTCTAACAGTTGAGTACTGCCTGGAGTCTAAAGCATGTGCGATTATTCGTGCCTAAATTTCTGTCTTGCATTCCGGAGAATCACATTTCAAATAGCGCTGTTAAAATGGTAATCTTATATTGTATTGATTTAGATCAATACGTTCGTTAGTTCAGATACTGTAAACATTAATTTGATGCCTGTGACGGCGGCCTATGGTTATAAAAGCTGTTCACCTATTATCAGCAACAAGTAGGCGTTACTAACGTTAGTTCCACGAAAAATGCGTCCACCTGTTCCTAATCGAAGTCATTATTTGAGTATTCGGTCATCGTGGCATTTTGAACATCCGGAACTCTTTGTCGGTGAAAACTTTCAGAATATGAATAGGTTAAATCGGAAAAAATCATTCATAGTGAATGCCAACCGATTGTAGCAAAAGTATGAGAAAAAATCAATTAACAAGCTACGCTGCTACGATTTGTGCACAAGTGAACATCACGCTTTAGCTTACGCCTAGGACACGCAATCGACAGAATCTTCAACCGGGTGTCTTTTTATGACGTCATAGCAGAGTTAACGCTTTTAGAACAATGACGTAATTTTTTATAACATTCTCGTAATATTGAACAATGACAGAATGAACACTCGCGCGGCATGTAAACACACGTAGGTTCTGTGGTCAATTGCGACACGACTACGGGAGGTGAAGGCTGAACTTAGTGAATTAGTGTAAAACGGAACTAATTATTCTCAATATTGAAAGCGATGATGAAAGAGTCAAGATCGGGGTCCTTTTTGTACCAGAATGTTATAGATTTGGGATATTTTGTGATGTTTTCCAAAAAGGACTTTCGATAGGGGTCACCAGCGGTTTTGGTCTTCTTTTTTTAAGCCGATGTGTAGAGGTGTTGTACATAAGCACATTTTAATAATTTCATTGGCGCCGTCAGTGTCCCCCCTAACTCACTATAATAATTGTCCTCCCCCCTTTCCATTCAATATTGGCTATTGTTACTGTTTTTCCTGGAAATTTACGTTAAGAAAGGAATACATTTAACATTGAAAGGGAGGATAGGGGGTTACAATTCTCGGCAAAATATTAAAGAAACATGGCACTATAACATATGAAGATCTCAAAAAGCTGAAGTGTTCCAGCCGTTTTGTCCAAAATTGTAGGCCTAGGCCTACTCCCAATAAAAAATATATCCCATAATATTTCCTTCAACTTATGATGATCTGCAAGAATTTAAAATGCAGTCACAAATGCTAAATTAACCCTGTTAACGGTAGGTAAGGAAGTTTTGGCATACGGAACCCCCACCCAAATCCTATCACGGACCCACCCTTCTGAATCCCAAATTCTATCACCCCCCCCCTCCGAATCCCAAATCACCCCCCCCTCACCCAAATCACGAACTACCCTGAATACCAAAACCATATGTCACTCACCCCCATTCACCCCCATTCACCCCCACCCCGTGGGGTGGGGACTAATTATTAAGTATAGGGGCTAATTATTAAGTATAGCCTAATCTTAGACCCCAGATAGTCTAGGCCATTCTACTTCCATTCAACAACTTGGAAGTTCCAAGCACTTGTATGACACCTGATGAAATTACTCCTCCACCTATTCAGTGCTGTCATGCAAAATAAATGACACACTATCCATTTAATAGTACCTCAGTCTCCATAACAAATGCTATTTAGAATTAGCTATCATTCATAGTTGTATAGTAAGCTTGCTGCCTATGGATACAACTAACCAGGGAGTTGTGGCCAACGCTAGTGTTACTGCTGTTAAAGTGCGTGGGAAGCGGGAAACAAACATTTAGATATTAACAAAGTAAAAAGTTTCAGGATATCGCGCGGGAAATTCACAAAAACTTTAATCAGGTGATGTATCACATGACGGTGTGCGCAGAATCATAGTGGCGTTTGCGTTATAATTTGCGACTTTAGTACGACATCACTCTGTGTAAGCTGCCGTAACAAGAAATGACGTCAAAAAGCCATAAGGAGAAATGACGTCATAAAAAGACACCCGGTTAAAGATTATGTCGATTGCCTAGGACACCCCGTAGTACCGTCGGACTGATGACAGCCATGTTTGTATGGCTGTCGTTGGTGATGGCTGGCCGTCTGAGGGTACTACAAAATCACATACCCTCATGTACTGTTTTAAGCGAGATGTTAAAAGTATAGGAAAATCTCAGTTTTTAGATCTTTATGAAGAGGAAACCATTTTACCTTTTTTTCGCCCACAATTATTAGAATCAATGTTTGAAGACCATCCATGTCTTCAAAAACGGTTTTTAAAGTGATTGAGGTTACTTTTATCAAAGCTAGCTCCGTGTTTGACATCTGGCTCGCACATAACTTGCTGGCTATTGATCTTGCCGCGCATGTGAAGCAAATTGGCCTAACTAAACTACATGTATAGTACTAATGCAAAGCCTGCATGGTTATGCAAAGCCTGACAAACATTCAACCGTGCAGATTTCTGTAAAATTTAGCTATCCTGGGCCGAGCATTGGCTAGAAATCACAGGTCACTTGCTATACCCCGGATAAGGTGCATCATTGCACAACCTGCATCACGCAAGTGGTGAATTTGGATGCACCCCTCAGTCACACAAATGACTAACATCTTGTCTCAAAATGACTGTACCTGCGTCACAAAAGTGACACACATTTCAGAGTAATTGACGCACACCACAGTCAAGAAAGTGATGGACATCACATTAACATTGACACACATATTGACGCACCAAAAGAAATAATACAATTTTAGATTTAATGCAAAGAAGAACAGACGACATCGGCTCAATATCCGAGAATATGTTTTACTGGGTTTTGACAAATGCACCAGAATTAAACTTCATCTCTCAAGTAGACCCACTGGTCTTTATTGATAAAGGATCAATTGAAACTACTGGTGTCAATTTATTTAATTGTGATGTAAACAATAAGTACTGGAAAATTTGGACCATCTATGAGTGTTAATAATCAGATACACTCATATGTCTGGTATTGCATTTTAGTTTTTCATACGGCAACTGCTGAATAAAGCTATGCTTTGTGCCAACTTGCAAAATTTACCAGGCACACGCATGAATTCTGCAGAGACGTAAAGTAAAATTAGTTTTTGCAGAGATAAATTTGGTGTTAAAATAAAAAACATAACAATAGAACCTTTAAGGGTAGTATTATTGGCCTTCACAAATTGTACATTTAATCACATGCAACAGATTTAGTGACCCACATACCCACCCCTGTGTCATTGAAATGACCAACATCTTTGGTCAAATGACTCACTCCACAGTCATATTTATGACTGACATCTCAAGTAAAATAATGCACATGTAAGTCACATTTTATTTGCAATGACCCACCTTTGACTCACCTTGACAGGAAGGGGAGGGGGGGGGGAGTATAGAGGGTGGGATATTCAATTGATATGTACATAAACCTTTCGAATAAATTGTAACGTTAGGTTTCTAGAGTTTATTACATGTTCTACATGTTAATCACTCTATTTGTGAAAAAATGTTGACGTATCATTTTATTGGTGAGCATGCGAAGCATAATGTAAACCTTTGTAATGGCGATTTCAGCCGTCCAGAAAAAGTTAAAATTTCTTCAGATATCCTTATAGAAGCTAAGAATTGCCTTACAAAATGTTGAAGTTTTTCAGAGACACTTAAGACAGATTGAAGACTAGTTTCCTTAAAAAGTCTACAAAACATTTGATATTTCCTTAGAAGATAACTGTAAAATGATATGATTTTCCAAAATTCTTTAGAGAACCTCAAGTGTCTCTCTCGTAGCACTAGAGATTTAAAATCCTTAAAACTCTTCAAAATATTTGGGCACCAACAGTTGTATCAGGCATGATTATTAAACTCTGCTTTTATTATTGTGGCCTTTTGTATAAAGTTGCTACAGTATATGAACTGACCAGACTTTTTTTTATTAAGTATGCACAGTCAGGGAGTCTGACAGGATGTGACTGCATATGGACATAGAAAGGGATGCCATATGGAACATGGACAGTGGCCATGCAGGATGTATGATATGATATAATATATACCATGTGGTATACACCAAGGGCTATATCAGGCATAATTATTTGACTCACACCTTTTTTTCTTATTCAACAACTCATTTGCATATAAGTTAGTATATGAACTGACACTTGAATACATAGTATGCTCAATCAGGGACTGTGATAGCTAGGATGAGACTTTTATGGAGCTTATGGAATGTCATGTCAGACATAGGGGTGAATGCCATGTGGGATGCCATGTGGGACATGGGGTGGGATGCCATGTGGGACATGAGGTGGGATGCCATGTGGGACATGAGGTGGGATGCCATGTGGGACATGAGGTGGGATGCCGTGTGGAATGCCATGTGGGACATGGGGTGGGATGCCACGAGTAACACAGAGTGTGACATACTGTAGGTTGGGATGCCGTGTGTGACATAGTGTAGGAGGCTATGTGGGACATATGGTAGGAGGTCTAGGCACATGGGATGTGATGCCATGTGGGACATAAAGTAGGATCTCATTTGGACATTGGGAGGGATACCATGAGGTACATATGGTGGGACATAATGTTGGATGCAATGTGGGACATTAGGTGGGAAGCCACTGATGTGGGACATAAGGTAGGATGCCATGCGGGACATAGGGAGATATGCCATGTGGAATACAGGGAGGGATGCCATGTGGGATATAGGGAGGGATGTCATGTGGTACATATGGTTGGATTAATGTGGGACATACATTTACGATGGGATCCATGTAGGACATAGGGTGGGATGCTATGTGGGTCATAGGGTGGGATGCCATGTGGGACATATAGTGGAATGCTATGTTGGACATATGGTGGAATGCCATGTGAGACATACTGTATGGTGGAATGCCATGTGGAAGATATGGTGGAATGCCATGTGGGACATGAGATGGGATGTCATGTGGGACATGGGGTGGGTTGTCATTTGGGACATGGGATGGGATCCATGTGGGACATAGGATGTGATGCCATGTGGGTCATAGGATGGGATGCCATGTGGAACATACGGTGGAATGCCATTTGGGACAAGGGATGGGATGGAATGTCATTTGGGACATGATGTGTGATGCCATGTGGGAGATATGGTGGAATGCCATGTTGGACAAGGGATGGTATGGGATGTCATGTGGGACATGGGGTGGGATGCCATGTGCGTGTGGTATGCCATGTGGGATATGGGATGCCATGTGGGACTTAGTATGAGATGCCATTTTTATAATTAACATACATCAAACTAAAACCACCCAAGCAAACAATCAACAAACCAACCAACAAACAACCAACCAAAAAACTACCAATCAACAAACAGCCCGCCACCCAAACCCACATGCATGACACTGAAGAGAATATGGATTGTTCAATTAGGGAACACACTGATCATACTTCTTGTCCAATTTTAAAAAACGACCGCTCCCAAAGAAACAGATCCGAAGAAAAAACAAGCCAACTCAGACTCAACAGATCTTCCTCCAGATAACCCCCCGCCTCCTTATGGCGTACACCATAAACAATAACAATAACATTCACAACATTATACAATGGAACATAAGGAGCCTTAAGGCCAATTCTGAAGAAATTGATGGCCACCACATTCAACCCGGTCGTCTTCTGCCTACATGAAACCTTGCAAACCACTGACCATTATTCCCTCAACAACTTCGCTTGCTATCACAAAAATCAAATGGAGTGGGGCATCTCCATTCTCGTTAGACACGATATCCCACACAGCCCTGTTCATGTGCACACTGACCTAAGGCTTCAGGCCATCTGTATGTCTATCTCCCTCCACAAAACCTTCACTCTTTGCAATATTTATCTCCCCCCAGCGCCAAGATTCAACCAACCAGCCTTAACAACCTTATCTCTCAGCTCCCCTCCCCCTTCATCCTTCTTGGTGACTTCAACGCCCACAACCCTATGTGGGGCTCTATTACCACCACCCCCAGAGGCAAGCTCATTGAAAACACTCTTCGGCAACACAGCCTCTCCTTGCTCAACACTAACTCCCTGACCTACCTTTACCCTGCCACAGGCTTCCTTATCTGTATTGACCTGTCTATCTGCTACCTCAACCTCTTTGATTTTAGCTGGAGAGTCACTGCTGATCTCTGTGGTAGTGACCATTACTCTCTTCTTATACACTCAAACCCCCACTGACCACACCTCCAATTAGAACCTCGAGAAGGCTGACTGGCCTCTTTTCGAAACCCTTTGTGACTCACACCTCTCCCCCATCTCCTCAAGGGTGAGGATCCCATGTCAAACTTCAGTAATATCCTTATCAACATCGCCACCTGCTTAATTCTCCCAAACCCTTAATCACCCCCCCCTCAACCCCTGGTTCTCTGATGACTGCAAAACTGTTAACAAGAACAAGAAAAGGGCCCTCAGGAACTTTAAAACTAACCGGACCACCCACAACCTCAACCTCTTTCGCATCAGCCGTGCCAAGGTCAGGCGCACTATCAAGGACAGTAAAACCAACACTTGGAACAACTTCATTTCTTCTCTTACCATCAACACCCCCACTAAGAAGATTTGGAGATTGGTTAACAGCTTCCACGGCAGGGTGGGCAAGTCTCCCAACTCCCATCTCTCCTGGAATGGTGACCTTCTCACAGCGAAAAAGGACATCGTTAACCACCTTGCCACCTCTTTCAGCAACATCTCATCCTCGGCCAACTATTCCAATGCCTTCAAAACCAAAAAAGCTCGCGATGAAGCCCGGAGTATCACCTTTCCCTCCGAGTGCTACAACACCCCTCTCACCCTTTCTGAATTAAATCAAGCCATCCACGATGCTGGCTGCACCTCCTAGAGCTCAGATAACATCTTCTACCAGTTTCTGAAACACCTCCCCAACAAGGCCACCACTACCCTACTCACCATCTTTCACCACATTTGGTCCTCACACTCCTTTCCCCCTATCTGGTGGACAGCTATTGTCATCCCCGTCCTTAAACCGAGGAAGGACTGTACGGACCCCTCCAGCTTTCGCCCCATTGTCCTCACCTGCTGTCTCTGTAAAATTATGAAAAGGATCATTAATCAGAGACTAAACTGGTTCCTTGAGACCAACAGAATCCTCTCTCCTCACCAAAGTGGCTTCCGGAAACATCGCATTACCCTTGACTAGTTAATTACACTCGATTCTGCTATCCGGGAATCCTTTGCAAAAAAGGAACACCTCATTGCCATTTTTTTTACCTTAAGAAAGCTTTCGACACTACTTGAAAATACGGCATTATCTGCAAACTTTACACCATCGGCCTCAGAGGCCATCTCCCCATCTTTATTCAAAACTTCCTCTCACCCAGGCAGTTCCAAGTTTGTATTGGCCACACCCTTTCCAACCCCTACTCCTAAGAAGAGGGCATTCCCCAAGGCAGCATTCTCTCTCCCACTCTCTTCAACCCGAGCATTAATGACATCGCGGACAGCCTTGGCCCCAGCATCAAACATACCCTCTACGTGGACGACTTCACCATCTTCTACTCCTCCCCTAGCTTTCCTCTTGTCGAAAATAGACGCCAATTCAGCCTCAGCCAGCTGCAAGTCTGGTGCAACAATAATGGTTTTGAATTCTTCAAAGACAAGACAGTCTGCATGTACTTCTGTCATTTTAACAACGTCCACCACAACTCGAACCTCGTGCTCAATGGCAATCGCATCCCTAAAGTTGAACACACAAAGTTCGTGGGTTTAAATCTAGTCCCCAAGCTCTCCTAGAAGCAACACATCACCAACCTGAGACTGAAATGCAGCAGCTCCCTCAACATCCTCCGACTCCTCTCCAACACCAAATCTTCAGGCTTACCATTCATGCAAAGCTTTACTACTGCAATATTGTCTACTGTGTTGCTCACAACTCATACTTCAACCACATCAACACCATCCAAAATGAAGCCCTCAGGCTTTGTCTAGGTGCCTACAGGACCTCCTCAATCACAAGCCTTCATGTTGAAGCCAACGAACCCCCGTTTCTGCTTAGATGTAGAAAGCTTAGCCTCTCCTATGCTTTTAGAGTCCTCACCAACACCCAGAACCCTGTTTACAACCTCATTAGGTACCCCAATTTCTCCACTCTCTTTGATAGGACTAAAACCCTATCCCCTTCCTTTAGCTTACGCATTAAATCAGACCTCCTCCATCTTGGCATCAACCTCGCCACTCTCGGCACCTTCTCCTGGCCCACTTTTCCTTCTTGGGCCACCCCCCTCCCTTCTAACCACCTGGGCCTCTCCAATCATCACAAAACTTAAACCCATCCTAACCTCTTCAATAATCTCCACAACCAAATCAAAAACCAACTCTCAAACCACACCTCCATCTATACTGATGGCTCCAATAAAGACAGCTGCTGCTGCCGTCATCCAAGACATTACCCTCAGTAGCTGACTTTCCGACTATTCGTCCATCTTTACAGCCAAGGCAAAGGCCATCCTCCTCACCCTCAACTTTATTGAGTACTCTCCGCTTAGCCACTTTGCCATTTTCTCTGACATCAAGGCTGTTTTTACTTTTTTACTCAATCTTAAATGGGATAACTTCACATTCAACCTCCTCCTCCAGAAACTCCTTCCGCCCACCCTCTGCAGGAAAAGTATTTTTTTCTTCTGGATACCCAGCCATGTTGGCATCCCTGGCAATGACAGGGCTGATGCAGCCGCTAAGCTTGCCCTCAACCTCCCCCTACCCTTTTACCCAAATCCCTTTCTGACATCAAACCGCTTATTGCTTCCCTTGTTCATGCCCGCTGGCAAACCTCATGGGACTCCCAAATTGATAACAAACTCCACGTCATCCAGCCCACCATTTCGACTAAACCAACTATCAACAACCTCTCTCGTGTCGACAACGTTCATATTACTTGTCTTGGAATAGGTCACACCCACCTCACTCACTCCCACCCCCTAGTAGCTCCCCCCAACCCCTCTGCAACAATTGCCATTGCACCCTCACAGTCCATCACGTTCTCCTTGCTTGCCCCCGTACAACTTTCCCAGAGCTTGCCTCGCTCCCCACAACTCAATTGCTGAGTTCTTCCAGAAAAACCCTCGGGATAAAATTATCTCCTTCCTTCATCATGCTTCCCTCTACAACCATATTTAGTTCTCCTCTTCCACCCCTCTCTCTACTTTGTTTTTTCACCCATGTACCTCTTCTCTCGATCCCAGCTTTCTGACATTTTGTTCTTGTATTTCTCTTATTCTCCCCCTGTTTTCTTTCCTTTCTACCTCTAGAATGATCTGACCTCTCAGGCACAATTTGACCCTCGTGGTGCCGTTAAGCTCTCATCAAACAAACCATCAAAAACATAAAATGAAAGGCAAAATGTTTTGATGTCTATAAGTTTGCACTCTAGCAGTTGTACAAAGCCTGAAAACGATCCATATATTTATGTGGTAAAGACGTAGCAAATATCCAGGGACTTGTTTAATACAGTACATGTGTCATCCCACACATGGGCGTAGGAGGCGGGGTTTAGGGGGTGAACAATTTCTCCCTCCCCCAATTGAAAAATTAAACTATTTTTGGGCAAAAGTTTTAAAGAAATTTGGGCAAAAATACCAAACAAGACACTTTTGTAATGCAAAGGGGGTATTTTATTGGTGCATCCTTTTGCCAATTTTGCGCCTGGAAATTCAAGATTTTTGGGCAATTTCCCTTTGCCCCCCTCAGAAAATAGAGGATGAGCAGCCCACTCCAAAGTTTTGCAATTAATCACGAACTCAAATTATATTAAATTTAAGCTTTTATTACAAACAAAACATCATGCAACGTTCAACATAAATGTATACAAATGAAAAAAAAGGGGAAAATATTCTTCCTTATGCCACGCTGTGATCTTGTTCCTTGATCATTTGAAGAAAAAAAGATGGCGTCTGAGATTTATAGACTGAAGTATTTTAGCGACTCTGAATGTATTTGACAAAATGGCATCTTCTGCTAACTTACTCTCAGTATAGCAATTCCCGCCCTTTAATTTAATGGTGTCTCCCACGGTTGAATAAACTCTTGGATGCTTCCAAAACTTAAGTCTCAAGATGAGTTCCCGTCTTAGGAGGTCAAGTTGTGACTCTTACAACATGGATCTAAAGGATCGACAAAATCGGCGCCCTCTGAATAATATGTTGTAAATAATTCTTGTCTAAGAAATAAGATACTCTATCCAACGTTGGATTTCTAAGTTTGTGGTGTACCTTTGTCAGGCATAGGAGGAACTGGTTCGATTTTGTAAGGTCCTCTCCGGTTACAATTTGAGTGCCTTTGAGTTGACACCAGAACTTAATAAACTGATTGCATTGGGAATAACGAGTGAGCTTCACAGTAATGGCACATGCCTCGTTATGTCCTGATTTTCCTATATGGTGGCAACGATCCAAGTCATTTTACATGAATTACAGGTTGAGCATTGTTTTGGCCAAATTCAAGATAATTTCCTTTATATTTTCTTTTGACTTTTCCTCAACATCAAAAATGTGGAAAAAAATTGCATCTCGGCTACTGCAATAGTTCATTGATGTCTTTGTGGAAGTGTCACACAGATCATTTAATTAGACTTTTTGTTCAAGTCGTTTAATCTGAGACTAAGTCTGATCAAACGTATGTGCAAGACCGATGCCCTAATCATTGGGCTGCTGCAACCTTATGTGGCAAATAACTTTAATCACATTAACACCTTTGATGAGGATTTGATAATGTAAATGACTTATTCCAAAGCAAAATTGATCACAATCTGATATGAACTGCAATCATAATGTTCTCTACTGTTCATATAAAGTTCTTACATCTACTTGCAACCATAAATGGAATTTTTACCCAACGGGAATTGTCTGACGAATGAAATAATGTGTTCAAGAAGGTGAAATCTAACAACAGTAAATGGAAATGAATTATTTAGAGACACCACCGTGTGTATCCTGCAAAAGAAACTGTTTATCTCACTGTTTGTAGTCTGTCTAGTGGTTGAAGGTCTCTGCCAAATCTGATTGGAGTTTTAAGATATAAAATTATGTTTTAATTAAAAGTTAGTGAAGTCCATTAGAGCCATAATGTTTATTCCCGGTTTCTACAATGCAAACAGGTGAGAGCTCTTGACTCCCCCCTGATGCCAGTTAACTCCCCAGCAATGCTGAGACTCATTTTCACAGCCTAAGTGGAGCTCAGACAAGCGGTATAAAGTGCTTTAATAATAATGATACTAGATGAGATTTATTGAGCACTTTTCCAGAAACTGATCAAATTACTGTACCAGTAACCAACCAGTACCTGTATCAGTAACCAACCAGTACCTGTACCAGTAACCAACAGTACCAGTAACCAACCAGTACCTGTATCAGTAACCAACCAGTACCTGTACCAGTAACCAACGGTACCAGTAACCAACCAGTACCTGTACCAGTAACCAACCAGTACCTGTACCAGTAACCAACCAGTACCTGTACCAGTAACCAACCAGTAATCAGTAACCAACCAGTACCTGTATCAGTAACCAACCAGTACCTGTATCAGTAACCAACCAGTACCTGTATCAGTAACCAACCAGTACCTGTATCAGTAACCAACCAGTACCTGTATCAGTAACCAACCAGTACCTGTATCAGTAACCAACCAGTACCTGTATCAGTAACCAACCAGTACCTGTATCAGTAACCAACCAGTACCTGTATCAGTAACCAACCAGTACCTGTATCAGTAACCAACCAGTACCTGTATCAGTAACCAACCAGTACCTGTATCAGTAACCAACATGATACATTGTCATAGGAACAATTAAAAAGTTTTCAGGTCGTTATTAAATGCCTCAATAGTTGGTACAGTTTTAAAATCACATTGGATATCATTTCATTGTTTCGGTGCAAAATCAGCAAAATGCTGCAATGTACACGGTATACTCAGTTTATTTGAGAATGCAATAGAACGCAAAAACCAGGCGTTATGTGCGAAAAATAATTTTGTAAGTAATTTGGCGCCACTCTCATTCATAAACCTGTGAAGAAGTAGGAGTATCTTACAGTTGTTTCTTTCTTTAACTGGCATACTACACTATGTACTGTATGTAACTGACTGGGTATCTCTACAGAAGGACCAAGGACACAACACAGCTGCTCAGCCGGGAATCAAACCCGGTACTCTTCATTTTGAACACAGACTCCCAACCACTGCATTCCTGTAAAATCATGTTAACATGTTAGATACAATCAAACCCGGTACTCCTCATTCTGAACACAGACTCCCAACCACTGCATTCCTGTAAAATCATGTTAACATGTTAGATACAATCAAACCCGGTACTCCTCATTCTGAACACAGACTCCCAACCACTGCATTCCTGTAAAATCATGTTAACATGTTAGATACATTCGAACCCGGTACTCCTCATTCTGAACACAGACTTTCAACCACTGCATTCCTGTAAAATCATGTTAACATGTTAGATACATTCAAACCCGGTACTCCTCATTCTGAACACAGACTTTCAACCACTGCATTCCTGTAAAATCATGTTAACATGTTAGATACATTCAAACCCGGTACTCCTCATTCTGAACACAGACTCCCAACCACTGCATTCCTGTAAAATCATGTTAACATGTTAAATACAATTAAACCCGGTACTCCTCATTCTGAACACAGACTCCCAACCACTGCATTCCTGTAAAATCATGTTCACATGTTAGATACAATCAAACCCGGTACTCCTTATTCTGAACACAGACTCCCAACCACTGCATTCCTGTAAAATCATGTTCACATGTTAGATACACACAACACATCTAGTGGTGTGGTGAGCCTTCAAAAAGTCGGGGGATCCGACAGTGATGTCAACGTCCAATAAGTAGAGGGCCCAAGGGACCTTGATAACAGTATGTCTTATGCCTCCTTGCATCACACAAGAACCAAACTGTTATACCACCATGGTGATAACAGTTTGATATTTTTGTCTTCTTGTATTTTAGTTGAGACGTCAAGCCAGATTACGTCGTGAATATCTCTATAGAAAATCCCTAGAGGAACAGGACAGGGCAATCATTGAGAGGAAGCGAAAACTGAAGGAGGCGTTAGATGGTACAGTGCCATTTGTTTTTATTTCTGATGTAGCATATACTCATATAACAGCACATTAACAACATAAACTTGTGGTTGTTGATTTAATTTCACAATTATACCTCTTGATGCTCTTGAAATCTACTTCAAGTATATCAAGCACTTATGATAGGACAAATCTTATCTACTTAAGTATACCAAGCACTTATGATAGGACAAATCTTATCTACTTAAGTATATCAAGCATTTATGATAGGACAAATCTTATCTACTTAAGTATATCAAGCACTTATGATAGGACAAATCTTATCTACTTAAGTATATCAAGCACTTATGATCGACAAATCTTATCTACTTAAGTATATCAAGCACTTATGATAGGACAAATCTGATCTACTTTAGTATATCAAGCACTTATGATCGACAAATCTTATCTACTTAAGTATATCAAGCACTTATGATAGGACAAATCTTATCTACTTAAATATATCAAGCACTTATGTTCGGACAAATCTTATCTAATTAAGTATATCAAGCACTTATGATAGGACAAATCTGATCTACTTAAGTATATCAAGCACTTATGATAGGACAAATCTGATCTACTTAAGTATAAGTGATATCAAGCACTTATGATAGGACAAATCTTACCTACTTAAGTATATTCAAGCACTTATGATAGGACAAATCTTATCTACTTAAATATATCAAGCATTTTATGATAGGACAAATCTTATCTATTTAAGTATACTTATCTAATTAAGCACTTATGATAGGACAAATCTTATCTACTTAAGTATATCAAGCATTTATGATAGGACAAATCTTATCTACTTAAGTATATCAAGAGCACTTATGATAGGACAAATCTGATCTACTTTAGTATATCAAGCACTTATGATCGACAAATCTTATCTACTTAAGTATATCAAGCACTTAGGATAGGACAAATCTTATCTACTTAAGTATATCAAGCACTTATGTTAGGACAAATCTTATCTAATTAAGTATATCAAGCACTTATGATAGGACAAATCTGATCTACTTTAGTATATCAAGAACTTATGATAGGACAAATCTGATCTACTTAAGTATATCAAGCACTTATGATAGGACAAATCTTACCTACTTAAGTATATTAAGCACTTATGATAGGACAAATCTTATCTACTTAAGTATATCAAGCACTTATGATAGGACAAATCTGATCTACTTAAGTATACCAAGCACTTATGATAGGACAAATCTTATCTACTTAAGTATATCAAGCATTTATGATAGGACAAATCTTATCTACTTAAGTATATCAAGCACTTATGATAGGACAAATCTTATCTACTTAAGTATATCAAGCACTTATGATAGGACAAATCTTATCTACTTAAGTATATCAAGCACTTATGATCGACAAATCTTATCTACTTAAGTATATCAAGCACTTATGATAGGACAAATCTGATCTACTTTAGTATATCAAGCACTTATGATGATCGACAAATCTTATCTACTTAAGTATATCAAGCACTTATGATAGGACAAATCTTATCTACTTAAGTATATCAAGCACTTATGTTCGGACAAATCTTATCTAATTAAGTATATCAAGCACTTATGATAGGACAAATCTGATCTACTTAAGTATATCAAGCACTTATGATAGGACAAATCTGATCTACTTAAGTATATCAAGCACTTATGATAGGACAAATCTTACCTACTTAAGTATATTAAGCACTTATGATAGGACAAATCTTATCTACTTAAGTATATCAAGCACTTATGATAGGACAAATCTTATCTACTTAAGTATACCAAGCACTTATGATAGGACAAATCTTATCTACTTAAGTATATCAAGCATTTATGATAGGACAAATCTGATCTACTTAAGTATATCAAGCACTTATGATAGGACAAATCTTATCTACTTAAGTATATCAAGCATTTATGATCGACTTAATCTCTTAAGTATATCAAGCACTTTATGATAGGACAAAATATCAAGCACTTATGATAGGACAAATCTGATCTAATTAAGTATACAAATCTTATCTACTTAAGTATATAAAGCACTTATGATAGGACAAATCTTATCTACTTAAGTATATCAAGCACTTATGATTGACAAATCTTATCTACTTAAGTATATCAAGCACTTATGATAGGACAAATCTTATCTACTTAAGTATATCAAGCACTTATGATAGGACAAATCTGATCTACTTAAGTATATCAAGCACTTATGATAGGACAAATCTTATCTACTTAAGTATATTAAGCACTTATGATAGGACAAATCTTATCTACTTAATATATCAAGCACTTATGATAGGACAAATCTCTACTTAAGTATATCAAGCACTTATGATAGGACAAATCTATCTATTAAGTATATCAAGCATTTATGATGACAAATAGGACAAATCTTATCTACTTAAGTATATCAAGCACTTATGATAGGACAAATCTTATCTACTTAAGTATACCAAGCACTTATGATAGGACAAATCTTATCTACTTAAGTATATCAAGCACTTATGATAGGACAAATCTTATCTACTTAAGTATATCAAGCACTTATGATAGGACAAATCTTATCTACTTAAGTATATCAAGCACTTATGATAGGACAAATCTTATCTACTTAAGTATATCAAGCACTTATGATAGGACAAATCTTATCTACTTAAGTATATCAAGCACTTATGATGTATATCAAGCACTTATGATAGGACAAATCTTATCTACTTAAGTATATCAAGCACTTATATCAAAGCACTTTTATGATAGGACAAATCTTATCTACTTAAGTATATCAAGCACTTATGATAGGACAAATCTTATCTACTTAAGTATATCAAGCACTTATGATAGGACAAATCTTATCTACTTAAGTATATCAAGCACTTATGATAGGACAAATCTATATCTACTTTAAGACAAATCTTATATCAAGCACTTATGATAGGACAAATCTTATCTAGGACAAACTTTAGTATATCAAGCACTTATCTACTTTATGATACTTAGGACAAATCTTATCTACTTAAGTATATCAAGCACTTATGATAGGACAAATCTTATCTCTACTTAAATATATCAAGACAAATCTTATCACTTTATGCACTTATGATTGACAAATCTTATCTACTTAAGTATATCAAGCACTTATGATAGGACAAATCTTATGATATGATTGACAAATCTTATCTACATATATCAAGCACTTATGATAGACAAACTTAATGTATATCAAGCACTTATGATAGGACAAATCTATATCTACTTATTAGGACAAAGTATATCAAGCACTTATGATAGGACAAATCTTACCTACTTAAGTATATAAGCACTTATGATAGGACAAATCTTATCTACTTAAGTATATCAAGCACTTATGATAGGACAAATCTTATCTACTTAAATATATCAAGCACTTATGATAGGACAAATCTTATCTACTTAAGTATATCAAGCACTTATGATAGGACAAATCTTATCTACTTAAGTATATCAAGCATTTATGATAGGACAAATCTTATCTACTTAAGTATATCAAGCACTTATGATAGGACAAATCTGATCTACTTTAGTATATCAAGCACTTATGATCGACAAATCTTATCTACTTAAGTATATCAAGCACTTATGATAGGACAAATCTTATCTACTTCAAAGTATATCAAGCACTTATGTTAGGACAAATCTTATCTAATTAAGTATATCAAGCACTTATGATAGGACAAATCTGATCTACTTAAGTATATCAAGAACTTATGATAGGACAAATCTGATCTACTTAAGTATATCAAGCACTTATGATAGGACAAATCTTACCTACTTAAGTATATTAAGCACTTATGATAGGACAAATCTTATCTACTTAAGTATATCAAGCATTTGATGATAGGACAATGATCTTATGATAGCACTTATGATAGGACAAATCTTATCTATTTAAGTATATCAAGCACTTATGATAGGACAAATCTTATCTACTTAAGTATATCAAGCATTTATGATAGGACAAATCTTATCTACTTAAGTATATCAAGCACTTATGATAGGACAAATCTGATCTACTTTAGTATATCAAGCACTTATGATCGACAAATCTTATCTACTTAAGTATATCAAGCACTTATGATAGGACAAATCTTATCTACTTAAGTATATCAAGCACTTATGTTCGGACAAATCTTATCTAATTAAGTATATCAAGCACTTATGATAGGACAAATCTGATCTACTTAAGTATATCAAGAACTTATGATAGGACAAATCTGATCTACTTAAGTATATCAAGCACTTATGATAGGACAAATCTTACCTACTTAAGTATATTAAGCACTTATGATAGGACAAATCTTATCTACTTAAATATATCAAGCACTTATGATAGGACAAATCTTATCTATTTAAGTATACCAAGCACTTATGATAGGACAAATCTTATCTACTTAAGTATATCAAGCATTTATGATAGGACAAATCTTATCTACTTAAGTATATCAAGCACTTATGATAGGACAAATCTTATCTACTTAAGTATATCAAGCATTTATGATCATTTATGACAAATCTTATCTACTTAAGTATATAAAGCACTTATGATAGGACAAATCTTATCTACTTAAGTATATCAAGCACTTATGATTGACAAATCTTATCTACTTAAGTATATCAAGCACTTATGATAGGACAAATCTTTGATGTACTTAAGTATATCAAGCACTTATGAAGTATATCAAGCACTTATGATAGGACAAATCTTATCTACTTAAGTATATCAAGCACTTATGATATGACAAATCTTATCTACTTAAGTATTAAGTATACCAAGCACTTATGATAGGACAAATCTTATCTACTTAAGTATATCAAGCATTTATGATAGGACAAATCTTATCTACTTAAGTATATCAAGCACTTATGATAGGACAAATCTTATCTACTTAAGTATATCAATATCACTTATGATAGGACAAATCTTATCTACTTAAGTATATCAAGCACTTATGATAGGACAAATCTTATCAACTTAAGTATATCAAGCACTTATGATAGGACAAATCTTATCTACTTAAGTATATCAAGCACTTATGATAGGACAAATCTTATCTACTTAAGTATATCAAGCACTTTATGTACTTAAGTATATCGACAAATCTTATCTACTTAAGTATATCAAGCACTTATGATAGGACAAATCTTATCTACTTAAGTATATCAAGCACTTATGATAGGACAAATCTTATCTACTTAAGTATATCAAGCACTTATGATAGGACAAATCTTATCTAATTAAGTATATCAAGCACTTATGATAGGACAAATCTGATCTACTTAAGTATATCAAGCACTTATGATAGGACAAATCTGATCTACTTAAGTATATCAAGCACTTATGATAGGACAAATCTTACCTACTTAAGTATATTAAGCACTTATGATAGGACAAATCTTATCTACTTAAGTATATCAAGCACTTATGATAGGACAAATCTTATCTACTTAAGTATACCAAGCACTTATGATAGGACAAATCTTATCTACTTAAGTATATCAAGCATTTATGATAGGACAAATCTTATCTACTTAAGTATATCAAGCACTTATGATAGGACAAATCTTATCTACTTAAGTATATCAAGCATTTATGATCGACAAATCTTATCTACTTAAGTATATAAAGCACTTATGATAGGACAAATCTTATCTACTTAAGTATATCAAGCACTTATGATTGACAAATCTTATCTACTTAAGTATATCAAGCACTTATGATAGGACAAATCTTATGTACTTAAGTATATCAAGCACTTATGATAGGACAAATCTTATCTACTTAAGTATATCAAGCACTTATGATATGACAAATCTTATCTACTTAAGTATACCAAGCACTTATGATAGGACAAATCTTATCTACTTAAGTATATCAAGCATTTATGATAGGACAAATCTTATCTACTTAAGTATATCAAGCACTTATGATAGGACAAATCTTATCTACTTAAGTATATCAAGCACTTATGATAGGACAAATCTTATCTACTTAAGTATATCAAGCACTTATGATAGGACAAATCTTATCTACTTAAGTATATCAAGCACTTTATGACAAATCTTATCTACTTAAGTATATCAAGCACTTATGATCTACTTTATCATTAGGACAAATCTTATCTACTTAAGTATATCAAGCACATATGATAGGACAAATCTTATCTACTTAAGTATATCAAGCACTTATGTTCGGACAAATCTTATCTAATTAAGTATATCAAGCACTTATGATAGGACAAATCTGATCTACTTAAGTATATCAAGCACTTATGGTAGGACAAATCTGATCTACTTAAGTATATCAAGCACTTATGATAGGACAAATCTTACCTACTTAAGTATATTAAGCACTTATGATAGGACAAATCTTATCTACTTAAGTATATCAAGCACTTAGGATAGGACAAATCTTATCTACTTAAGTATATCAAGCACTTATGATAGGACAAATCTTATCTACTTAAGTATAAGCACTTATGATAGGACAAATCTTATCTACTTAAGTATATCAAGCATTTATGATAGGACAAATCTTATCTACTTAAGTATATCAAGCACTTATGATAGGACAAATCTTATCTACTTAAGTATATCAAGCACTTATGATAGGACAAATCTTATCTACTTAAGTATATCAAGCACTTATGATAGGACAAATCTTATGTACTTAAGTATATCAAGCACTAATGAATGATAGGACAAATCTTATCTACTTAAGTATATCAAGCACTTATGATAGGACAAATCTTAGCTACTTAAATATATCAAGCACTTATGATAAGACAAATCTTTTCTACTTAAGTATATCAAGCACTTATGATCAGACAAATCTTATCTACTTAAGTATATCAAGCACTTATGATAGGACAAATCATATTGAAAAATTCTTATTCATTATATTGGTGTGTTGAGAAATATTTTTTATTTTTTATTTGAAAGGTCAAAATTTGAAATATCATTGACCAAATTACCTTCTTTTACTATTTCTAAAAATATAAATTTGTAAATTGTTGTGTTCACAGAGGCATTTATATGTTCACCAGACAACACAGTGTTAGAGGAAATCAGTTCCGTCATATTGGCGGCCATATTTTAAGGGTACAGTGTATGGGTGAAAACATGCTAGCAAAAGTCTTTCATATTAGATGGAAGGTGTGGCTGACTCTCATGCCAACAAAATCATGAAACATGCTGCATTTACCATTAACTACACTGCCTTTACGTCTGCCTAAGTTTCTTGTCAAATAATCAGATATATAATTGTTTTTACAGAGAACAAGGAAATCCCGACAACACTGCGGGAGGATGCTCTGAAACTACAGAAGTCACTGGCATATGATGATGATGGAGGGGAAGGTATCAGTCATTTCCATAGTCACTTTAATTGTTTCTATCTCAAAACTTATTTTTGACATCCATATATTGCTGTAATTGTTTATTTGATATGTTTCTGATTTAGAACAATAATCAAAATATCTGGCAGCATTTGTTATTGTCTTTAAGGCAATGTCAAGATTTAATCCTTGAAGGTCCACGTGTTCGTGTCAAGAATGCATGGACATGCACTTTTCAAAAAATTATTTGGGTAGCTTAACATCGTGATATAAACGTAGTCCTGGTATCATTTGAAAGAGCTTGAATAATTCTTTCACAAAATGTAACTCTTTTATAGGAGTTATAGATTTTTGAGAAAACATAGGTTGAAAATGGGTAAAACTCACAAATTGATGAAAAATATATATATATATTTGTTTTGAAACTTACCAAACTTCAAGATCACATTTTTGCTTCAAAATCAAACACGCAAGTCCTAAGACATGATAGTATCGATTTCTGGTCAATTTTTGTTTATTATACTTATCTGTAATCTTTTTTTTGAACAAATTTCATGAATTATTGCCTTTTTTTTGTGAAAAATATCACCGTACCAAAACCCTACATCGCCCATGCCATGCTTTGTTGAACCGTTGTTCTAAAGTGCTCGAAATTTAATTTAATTTGATTTATAAATAAAGGCATACCCCCTTAATTATGACTCAAAGCTATAAGAATTAGATTTCACCTTTGAGTAAATGATGACTAAATAGTGTAGCGGTTATCAACACGTACTAGCACACAAGCGCACCAGGTTCAAGTGGTGTGTCTACCGCACTGAAATGTTTCTGCTGTGGTTTTCAGGGGTCATTAAGCTATGATTATTTTTAGTGTTTTCTCATCTTTCCCTTCTAAGTGCAAATTGTAGATTAGCATCATTGGAAAGGAAATTTTATGAAGAATCTAAATGTGTAACACAAAACTCATTGGCTCAACTCAACTTAGCTCATTTGTTGACTGAATTTAGCCAAAATTTGCTTAATTTGCATAAATTTGTTCAATTTTCCCTAATTTTGCTTTGATTACTCTAAAGATCAATATCTTAGCTTCCATTAAAACCAAACTTGTAATGAAAGAAAAGTTGTCAAAAATTCATATGAAAAAAAAAGTTACAAAAATTTGGCTCACATTTTTCAAATCCCTGGGTCTTTAAGGGCCAGGCACAGTCAAAAAGGTGGAAACCTGAGTCAGTGGTCCCAGAAAGTTGGTATTATACCTTGCCACTAGCGTACACAATTCTAGCTGTAGCTGTGTATGTACATTCAGGGACCGCGGAGCAATTTTTGAAGGGGAGGGGGGCTGAAGAAGTAAGTATTGAAAATAAAATGCATCATTATATTCATATTTATATAAACACTAACTCCCAATCATATTGGTAGGAATGAGCCTAGGAAGAGTCACCTCTCGAGGAGGATGGGAGGGGGAGGGGGGGTCAATTAAGTTTGATGACTGATGTTGCTGCTAATCAGAAAAACTTCATTTTGGGGGAAATTTCCTTAATTTTCGGAAAAATTTTGAGCACTTTTCTTAATGTTTTGGTGAATTGTTTGTCAATTTAACGGAATTTAAGTTCATTTTTGCACCATTTTCTTAGATTTTTGAAAAATCTTGGACACTTTTTTTAGAATTTATTAATAATTTTAGGACAACTCGTGGGCCACGGAGCAAGTGGAGTGGCACACACATTTGAAATGACTCATCTGAAAGATGGAAATACAAAATGAGTGAATTGGTAAATCATTTTTCCCTTCGGTTCCTTCCTAACTTAACCCCTCCCCACCCTCTTAAAAAAAGAAGAAGAAGATAGATTTGTCGTGATATTTCTACAAATGTTTATAATGTGCAGTTGTTATGAAACATGCAAAACAAATTCATGTGACTATGTCATCGGCGTAGGAAGATATTTGACATTGGGAGGCCAGATTATATATATTTTTTTTAAATCAAAAAGTGTATGAATCTCTTATCATGGTCCAAAAATTAACATTGTAAAGGGAGGGGTGGAAGCTTCGTAAAATGATTGGAAATTTTGCAATATATTCCAAAAATTGGAGCAAATTTCCCGAAAATGAAGGAAATTTTTATGAATTTCTCGATAATGAAGGAAATTTTGCAAAAATTGGGTCTTAACAGGGTCCAAAGACTATTTATAAAGAAGGAGAGGGTTTGTGAAATGTTTGGAATTTTGGAGGAATGTAGCAATATTTCCCGAAAATTGTAGACAATTTCACGAAAATGAAGGAAATTTTACAAAAAGTGAAGGGTATTTCACGAAAATGAAGGAATTTTTATGAAAATTTAAGCCAATTCCATGAAAATGGAGGAAATTCCCGAAAATTAAAGATCTCTGGAAGAAAAATACCATGCATGGAATCTGACTCTTCACAATCAATTCGTTAGACCTTGATTTATTGGGTGGCCAAAATGGTACTTGCCCCCCAATAGAATTATGGAATAGGAGAAGGGAGGGGGCTCATTCTGGCTCAGCCAGGTTCTTTGTTAGTTTAGAGTTGTCTTTTTTAGTTTAGAGTTGTCTTTCTTAGTTTAGAGTTTAAAATGACGTTAAATTGTAGTAATTTAACCAAATGTTTTGCCAACATTATTTGTGGCCTTCACTTCTTTTAGAAATAATCACGTCCTATTCAGATGGGATATTTTATTTGTTTTTTTCTAAATATCAGTTTTTAGTGGCCATGATCTGTTGTTCTTTTGCAACAGTAATTGTTACATTGTCATCCTTTTTATGATTTGTGAAAAAGTGGGGGCACGTGCCCCGGCCCCTCTACTCTGCGGCCCATGCAATTTAGTTCATTTTGGGGCAATTTCAAACAAATTTGGGGATATTTCCTTCATATTTGGGCCATTTTCCTAAATTATTTGGTAAATATCCTTCATTTTTGGGCCATTTTCTTCAATTTGGAAAATTTTCTTCATTTTTAGACAATTTGTTTTGATTTTGAGAAAATATTTGTCAATTTTCAGGATTTTGTAGACAAGTTCGACCAACATTTCAAATAATTATACCACATTTATCTTATATTTTATCTTTCAGCCTTTATTTTCGGGAAATTTCTTGATAATAGAACAAGGTGTAACTTCTGTCAATGTCTCACATACAGAGCAACTCGTGCAATTGTAATACATCTAAAAACTTCATTTTGCACTAGGTTTCAAAGCCTTAATGTAATTTTGTAATACCTTTGTGGTATCTTTCATCACAAGGGACCATTGCAAATGTAGAAACCACTTGTCAAGACATTTCTGTTTAAAACCAAGGAAAGAAGATTGACAAGGAGCATGGTAGTTTCCATAGCAACCAATTGGATGAAAAACACCTTTTTGGCACATGATTGAAGATTTTTTCCTTTTGCATTCAGTCTTCAGAAGAAAAAATAAGTGACAGTTATTGCATCTTAATTTAGCAGTTGATTAATTCAAAAAGTAGTAAATTAAAGATGCCTTCAAAGAGGAAAGAAAATCATGATTTAGGCTCCTAGATAGAATATAGCAAGCTTGAAATCATGATTAGGCTCCTAGATGGAATATGAGAAATAACAAGCTTGAAATGCATCACAGCTAATGCTCTTTATATTACACCTAAATGTGCATTCATTAAAATGAATGTAGTTGAAAACTCTTGTATGACTTAAGTCAAGATTATCTGACATTATTTTTATTCAGTATTTCTAGTGCATTATTTCTCAAGATCCCAACTATAGCCTACCTATGCATATGCAGATTAGGCAGGCGATGCATATACATCTCATATAAAAATCCACCCACCTGTTGTTCCAGGCTCCATTAGTCTGCTTCTATAATATGACTTGCCTGGGGAAATAAATGAATGGAATTGGATGAATTAATTGATTAATTAATGGATTGATGATTTGATCATTGTATTTCACCTACACAGGGGACCTGGTAATTCACCTACACAGGGGACCTGGTAATTCACCTACACAGGGGACCTGGTAATTCACCTACACAGGGGACCTGGTAATTTACCTACACAGGGGACCTGGTAATTTACCTACACAGGGGACCTAGTAATTCACCTACACAGGGGACCTGGTAATTTACCTGCACAGGGGACCTGGTAATTTACCTACACAAGGGACCTGGTAATTTACCTACACATGGGACCTGGTAATTTACCTACACAGGGGACCTGGTAATTCACCTACACATGGGACCTGGTAATTCACCTACACAGGGGACCTGGTAATTCACCTACACAGGGGACCTGGTAATTTACCTACACAGGGGACCTGGTAATTTACCTACACGGGACCTGGTAATTTACCTACACGGGACCTGGTAATTTACCTACACAAGGGACCTGGTAATTTACCTACACAGGGAACCTGGTAATTCAGCTACACAGGGGACCTGGTAATTCACCTACACAGGGGACCTGGTAATTTACCTACACAGGGGACCTGGTAATTTACCTACACAGGACCACAGGTGTTCCTAACGTTATGGCAACCTATACGCTTACTATATATATAATAAAAGGTAGGACTCTTTTTTTAACGAGACTATCGAACCGTGTATAAAAATTCCTTTTTTTGACCACTCGCGAATCTTAATTACACTTTTTTACTCTACTCACATTCGCAGGAGACTCCCTTCTTCTATATAATCCACGGTATTTGTTAGTTCTTTTCCGATTAGATGTACAACGATGAATTTTCTACCAAATTACACCAAATTACTGTCCAGACAATCTATTCGTCTTTCAATTTGCTGCAAACTAAAGGAACGTACGATGGCGTCATGAAGAAGCAGCACTGCAGTATTATTTTGACAAGAACGAGCCAGGAATGTATCATTCATTACCGGATGAAAATTCGTAGTTAATAACTGGTCCGGGGTAAGGAAACATTGGTTTCATAAAATTCAGACTGGTTTCATAAAATTCAGACATTCAGATGGAAAAGGGATTACATGTACAAAAATTATATTGGAGGACACGTGCTTCTTTTTCAAGGAGTTATCAAAGGAATTTGTATAAAAATGGACCTGCAACATCTTGTACTAATTTCTTTTTTTTCAAAGTAAGGCTACAAAGATAATCTTTTTTTTTATTGCTATATGGATATGCACAAAAAGCAAACTAGCTTCTGGTCATCAATGAGCACATGGAAACGTAGCTGGGCTATGACAACAAGCCATTATTAATATGACAATAAATAAACAGTGGAAGTTTGTTAGAAATACTTCCTAGGGCCCAAGATAATGCTTTTAGAATTTGTCATTTGTGCAGGCAGGGAATGTACACTTTGGGGTACATTTGTCTCATTTGACCAAATTTTTGGATGAGTATTATGAGCTTATACCACCTCCATGCAGTTGGAGCCTTGTACAAAATGCATATCAAACTGAGTGCAGTAACAAGGTCATCAAATTTTATAATCGAATTGTATTAATTGATGTTAAAATAATTTGGGACATGCTAACAGAAGTTAAAATACAGCAAAATATAAAGTATAAAGAAATTAATATATCATTAAGTAACTCTTCTCTGTAATTCACTGTATACTGTGGCAGTAAAAAGTTAATCAACATCTTAAACCGAACTGTTGTCTGCACTTGTAATATTCTCAATGTCCTTATCCAATGAAAGAATAGAACGAGTGCAAAGAGTTCCAGAAATATAAGATGACTGTACTATTTTGTAATAACAAAGAAGAGTTACTGAAGGAAATTTTGTATTTCTTTATGTTTTGAACATATTTACACTGTGGATAACATTACTATATGTATGATATATATAGTGACCATGGTAACATGGGTATTAACAAGTTTTCAGTTCAGTTTTAGATGGTGATTATCTATGTTTCAAAGAAGAGTTACTTAAATGTTTATTTCTTTAGATTTTAAAGACACTATTTCCACTTGATAACATACATGTAACTATTGAACTTACAGAGAAGAGTTACTTAAAGGATATATTTATTTCTTCATATTTTGAAGAGACTATTTTAACTCGATGACATAACTATTAAAATTACAGAGAAGAGTTATTTAAAGGATACATTTATTTCTTTGTATTTTGAAGAGACTATTTTAACTTGACATAATTATTGAAATTACAGAGAAGAGTTACTTAAAGAATATGTTTATTTCTTTATATTTTGAAGAGACTAATTTAACTAAATGATATTGTCTTGAGATGCAGTATACATTTTTTTTTTTTTTAAATATATTTATTCAACTTCCAAAACAATAACAATCAACAGCTCAAGAAATATACAAAAAGTGAAGGTTTTTACAAAGTAAACAATTTCAAAGAAAATATAGAAGAAAAAAAAAGAAAAAAAGGGAAATTATGAATTACTGTTACTTTAAAAAAAATGTATCTTTAAACAGTTAGAGAGCAGCCCAAAAAATGGGTATTTTAAAATACCCAAAAATTGGGTACTTTTATGTATTAGTCATCGCATGAGCCTACACATTTGACTAGCCCACACTAAACATATGAGGTTTCTCATTATCCGCTCCTGATTGTCCAAAAATTCAATAGATGTCCTGAAATTTTGGAGACTGATAGTAAATAGATATCAAAAACTTTCTGTCGCTGTTTTTGAAATTCACGGTTGCTTTTTGAGAAATTAATAAAATAGATTATAAGCAGTCTGTTTTGTTCATTTTCTCAAAATTGCGACAATGAATTTCAAAAAGCAGCGTAAAAAGTTTTAAATATCTATTTACTATCAGTCTCCAAAATTTTAGGATATTGATTGAATTTTTGACAATTGGAAAAAATGAGAAACCCCATATGTTTAGTGTGGATAGTCAAATGTGTAGGCTCATCGATGACGTAATACATAAAAGTACCTAATTTTTTTGGTATTTCAAAGTACCCAGTTTTTGGGTTGCTCTAACTGTTAAACATTGAAAATAATCATAACTTCTTTTTTTAACATAAAAGTTTCTTTCCATCTCGAGCATCATCTTCATAGCTGTTTTAAATCTATAAAGAGTAGGTATGGTATTGGTATATTTACATGTGAAAATAAAATATTTAGCGTGAAAAATAATGTAATTGTATTTGAAATAGTTTTCATCAGTATAACCAAGAGCAATAACTTTATAATTCAAACTTAAAGTTACATCACTTAAAGTATCAACAAAAACGTCATTCCAAAACTTAGATGAAATATTACATGACCAAAATAGATGCTTAAGGGTTTCACTGTCATTACCACAAAAAGGAACAAAGGTCATTATCTAGTATTTTTAACTTGTGTAGGTAGCTATTTACAGAGAGTATTTTGTGAATGAATTTAAATTGGAAATAATGGATTTTTGTTTCATGGACTGCTATAAAACAGTTAGAAAAATAACCTGCCATTCTTTGTCATTTATATCAAAAAACGATCCCAGTAATATTTAGTAATATGCATCGCCCTGTTTGAATGACATAAATGATTATAACTCCACTTTGTGACTTTATTAACCGCACAATGTTACTTAAAACATTTTCTTGATAAGAAGGTATTTTCCTCTGAAAAGTACAAATATCAGATTTCCATTGCTTAGGAATGGCAGAGATCAACCATAGAAAAATGTAAAATTCTTAGAATTTATATCATAAACATCATTAAAAGATTTAAAATTATAGATATGACCAGCGCCGAGTATAGATTCCCGGCCTGCGTTCTTGTCAAAATAATACTGCAGTGCTGCTTCTTCATGACGCCATCGCACTACCGTTCCTTTAGTTTGCAGCAAATTGAAAGACGAATAGATTGTCTGGACAGTAATTTGGTGTAATTTGGTAGAAAATTCATCGCTTGTACATCTAATCGGAAAAGAACTAACAAATACCGTGGATTATATAGAAGAAGGGAGTCTCCCTAAAATGTGAGTAGAGTAAAAAGTGTAATTAAGATTCGCGAGTGGTCAAAAAGGAATTTTTATACACGGTTCGATAGTCTCGTTAAAAAAAAGAGTCCTACCTTTTATTATATATATAGTAAGCGTATAGGTTGCCATAACGTTAGGAACACCTGTGCACAGGACCTGGTAATTTACCTACACAGGGGATCTGGTAATTTACCTACACAAGGGACCTGGTAATTTTTCCTACAATTTTTAGGCTTGGTTTTCCTAGGTATTTGTTATGTAACAAATTGTTGAAGGTCCCATGAATTTACCTGGTGGTTTGAACTTTTCCCAGGGATTTGTTAATTATCAAATGCGTGGTGGTCCCATATGCAGGGATTTCCCTAGTGGCTATTTGATTTGCTCTTTTGATCTACATTGAGGACCTGGTTTTTTCGCCTACAATTTTTAGGCTAAATGTTTGTTATCAATGTTCATCTAAACTATTTATAAAGGTTGCGACAAACGTCAAAATTTATGTCTTCTCATGTTGTTTTGGGTTTGAATAAAGAACATGTGTGACAAGTATACAGGGTTGGAAAAATACACAAACGTCACTCACCACTCATTTATACAACTTTGCGAGTAGTACGATGAAATCAGTATTTCCAAGTCCTCGGCAACACTTTCAAACCAAATTTGACAATTTTGCACTAATAGTATGCCTCTCTATTGTCCTTTACCTGTGCCTGATTTCATGACTGTACATGCTTAAAAACCAAGCAGGATATCTGAAAGTTGACGGCTAATGGCCAAATTTTAATTTATATTTTAGATTTTAATGGAAATATCACTTTGTGTGTGGGAGGGGGGAGTGCGTGTTTGTGTGTGTGTGTGTGGACAAGGGGCATTTCTTATTAGAGAAAAAACACAAGACAGTATTGTAAGTACGTTACCTGAAATAAACAGTTTCTTATGAATATCAGAACAAGATTTTCACTCACCATGGCTTAGCAGAGTGTGGTGTGTACCACAGTATATTGTAATATTTCTACTTGTCTTAATTTATTTTGCTCGCCTATGGCAAGCAGGTGAGTGATTTTTCCAACCCTGCAAGTACATTCTATAGACAAATACATTAATGATTGTAACATGTCCCTCTTATTCTTTGTTTGAGTTACTTATTTAGTTGCTTAATAAAGCAATACAAATATTATAGCACAGTAGGAAACAGAATCTGTTCAGCTTTACAAGGTCAATCCGAATAAGTTAACAAAGTGCTATCAAGTTAGGAGTCTATTAAAGTATTGCTTTATTACTTCTTATATCATATGTCACTGAAATGTTGAATGAAAGGCCAAAAGATGTATTCATAGTTTAGCTTTGATTTGCAATATGTGAATGGAGTTAACTTGGTTAACTTGATTTCTTGTGTCTGATAGAGCTGAATCACATTGATGATGAGTACAAATGGGCAGGGGTTGAAGACCCAAAGATCATGCTTACGACATCCAGGGACCCGTCTTCCAAACTCAAGCAGTTTGCCAAAGTAAGTTCATAATGTAGCCCGGTTGCTCTTTGTCAGTGTGAAATATGCAGAAACTCCTCATCCAAGTAGTTTGTCTGTGGAGTCACTCCTTCCAAGTAGTTAGTCTGTGGAGTCACTCCTTCCCAGTAGTTTGTCTGTGGAGTCACTCCTTGCAAGTAGTTAGTCTCTGGAGTCACTCCTTGCAAGTACTTAGTCTGTGGAGTCACTCCTTTCAAGTAGTTTGTCTGTGGAGTCACTCCTTCCAAGTAGTTTGTCTGTGGAGTCACTCCTTCCAAGTAGTTTGTCTGCGGAGTCACTCCTTCCAAGTAGTTTGTCTGTGGAGTCACTCCTTCCTAGTTGAAAAAATTCAAGTTTTGTGTATATACTTACAAACCCCTCTTCCAATCTCAAATGATTTGACTGATTGTGTCTTTGCTAAGGAAAGCTACTTGCTGTTGTATAGTTATGAGTATAAACCTAGACACTAATATAGTATAATACAATTCTCATAAAGCGCTTAGATATTACAAAGCCCTTTAATGCTCTGAACAAGTAGGAAAACAGACAAATACAGGATAAGGATATCAATTTCAAAGCAAGTTTAAGCTCCAAAGGTCTCTCCTACTAAAGACAGTACTCTCCTACCAATGATAGTACTCTCCTACTAATGACAGTACTCTCCTACTAAAGACAGTACTCTCCTACTAAAAACAGTACTCTCCTACTAAAGACAGTACTCTCCTACTAAAGACAGTACTCTCCTACTAGTGACAGTACTCTCCTACTAAAGACAGTACTCTCCTACTAATGACAGTACTCTCCTACTAAAGACAGTACTCTTCTACTAAAGACAGTACTCTCCTACTAAAGACAGTACTCTCCTACTAATGATAGTACTCTCTTACTAAAGACAGTACTCTCCTACTAATGATAGTACTCTCCTACTAAAGACAGTACTCTCCTACTAAAGACAGTACTCTTCTACTAATGATAGTACTCTCCTACTAAACACAGTACTCTCCTACTAAAGATAGTACTTTCCTACTAAAGATAGTACTCTCCTACTAAAGATAGTATTCTCCTACTAGAGATAGTACTCTCCTACTAAAGATAGTAGTCTCCTACTAAAAATAGTACTCTCCTCCCTAAAGATAATACTCCCCTACTAAAGATAATACTTTCCTATTAATAAAAGTACTCTCCTACTAAATATAGTACTCTCCTACTAAATATAGTACTCTCATACTAAATATAGTACTCTCATACTAAAGATAGTACTCTCATACTAAAGATAGTATTCTCCTACTAAAGATAGTACTCTCCTACTAAATATAGTACTCTCCTACTAAAGACAGTACTCTCCTACTAAAGATAGTACTCTCCTACTAAAGACAGTACTCTCCTACTAAATATAGTACTCTCCTACTAAAGACAGTACTCTCCTACTAAAGATAGTACTCTCCTACTAAAGATAGTACTCTTCTACTAAAGATAGTACTCTCCTACTAAAGATAGTACTCTCCTATTAAAGATAGTTTCTATTGCTCAGATATAGTTTTTAAACTTATTTATAAGCATTTTTGTTTGCAAGACATCAAGCAACAAATCTCTCATAACAAAATTGTTAATCTCTTAATCTATACATGCAATGGAGTCAAGATGGAAGCCTATTGAAGCATCTCCACAATATTTGGTCTCTGAAGGTCATTCTACTGTATATGTCCTATTTGTTTCATTTCTTTTCAAACAAGGTTCTATTATCCTCTCATCAATGAAGTTGGTTAAGAGGGAATATAACATTTTTACCGTCCGCATCTATTGTCAGTCCAGCCTCGTGCATTGTTCAGCTACTATGGAATAAAAGATTGCTGCCCTAGGAAAGGAATTCCAGCTATTTTTATGAAAAGAAAAATGTATTCCACACTTCAATAGCAGCAATTAAAGGATTTGTTTTGGGATGAAAAAAGTTGAAAAATAGATCTGACAACTGAATGGAATTTATAATGAAGTGTCTTGTGAATGAAAAGCAAAAAAACAAAAGGTCTTCTCTTTAATACAGTGCACACATAAATAGACTTATGATAATCTGCAAATTGATCTGTGCTGAATTTTCATTCTGATTTGGTAGATAAATCAGGAGGTTATAGTGAGGGTTGGAATGATGAGTTGGTTAAGAGTATATTTGGTAGATAAGTGGATGGCAAAAAAGGGGTTGGGGTAGTTTTCTAAAGGGATGATGGTAGGTGAATGGGGGAAGTTAGGTGAATGGGATGGTAGATGAATGGGGATGGTAGGTGAATGGGGCATGTTGGGGAATAGAGGATGGTAGGTGAATGGAGGATGGTAGGTGAATGGAGGATGGCAGATGAACGGGTGATGGCAGGTGAAGGGGGATGGCTGGTGAATGGGGCATTTTGAGTTGACAGAAGTGAGGGGATGGGAGTTAGAGGAAAAAATGTTGGGTGGAAGATGGTAGAATGATAGGTAGATGTAAAAATTGAGATGAAGGTGAAATGGCATGGGGGACAGGATGGGATGAAATATGGGACGGTGAGATGGCATGTGATACAGGGTATTATGTGGGATATGTTGGCATGTTGAACAGGGTGCCAAGGAATGGATAGGATGTCATGGCATGGGAGCAGGGTGGGATGACTTGTGGGACATAGTGGCATGGTATATGGGAAAGGATGGCATGTAATGGAAGTCATCTGGATTTCAGGTGGGATGGCATGTGGAACAGGGTGGGATTGCATGGAATGGCCTGTGGGACAGGGTGGGATGGCGCTTGGTACAAGGATGGATAGCATGTGGGACATGGTGGGATGGCAAATGGTACGGCATGTGGTACAGGGAAGGATGGCATGTGGGACAGGGTGGCATGGTGTATGGGACAGTGTGGCAAGTCATATGGTAGGATGTTATCTTAATATGGGTCATGTGGTGGAATGACATCTGGATTTTCATGTATGATTTCCTTTAGGGAGGGAAGTAGTATGGTATGGCATGTAAAACATGAGAGTGGGATGGCAGGTGTGACAGAGGCTGGAAAGCATGTTATTAGCAGCAAGGGGATTTGTATCGTTTGTGATGTCTGGTTTATACAACTGCTATTCTGACCTGGAATCAGTTCTGTTAAGACAAAGTTTCCATTATTACCATTTTCTTTCAAGCAAGATATAAATTGCTATTGAAAACAAGACTTCTTTCTTGTCTTGAGTTCTTTTTTGGACAGAAACTTCCTTTTGTTAGCGAAACATTAATTGCTATCGAGACAGAGGCTTAGTGTTCTCACTTCTTTGGAAGTGAGTAACTTTGAAATACCAGGCACATTCCATAAGGTAAAAATAGGAACATTGTTTCAAAGATGGGGATCAGCAATGGAAAACTCTCTATGACCATTTGTATGGAATATATGGAACGAGGAGTTCAATTAAGTGAGCATGTGATTGATATCCTTGCAAGCGAGGATGAGATTTTGTACATAATCCTGTGACGAACAGGTAGCCAAAGGTGCTCATTTAGAATGGGAGTGATGTGATCTTTTTTCGTAGTAAGGGAGATTATTCAAAGCTGCAGCATTTCATATGCCCTAAAGTCTTGATAACCTTCAGTGGTAGGCCAATCAGGAGACGCTTGTTGTTATCCAGTATGGATGTTACAAAAGTAGCTTTTCTGTGGTATAGGTTTGTCAAGGTACAAATTGTGCAAATTTGACTGATTTTATCAAAGCAGAGGATGTTTCATGACATATGTTATTGATATGGGGTGACATGTTTAAGTGGCAGTGGAAGATTGCACCAAGATTGCAAACAGGTTGAGCTGGTGGGACTTGGGAATTACCTGTACTTAAATGTGAGATTTGGGAGTTGTTGGCAATTTTGGATGTAGGATGTAGTACCTCTGTCTTGCTGTCATTCGCCACCATCAGTTTCTTGATGTCACAGATGCACCCTTCATTTATGTTATCTGTGGCTGATCAATTTTTAGATTTCATAGTGATATACAGTAGGATGTGATCAGTATGTATAACACATGAGAGTCTATGGGCACCGGTAAACTGGAGCAATATAGACAATGAACATAAAGGGTCCCGCAACTGAGCCTTGGGGAATACCTTATTGCATAAAAACACGTTCAGAACTAAGTTAAATGAAAGTTGAATCTACAACTTCAACCACTCCACCAAGGAGGGTTTTGGGGATGCAGTCTTCATCTTCATCTATAAATACAGATAAAGATCACATGACAATGTTTAATAATAATAATACATTTTTATAGCGCAAAAATCTGAAAGCATTCTAATGCACTTCACAATAAGATCAAACTAAACAAAGGCAATACGAAAAAAGTATGTTTTTAACTTATGACTTAAACAAACTAAGATTGTTAACTGAGCGAGGCATGCAGTTCATTCCAAAGGACTGGACCTTTTAAATAAAAGCCACCTGATGTTTTACACTTAGTTCTGGGGACAAAAAGAAAGATAGAATCATTAGAGCATAACGAATATCTATTGCTGTGAACGGGGCGAATGTGATCAGAAAGATAACACAGGGCGACCTTATGTTGGGATTTAAAAACAAAAACAAGAAGTTTAAATTTAATACAAAATTCAACTGGAAGCCAGTGAAGGGAATTAAGAAGGACTCTGAGGGGGCATCGTAGCAATTAACAACTAATTTGGCAGCATTATTCTAGATACGTTGGAGCCTTTTAATGAGATAATTTGGAATATTGTGAAATAAACTGTTACAGTAAACTAAATGGCTATGAATGAATGCATGGACAAACGTATGCATGGCTGTCTGGGACATATGTTTCCTCATTTGTTTTAGATTATATAAGTAGTAATTCCCAGTCTTGCAAATTTCTTGATATGTTCTTCCATTTTCATATGTTCATTAATAATAATTCCTAAATTCGGAACTTACTTAGAAGGAATAACATTACCAAAACCAATTTTGATAGAATTGATATTTATTTTAGAAAATCTTGAGGGAGTGCCGAGGAGAATTGATTCAGTTTTAGAGTCATTAAGTTTTAATTTATGTACCACCATCCAATCACGAATATCAGCAATACATTTTTGTAGTTGAGGAATGGTAAGTAATTCATTGGTCTTGTCACCCAGTTTAAAAACATGAATTAGTTGTTAATTAAGAGAAACCTGAGACAAGATGGTTTTGGATAACAGAGAAAAGTGAGCTGGTGTAGAGAGTAAAGCACAGGGGTCCAAGGCACGACCCCTGAGGCACACCATGGTTAAGATTAACAGCACTTGAATGGTCGCCCTCAAAAGAAACAAATTGGGACCTAGAGCTTAAATAACTTAAAAACAATGTGAGAGCAGTGCCTCTGAAGCCATCATCAATTTCTTAAATTTTCATCAAAATAGAATGATCAGCGGTGTCGAAGGCTGTGCTCATGTCTAAAAGCATCATTAGAGCAACTTTACCTTTATCAAAAGATTGCATTATATCAGAGTGAATTTTTAATAAGGCACTTTCAGTGGAATAATGTTTTCTATATGCAGACTGAAAGTTAGGGAGGGGACAATGTGCATCACAGTGATTCAAGATTTGTGTAAAAACAGCCTTTCAACAAGTTTAGAAATAAACTTTAGATTGCTAATAGGTCTCAAATTACCTAAAGTCGCTGGTTCGCTTGGTTTCTTAGCCAAGGGGGTAATAAGAGTGCTTTCCTATGAGCCAACAAATTCTTCTGTGGCTAAACTTAAATTAACAAGTTGAGTAATTCCTGGTAATAAAGTAGGACAAAACAATTCAACAAGCTTGGTAGGTAAAGGATCTAATTTACACGTGGCTGAAGAGCTAGAACGAATCAAGGTATCAATATGAGATTATTCATATATTCTGTTGCTTTGTGTGAAATGATGCAAAGAGTAAAAATTAAACCAAAGCTTATGTTTGGAATCAGATATCCTAATATCTCTATCTTATTTTATAGGAGTTAAAATTGATCTTTCCTAACGCGCAGAGGCTGAACAGAGGTAACTATGAGATTGGTCAATTATTACAAGCTTGCCGAGCCAACGATGTGACAGATTTCATCATAGTTCATGAAAATAGAGGTGTTCCAGGTAAGAAGTCGCCTAAAATCCATTAAATCAAAGTCATATTTAGATTCAGTGAAATTTTTCTGGGTTTCTGCTATAATAGTAGTGATATCTTTTGCAGTATTTGATTTGTTTTCTTTGAAATTGATGCTGGAAGTAAGATATGGATGCTATCAACAAATTATTTTACACTGCTTTGAACAAAAAAACCTTGAAACAAGTATTCTAAAAGGTCCATATATGAATTAACACTCATGCTCACTGGGATGCATTAAGTATATTATTTCAGATTTGTAGCAAGAGTAAGCAAAATATCTTCTGAGGTAACAACTGCAAGTGTGTTTTCACCGCTTATGTTCATAAACTTGTCTCATGACTTGTCCTCCTCCTTAAAAATTTGTTCCAGCAAATCATAACCACAAACTTACTGTAGCAAATAGTGAGACCACTTTATCTTAATTAAAATAGCCACACAATAAGGACTTCATCCATCGCTAATAAGATACTCAGCACCAACTTCCACCCTCAGCACCAACTTCCACAACAATTAAGGTTTTCAGAATAAAGAAAATGAGGAGGAAAAATCAGACCCGACCTGGTTATTTATCAGGTCAGGTCTGACTGTTTGAAACTTTAAAGAGCAGAACAACTAATGTGCAGCTGTACTCCCTGTACACAAAGTAAAAAAAAGTCTCTTTGTAGGAAGGATTTTTTTCAAATTTCAAAATGGATCTTTTTTAGAAAGGAATTTTGTGAAATGATGAATTTTCTTTCTGTTTTGACAGATGCTCTTCAGGTTTGTCACCTGCCCTATGGACCCACTGCTTACTTCACCCTGCTCAACACAGTCATGAGGCATGACATTCCTAACATAGGCACCATGTCAGAAATGTATCCACATCTGATCTTTCACAACTTCTCATCCAAACTTGGTGAAAGGGTGAGTAAATAATGATATTTAGGGGCAAAGAAAAGTTGAACCACTAAAATAGTTGTAAGTCTTGTATAAATATCTGTAAATAGGTCAAAACTGGGTTTGTTCAACTGAGAGGGCAAGGCTGTATTGGTATCACCAGCTTGTTTACACTCATAACAAAGAACCTCTCTGTTATCATTAAGACCTGTATATATATACTTGCAGCATTGAAGACCATACACAGTCACAGTGTTGTGTGGCCATATATTGAAAGTGCACCCAAGCAGAAGTGAATGAATGAGGATGATAAGCAGGGGACTGGGTTGTATACTGGTCAGGCAAGCTGGTGGCTTGTGCAGTGTAGTGTGAAATTTACAGTCTGGATGCTTCAGGCAATTTTGACCATTTCTCCTATAGAGAGGAATTTCTTCATGATGGTAATCTTTGGTTCTCCAAATATGATCTTGTAGGATATTTTTGGTTGTAAATACTTGAGATATGGCAAGATGCCGCCAAGATGCCGCCAAGATGGCTTATAAAAGATTCAAAGTTTCATGACATTTGAAGAACAGTATTGTTGAAGTGTTTTTGTATGTTTTTGTTTATCTAAATTATCCTTCAGTTTGCTTTACATTTAGTGTTCAAGATCAAAGTCATTTCCAGTCAATCCCCAAACTCGAGTCAATGAGGCATTTGACGTCATTCTCTTCGAGATAAGTCCCACCCACCCGATCATTTTTGATGTGTTGTAAGTTCATTTTGAAAAGGCAACCTCCAACTTCAGCAGGCTGTAAAATGAAATCCGTTTCAAGTAGGGTTGTTTTTGAGGAAGCCCTAGGTTTGTTATTGTGTATCTTGGAAAAATAACAACTTTAGATATATTTGTTGTCAGTTTATTGGGCAACGTTGTTGTTTTTTGTTGTTGCTGGTTTGTGTGGTATTCTAACTCTCATCCTATTACACACTTTGTTGCTGTTGTTGTAAGCTAGGCTAGGCCTTACAGTTGTTGTAAGCTAGGCTTCAGTATTGTTGTGTTAGGCTTTGTTATTTTTCTAATTTAAGTGTATAGGCTTATGTGTTAAGTGTAGGCTAGTATATTGTGTGTTGAAGCTAAGATATTTCTTTAGGTATTGTTGGGCCTTTTGGTTTTCTGCTTCTGTTAATTATATTGTATGATCATGGAGAGTTCGACTTGCTGTGATAGCTGTAATATGTGGATTGATTTTCAGGAGTCCGGTGTGACATGAAGTTTTGATGAAGCTTTGGTTGATAGTTTGTATTTGCCTGTTCAAAGTGTAGAAGGTTGAAGGCTTTGGAGTTGAGACTTTCTGGTTGTAGTTGTATTGTTGAAAAGGTTGATGCTAGTGTGCAAACTGAGTTTTGTGGCTTAGATGTGGGTAGTCAGACATGTGATGTTGATAGTTCTTTGGGTGAGGAACTTAATAGGAGTTCTGTTCAGGTAGATAGTCTTGGATCAGATTCTGTTGACAGGCCTGATGTAGGATTGTCTGTAGTTAATGATTGTACAGATACCATTGGTCGTGAGGTTGTTGATTCATCTGGTACGTTGTTTGTGGATTCTGTTAGGGATAAGGTGTTATGGATAGGGGATTCACTTGTTAGGTATGTTGACACAGAGTTTTGTGGAGTAGATCATAATAGAAGGATTAGGGTGGGTCTTCCAGGGGCTAGGGTTGATGATGTTAGTTCTTGTGTTGAGACTTTATGCAAGGATGTAGATACTGTCGTAGTTTCAATTGGTACAAATGATATTTTAAGAAGAAATGTTGATTCTGTTAGTCATACATTCATGGATTTGTTATTCAAGTTGAAGGACACAGGTTGTAGGACTTTAGTTGTTAGTCTGTTGCCGTGTAGGGGTAGTTCCTTCATGATAGATAAGGTGTTGTTGATCGATAGTTGGCTAGAGAGTATTTGTTGTCTGTTTGAGTTTGGTTTTGTCAATTTCTGGCATAAGTTTGAATCTCAGGTTGATCGGTTCATGAAAGATGGTTTGCATTTACCTAGGAAAGATGTTGTGTTCTTGCTAGGGGTGTCAATAGGGCAATTGAGGATCGGAGTCCTTTTAAACTAGTCACGGGGAAAAGAGTTAAAACCCACCTGTCAGGCATATTTCTGGGGATAGGGATTGTTCTAGTGGTAGATTTAAGGTTATGTTTTCAAATGTTTGTAGCATTTTGAATAAGCGTGATGAGCTTCTGGCTAAAAATTCAATTAGTAGACCTGATATAATTGGTATTACTGAGAGTTGGATTTATAGTGAAATTAGTCATTCAGAGATACATATTTTAGGTTACTCAGTTTTCAGGCAAGGCAGATTAGATACTCTCAATGGTAAAGGAGGTGGTGTTTGATTGTTTGTGAAAGACAGTTTTAATTGCATAGATAGGACTGCTAAGATTTCTTTTGGTTTTTCAAATTGCCTATGGTGTAAGCTTATTGTTGATGGCGATGTTGGTGGGTCAGTGGTTGCTGGTATTATGTATAGATCACCAATTTCTAGAACAATCAGAAATTGCTTGACTTCTTCAGGAAAGTTGCTTCTTAGAAGGGTTATTGTTTTTGGGGACTTTAATTTTCCAGACATTGATAGGAATCTTTGTACTAGTGGTCCACATGGTAAAGATTTTCTGGAAGCTGTATCTGACTGATTTTTCACCCAGCATGTGTTGTTTCCCACGCATGGTAGAAATTGTCTGGATTTGATTTTCAGTAATGAAGAAAGTATGGTTAGAATTGTGCTAAGTAGTGGTAAGGTAGGGTGTAGGGATCATGACCTGATTAGTTTTGATCTGTATTGTTTCACAAAGGTTTCTCCAGCTAATAAATTGGTTTGGGATTTTAAGATTGCTGACTTTGCTGCACTTCAGGACAATTTTTCATTTGATTGGACTTCTTTGCTCTGTGACTAAGAACCTTGTAAAGCATGGGATGTTTTTCGAACTATACTTTGGAGGCTGTAAATAGGTTTGTCCCATTAAAGAAAGTCTGTAGGCGTAATTGGCCAGTGTGGATGTCTCGGGAGGTTTTGCGGGCTGTTCGGAAGAAGAAGTAGCTGTGGCGTTGTTATAAACACTGGGTGTCCTGCGGCGCTTGTTAGGTATAAGGATCATGATGTAGTGGGTGTCCTGCGGAGCTTGCTAGGTATAAGGATCATGATGTAGAGGGTGTCATGCAGAGCTTGTTAGGTATAAGGATCATGAAAGGTTCACAAAGGGTTTGATAAGAAATACTAAAGTGCTTTTTGAAAAACGTTTGTCCAAAAAGGTTAAGAGTAATCCTAAGTCGTTTCATTCGTATGTTTACTCAAAGCAAAAAAACAAGGAGGTTGTTGGTCCCCTTCAGGGTAATGATGGTGTTACTATCAGTGGTGGTAAGGATATGGCTTAAGGTTTGGAATGACTACTTTGTGTCTGTTTTTACTAAGGAGTCCCCTGCTGATGATGTTGTGGATTATCTTAGTGTGCACTCTCCAGTATCCATTAAGAATGTTGATTTTTCAGTTGATGTTGTGTCTAAGAACTTGAAGGGTTTGAATTCAAATAAAGCACCCGGTGCAATTGGTATACATCCTGCTGTCTTATGTGAGTGTTCTGATGTTTTTTCTGTTCCCCTGAGTATGTTGGTGATGTTCCTAGTGATTGGAGAATTGCTAATGTCACTCCTACTCTATTTTTAAAAAGGGTGACCACACTTTGCCTTGTAACTATAGGCCAGTGAGTCTTACTAGTGTTGTGTGCAAGGTCATGGAGTCCATTGTTGAGGATGTTGTACTAGATCATTTACTAGTCAATGATTTGTTGAATTTGTCCCAGCATGGGTTCTTACCTAAGAGGTCTTGTGTTTCTAATTTATTGGAGTTTCTTGATGATGTTACTAAACTAGTTGATTCTGGTCATAATGTGGATGTTGTCTATATAGATTTCAAAAAAGCATTTGACAAGGTTCCATTGGGCAGGCTCATGATGAAAACAAGAGCACTTGGTGTGGAGGGAAAGTGTGCCAGTTGGATATATTTTTGGTTAGTTGACAGGTCACAAAGACTTGTTGTTAATGGTGAAGTATCTCCATGAAAGAAGGTTACAATTGGTGTTCCTCGTGGTTCTGTATTGGGTCTGCTTCTTTTCTTAATCTTCAATAATGATATTGATGTTTCCCTTGGCTCCAGGATTTGTAAATTTGCTGATGACACTTAGCTGGACAGGATTGTTGATGATGCTAGGAATTCTTCACTTTTGCAAACTGATCTGGATAAGTTAGTTTTTTGGTCCCAAACATGGCAGATGTCATTCAATGTTGATAAATGCAAAGTTATTCATTTTGGTCAGAACAATTTGGCTTTTGATTACTGCATGAATGGTTCAAATCTTGGTTGTGTTGATCAAGAAAGGGATCTAGGTGTTGTCATTACTAGCAATCTGGAGCCTTCTAAACAGTGTGCTTTAGCAGCTGCAAGGGCAAATAGGATGCTTGGTTTGATTAAAAAACATTTTTGTTTTCTTGGTAGAGAGGTTGTTCTTAATTTGTATAAGCAGTTAGTCAGGCCTCACCTTGAGTATGCTATTCAGGCTTGGAGTCCCTTTTATGAGAAGGATAAGTGTATTTTGAAACAGGATCAGCGAAGAGCCACTAGACTTATTCACGAAGTAAGGAATCTCTCTTATGAATTTAGGTTGCGAATTCTTGGTGTGACCACGCTTGAGTTGAGAAGAGTACGCGGCGATATGATTTAGGTTTTTAAATTCCTATCTGGTAGTGATGCTTTGACTTCCTGTTATTGCTTGCATGTTTCAGCTAATCCTCATGTGACACGTGGTAACAGTTTGAAGTTGACCAAAGAATTCTCACGGATAGATATTCGGCGCTTTAGCTTTTTACAAAGAGTTGGTAATGAGTGGAATGGTTTGCCTGAGTGGTTAGCTCCAATTGTGTTCACAATTTCAAGGTCAACATTGATAAATTCTTTACTAACTCTGGGCGTCTTTGATTTTTTTTTTTTTTTTTGAGGTGGTGGTGTTAGTTTAGGCTTTTTATGGGGTGACTAACCCTTCTTAGCCTGTAATCTTGTTATGTTATGTTATGTTGCCATTAGAAAGAGTAAATTGATTTTTAAAAATAAAGAAAAAGGTAGAACTTGCCTTGCTCCTGACTGGTTTGGTCAATTTTGAAATCTATGTGAGGCTTTTTTGGAATAATTATAAGATGCCCCACATTTTGATATCAAAAACAGTTTGTTGCGAAAACGTTTAGGGGGTTTAAAAGTAGATCCGCAAATGTGTATTTTTCCCAAAATTGCTGTTTTTCATCGTTTCCGAGGAGTCTAGTGTGGGCCTATAGTGTTACTTCACGGGAGTGGACGTATATCATTCTGTTAATGGTAATTTCTTGCTGAAAAGGTTTAATTTTGGGAAAGTTTAACAGTAACATTAGAGCCTAATGTTTAACCAAGACAGGTTTCATTTTCAATTTGGAGTTCAAACTGTTGTTTAGCAGTGAACTTTTTTCATGCCATGCATGATTCTTAATTTTTGATTTATTAGCCTATTTTTTTATCCAGGCCTAATTCTGTAATATATTTTAGAGGATGTCACTCTCATATTCTTAAATTAATTTACATAATAAATTAATCCAGATCATGAATAAAAAATTTCCACTTAGTATCTCGAGTTCATTATGGTCATATAGCCTATCCTTTTCACTGCGTGTAGGTTAGGAGGATATGTTAGGTTAGCTAAGCACTCGCAATTATGACTCTACTTGGGTATATGTATAGTCCGTTATTTGCATAACAATCTGGGTGGTGTTATTGTCAGGTGATATGTATACACCAATAGTAGTAGCTCATTTGCCATAGTTACATTGGCCTTAGGAGTAGGTGTGTATTTGCCATGCTCCTGACTGGTTTAGCAGGTTTTACAATTACATATTATTCGAAAGACATGTTAAAGGAAATTCTATATCACATAGTCAAAAATCACTCTGTTGCGTGAATGATTACCCACATCGCATGGGAGAAATTTAAAGTAAAAATTGTTAAGTTCTTGTCTGTAAATTTCATCCTTTTTTCAATCAGTGATAAGTTTTAAAACACCAATGAACATAATTATTCAACCTTAATCTAAAAATTTTGCAAAAATGACCATCATTTATACATTCCTTAACCATGAAATCATCACCGGCATATGGCACGTTTAAACTCATTATATATTCATATATCCGAGTGGGCGTCAATACGTACAGAAGAAAAGGAACGGCTTTTCAGAGTTTGGGGATTGACTGATCCGACGTATCTTTTCTTCTAGGCTAAGAACATCCTGAAGTATCTCTTTCCAGTACCAAAGGAGGACAGTAAAAGAGTCATGACATTTGCCAATACTGATGATATAATATCATTCAGGTGAGAGCATCATCATCATCATTTTGCTAGAAATAAGCCTTCTTATCTGTCCCTCTCAGTAACGCAATTTTATCCTTCAACTGTGCTTTTCTTTTCTGTAACGTATCACTATTCTGCAACTGAGTTGCCAAACTGGTCTCATGACTCTCTACTCAGCAAACTCCATAGAAATATAAACACTTGAGACTTCACCCTCCTTTTGTCTTCAGAAAGCATTAATTGACAAGTGCAACAACCTTTTTATTTTGTAAAAACTTCCTTAGTTGCTGTGATATTGGACTGATCAAAGTTTGGAAATGTGCAAAAGATATGATGCTCCATAAACAAGAGCTCAATATTTGGAATTGATTATGAATAAATTAATTCAAATTTATCAATGTAATCCCCAATTTTGCCTTTTCCAGTTCATATATGGTAGGAGTATGAAAAATGAAGTTTACTTACATGACATGATACTGTGGTCCAGGATTAAAGAAAAAGGGAATACGCTTCTGCCATCAGAATATAACCTCATAACCCAATTGTTTAAAAAGCTATTAAAGTGCTATTTTGATGGAATTTTGCTGTTTTCGTTTTACTTTCACTCATAAGTTTTATTTGGATGTGCTGACCTGGGAGGTTTCACACTTCTTTCTTTGAAAATAAAGCTTTTCAAGTTGCTTTTATTTGTTATTTTCTATTACAACATATCACACATATGTGTCAAGGTGTTCAAAAAGATTGGGATAGCTTCTTATTTATGTTATTGATGATGTGAGTTGTCCAGTGTTTGAAGCTATGTAAAAGTTAACATTTGTTTCATCACGAACCTTACAAAGTGGACAATGGAGCCAAAATGGTCATCAGATTTTGCTCTTTTGCCAAGTATCCAACCAGTTATCTTGATTGACCAATTCTGGAAGTACTTGGAGCAATAAGAAAACAAAATAAATATAAAAAGGATGAGACCTTCACCACAGGTGAATATAGAAGACTACAGGTGCACAACAAGTAATGTCTAGTGGTGAGGTGAGGGACACAGGTGAATATAGAAAGCTACAGGTGAACAAACAAGTAATGTCTAGTGGTGAGGTGAGGGACACAGGTGAATATAGAAGGCTACAGGTGAACAAACAAGTAATGTCTAGTGGTGAGGTGAGGGACACAGGTGAATATAGAAGGCTACAGGTGAACAAACAAGTAATGTCTAGTGGTGAGGTGAGGGACACAGGTGAATAGAGAAGGCTTCAGGTGCACAACAAGTAATGTCTAGTGGTGAGGTGAGGGACACAGGTGAATATAGAAGGCTACAGGTGAACAAACAAGTAATGTCCAGTGGTGAGGTGAGGGACACAGGTGAATATAGAAGGCTACAGGTGAACAAACAAGTAATGTCTAGTGGTGAGGTGAGGGACACAGGTGAATATAGAAGGCTACAGGTGAACAAATAAGTAATGTCTAGTGGTGAGGTGAGGGACACAGGTGAATATAGAAGGCTTCAGGTGAACAAACAAGTAATGTCTAGTGGTGAGGTGGGGGACACAGGTGAATATAGAAGGCTACAGGTGCACAACAAGTAATGTCTAGTGGTGAGGTGAGGGACACAGGTGAATATAGAAGGCTTCAGGTGAACAAACAAGTAATGTCTAGTGGTGAGGTGAGGGACACAGGTGAATATAGAAGGCTACAGGTGCACAACAAGTAATGTCTAGTGGTGAGGTGAGGGACACAGGTGAATATAGAAGGCTACAGGTGAACAAATAAGTAATGTCTAGTGGTGAGGTGAGGGACACAGGTGAATATAGAAGGCTACAGGTGCACAACAAGCAATGTCTAGTGGTGAGGTGAGGGACACAGATGAATATAGAAGGCTACAGGTGAACAAACAAGTAATGTCTAGTGGTGAGGTGAGGGACACAGGTGAATATAGAAGGCTACAGGTGAACAAACAAGTAATGTCTAGTGGTGAGGTGAGGGACACAGGTGAATATAGAAGGCTACAGGTGAACAAACAAGTAATGTCTAGTGGTGAGGTGCGGGAAACAGGTGAATATAGAAGGCTTCAGGTGCACAACAAGTAATGTCTAGTGGTGAGGTGAGGGACACAGGTGAATATAGAAGGCTACAGGTGAACAAACAAGTAATGTGTAGTGGTGAGGTGAGGGACACAGGTGAATATAGAAGGCTACAGGTGAACAAACAAGTAATGTCTAGTGGTGAGGTGAGGGACACAGGTGAATATAGAAGGCTACAGGTGAACAAACAAGTAATGTCCAGTGGTGAGGTGAGGGACACAGGTGAATATAGAAGGCTACAGGTGCACAACAAGCAATGTCTAGTGGTGAGGTGAGGGACACAGGTGAATATAGAAGGCTACAGGTGAACAAACAAGTAATGTCCAGTGGTGAGGTGAGGGACACAGGTGAATATAGAAGGCTACAGGTGAACAAACAAGTAATGTCTAGTGGTGAGGTGAGGGACACAGGTGAATATAGAAGGCTACAGGTGAACAAACAAGTAATGTCCAGTGGTGAGGTGAGGGACACAGGTGAATATAGAAGGCTACAGGTGAACAAACAAGTAATGTCCAGTGGTGAGGTGAGGGACACAGGTGAATATAGAAGGCTACAGGTGAACAAACAAGTAATGTTTAGTGGTGAGGTGAGGGACACAGGTGAATATAGAAGGCTACAGGTGAACAAACAAGTAATGTCCAGTGGTGAGGTGAGGGACAGGTGAATATAGAAGGCTACAGGTGAACAAACAAGTAATGTCTAGTGGTGAGGTGAGGGACACAGGTGAATATAGAAGGCTACAGGTGAACAAACAAGTAATGTTTAGTGGTGAGGTGAGGGACACAGGTGAATATAGAAGGCTACAGGTGAACAAACAAGTAATGTCTAGTGGTGAGGTGAGGGACACAGGTGAATATAGAAGGCTACAGGTGAACAAACAAGTAATGTCTAGTGGTGAGGTGAGGGACACAGGTGAATATAGAAGGCTACAGGTGAACAAACAAGTAATGTCTAGTGGTGAGGTGAGGGACACAGGTGAATATAGAAGGCTACAGGTGAACAAACAAGTAATGTCCAGTGGTGAGGTGAGGGACACAGGTGAATATAGAAGGCTACAGGTGAACAAACAAGTAATGTCTAGTGGTGAGGTGAGGGACACAGGTGAATATAGAAGGCTACAGGTGAACAAACAAGTAATGTCTAGTGGTGAGGTGCGGGAAACAGGTGAATATAGAAGGCTTCAGGTGCACAACAAGTAATGTCTAGTGGTGAGGTGAGGGACACAGGTGAATATAGAAGGCTACAGGTGAACAAACAAGTAATGTCCAGTGGTGAGGTGAGGGACAGGTGAATATAGAAGGCTACAGGTGAACAAACAAGTAATGTCTAGTGGTGAGGTGAGGGACACAGGTGAATATAGAAGGCTACAGGTGAACAAACAAGTAATGTTTAGTGGTGAGGTGAGGGACACAGGTGAATATAGAAGGCTACAGGTGAACAAACAAGTAATGTCTAGTGGTGAGGTGAGGGACACAGGTGAATATAGAAGGCTACAGGTGAACAAACAAGTAATGTCTAGTGGTGAGGTGAGGGACACAGGTGAATATAGAAGGCTACAGGTGAACAAACAAGTAATGTCTAGTGGTGAGGTGAGGGACACAGGTGAATATAGAAGGCTACAGGTGAACAAACAAGTAATGTCCAGTGGTGAGGTGAGGGACACAGGTGAATATAGAAGGCTACAGGTGAACAAACAAGTAATGTCTAGTGGTGAGGTGAGGGACACAGGTGAATATAGAAGGCTACAGGTGAACAAACAAGTAATGTCTAGTGGTGAGGTGCGGGAAACAGGTGAATATAGAAGGCTTCAGGTGCACAACAAGTAATGTCTAGTGGTGAGGTGAGGGACACAGGTGAATATAGAAGGCTACAGGTGAACAAACAAGTAATGTCCAGTGGTGAGGTGAGGGACACAGGTGAATATAGAAGGCTACAGGTGAACAAACAAGTAATGTCTAGTGGTGAGGTGGGGGGACAGGTGAATATAGAAGGCTACAGGTGAACAAACAAGTAATAAAAGCCTGGATAAATTCAATATTACTATGATCTCTGCAGCAAAGCTTTTAAGTAATTGTTTTGAGTTACCATTATAGTGTTTAAATTGATTCATTTGTGGAAAGAATTTACAAATTAAACATTATAGTATCAGTGCATCCTTGATGTGTGCTTGAGGAGTCTTTATTCATTTAGGTATCAGCAGAACTTAACTGATTTGTTTCTTTTCTGTTATCTTTCAGACATCACACATATCAAAAGGTGGACCATAAGAATATTGAGCTTCAAGAAGTTGGTCCAAGGTTTGAATTGAAATGTAAGTTGTTACCTTTTACTCTCATGCTGATCCAGGCAGCATTTTATCTCTCACTTGATTTGACTCATTTTGATTGATATTTGATATATATGTCATATGATAATGAATAGAAGACATGAGTTTTGAAATTTTTGTCCCATTTGGAAGTTTGACTCATCTAAGTCAGAAGGAACTTGTGAATATTTTTGTCTTTATATCTTAAAATTTGTTTTAATGATAGATTATGTATTTTCCTGCTTGAGGGTGAGCTCAATTCTCTGACTTCTTTCCACAGAGTGAAATTTCAATTTACTTTTAAGTTATATCTTACCTTCCATGCTATAGATATGCAATCTGGTCCATGATGTTATTCTAACGCACTTCTAACCAAACTAAAAACATGGTTACCAGCCCAGCCCTGACCTCCATAATACCTCTAACATCCCTCACTTCTTTTCAGTGTGTTGCTGTCACAACATTGCTAGAACTGGCCGAGAAATTTCTTTAAATTTTTGCCTTTTTCTAACAATTTTCACCGAGGCTTTCCAGTTGGGTTGATGGTCATATAGCCATGACCACTGGGTAAATTAGCCAAAAAGAATCTTTTTATAAAGACCTTTCAAGATTCTTGTGTCCCTGTGGGTCATGCAAGCTGTCTTAAGCACACTGGTGGACGCTCTGCTTGAGCCACCCCCCCCCCTCCCTTCCTGCCCCACATGCCCACTTAGGGAGTTGACGTGTAAAAGAGTTGTGTGCTTTCCGCGGAAAATTGAATAGCTTCATAAGTACGTAGCAGATGCTCGGCGTTAGAAAAGCGTTCTTTGTTTCGTTACAGAGATCTTATTGGACGGTGTCCCGAGACATTATCTCAAAAGGGTCATTCAAAGTAATCTCTTAAAATGGTCAGCGCTGTTCATGGAACAGCCAGGGTATGTATTTAGGTTAGAGGCATAGACCCTTTCACAGGATAATTCATGCAGCCCTTTTGCAAAATGTTGCATTTATTTCCCTGTATTTTCTTGACCATTGTTACCCCGCTGACATTTGCTTTAGCAAGGTTGTGTGCTAGCAGATTTTTTCCTTGGTTCAGGAATTCCTCAATTCACATTAGCTAACACATGCTTTGTTCCCAATCATCTTTTTACTAACCGGTTCCGTCTCATTGATAAACTCGGTGAGTTTGTTGCATTATTTTAGACACTACTATGATGTTTATATCATGTCTGAACACTCTCTCGATTGGCATGTTTTCTGAGTTTCTAACTTGGGTTCATCCGGTGATTGCCTCAGTTACTGGTAATGGGTAGTGACCTGTTTAGTTTGACTGTAACTAGGAGTTATTTACTGGTTTAGTAAATCCTATTCAGTGGTTTTTCGTCCTAAAGAGGATAAGGAATCTAATCCTTTAAGTAGAATAAAACTATTGGAGTATTAGGACCAGCCTTTTGAAAATTGGGCTTCGACCCGAACTCCCTTCCGTTCCTCGCTTACAATCTGATTGCATATTTATGGCATGGAAGGTAAGGTATAATTTGAAGTAAATTTAACCCGCTAAGCGTTGCGGGGATGTTTATGACAGTTATACTTACCTTCCATGCATCCCGGCCCACCTCCCCTCTCATTCAGGCCTTGGTGGAATGTTAAGTGAGGTATGTTAAGAGGTATTATGGAGGTTAGGGCTGAACTGGTAACTACATTTTTAAGGTCGATTAGAAGTGCGTTAGAATCAGGTCATTGGACCAGATTGCATATTTATAGCATGGAAGGTAAGTATAACTCTCGTAAATATCCCCGCTATGCTTAGCGGGATAAATTTATTGAAAATACATGCTTTGTGAAGTTAAAGATCATTAAAAAAAGTAGCAGGCGAGGGAGTAGTGTGGGTATTTATTATTTACAAAAGTAGTATAATATATTATTAATAAACTCTCATATAAGAACTCATTCAAACTAAGCTGCATATCATTGTTGCATGTTATTAAAAATGTTCATACTTTCAATTCATGCTTGAGTTATGGTTTTAATATTGAGGGATCAATCAACTCAAGTTTGAGATATTTTCAGGTCAGATTTACTGGCAGTTTTTTTGTTCTATTTCACAAATTACAACTAACTAATTGCAGTGACACTTACACTTGATTTGAATGCATACATGACTATAAAATTACTACTGACTCATCCATCTTTTTCAGTGTATGAAATCCGTCTTGGCACCATTGATCAAGCAGGTGCTGCCGACATTGAATGGGTAGCTAAGCCATACATGAGGACTGCCAAGAAGAGGAAGTATCTAACAACTGAATGACCTTTGACATCAGAATAAACTACAGAAGGTTAGAAGTCAACAGGGCTAAACAGCATTGTTAGTACAGGAAAGAGACCGAGAGATTCAGTTTGAGAGAACATGCATTATTTGCAGTTTCAGAAACAGCCACAATGATTGAACAACATTGTGATGAATGGATGCATGCTGAAAAACACAGGTTCAATCTTTAGAGAATAAGTTTCTTTACCAAAATGGGAAAAATTTCTTGCAGAAACAGACACAATGGTTGAGGTGAATGTTAATGCACATCTAAGTTTGTGATTGGATGGGAGGGAGCACACCCCTAATTTGCAATGTGCATTATCCTGTGACAAATAGGTGTTTCCACCATAGATAGTTATTCTTTATCCTAGAAAAATGATTTATCTCACTTAAGTTTGGTTGTTAAAGGAATATCTCTAAATTTTTGTGAAATTTTATTTGAAAGAGCATAATTTTAGAGCCAATTTGGTACAAAAATCAGGTTGATATCATATTTCGTTCAGAATATATGGATTTGTAAAAATTTCGCAAGTGCATTTTAAAGTTTTTGTACAGTATGATGAATTCGTGTTTGATGATGTCATAAAGACAATTCCATTGCAAATGTTGATGTATTTCTTTGAATGTTACTTGGTTGTTTCTGTATGATTAAAAACAATTTTTCAAAAGTTATTGAAGTTGGGTATTCATGGCAATGTATATAAATACCTAAGTTTCATCCATTTATTTTTCTAGCAGGTTTTACTAATAAGAAAGGATGATAAATTTTAATGAAATACATAAACTTTGTGGGAGAATGTGTTGCTGTGATGTCATTCTGAGCCTTTTCCTTTTGACATTTTTTTTGTAAACCTTAAGATTTGAATAACTCCTGGTGGGAATAACACATAATGTTTGTACTAAATTGTCTCTAAAATTGTTCTATTTCTTATGAAAAATAACATAAAAACATGGGAATATACCGTTAATAAGATTTTTAAAACTTTAAGATATATACTGCTATTTCCCCCTTATATAGATATGAAAGATGTGCATGTACAGGACAGGGTTCATGGACGTTCAGCTTTCTTTCAAAGATGTGCATGTACAGGGTTCATGGACGTTTAGCTTTCTTTCAAAGATGTGCATGTACAGGGTTCATGGACGTTCAGCTTTCTTTCAAAGATGTGCATGTACAGGGTTCATGGACGTTCAGCTTTCTTTCAAAGATGTGCATGTACAGGGTTCATGGACGTTCAGCTTTCTTTCAAAGATGTGCATGTACAGGGTTCATGGACGTTCAGCTTTCTTTCAAAGATGTGCATGTACAGGGTTCATGGACGTTCAGCTCTCTTTCAAGTCCCTCTGTCAGGGGATGTTGGACATGAACTTACAGTAACAAGTGTGGATCAATCAATGGTATTGATGAACACCAAAATCAAGAAATGTTCAGTTTGCTGAATGTATTGTTATATTGGATGTAAAGACAATAAATCGAGTGTACAAAGAACTAATTGGATTATTCCTTGTCTTGAATGCTAGTCAAAAACAGTTGATGACCATATTGATAGATCAAATTTTGATGAGGTAATAGAAGAAATTAAAAACACCGCTTTTGGTTTATGTAAAAGTATGTCAAACAGGGGCAGACAAAGAAAGATTGATCAAAGTATGTCAAACTGGGGCAGACAAAGAAAGATTGGTCAAAGTATGTCAAACTGGAACAGACAAAGAAAGATTGGTCAAAGTATGTCAAACTGGGACAGACAAAGAAAGATTGGTCAAAGTATGTCAAACAGGGGCAGACAAAGAAGGATTGATCAAAGTATGTCAAACTGGGGCAGACAAAGAAAGATTGGTCAAAGTATGTCAAACTGGGACAGACAAAGAAAGATTGGTCAAAGTATGTCAAATTGGGACAGACAAAGAAAGATTGGTCAAAGTATGTCAAACTGGGACAGACAAAGAAAGATTGGTCAAAGTATGTCAAACTGGGAGAGACAAAGAAAGATTGGTCAAACTGGGACAGACAAAGAAAGATTGGTCAAACTGGAACAGACAAAGAAAGATTGGTCAAACTGGGACAGACAAAGAAAGATTAATTAAAGTATGTCAAACTGGGACAGACAAAGAAAAATTGGTCAAAGTATGTCAAACTGGGACAGACAAAGAAAGATTGGTCCCTTTATTAAAGGAAAGTGGTTTCATCCTGAATGTAAACAAATGAAAGCATGTGTCAGAAATGCTTTTCACAGATATCGCCGTTCTACCTCAGAGGAAGACAGATTACGTTATATTCAAATAAGGAACTAGTATAAAGATAATAATCGTTGTAAGAAACAAGCTCATAAGGAACTTCTTAAAAATGCTTTAGTAACTGCTGCGTGGACTAATAACAATAAGTTTCAAGAGTAGTAATAGCCAGCAACCGTTCAATACAATCGGTGCATCTGAATGGGTTCCTTATTTCACTTCTGTGTTTGACCAAAATGTAATCGATAAGTTGTTTTGGTAACAATATTTTTAATTCCCCAATTTCTACGGATGAGGTCATATGTTGTATTAATGCATTCAAAGACTCGTAAGCTCCTGGGATAGATGGACTACACAAAGAGCTTTATAAAGCAATACCTGATTAGTGTATTGATATTATATGAAAACTTTTTGATGGTATTTTATAAAAGAGTTCTTATCCAAAGGTTTGGTCTGGGATTAATTTGCCCTACCTACAAAAAGGGAGCTATGCTGAACCTGCTAATTACAGACCTATTACTCTACTGCCTTCTAATGGCAATTTGTTTTCCTCTATATTATGTAATCGTTTAAGAGATTGGTGCGATGATAACAATATACTTTCTAGAACACACAAGCGGAATTTAGAAGACGTTTTTTCAACTTGAAAATACTGCATTCTTTGGTTACAAATGCTTTGAGTACTAAGGAGGGCAAGCTGTATTCAGTTTTTGTGGATTTCAAAGAGCTTTTGATAGCATAAATCGCAACATTATATTTCAAAAACTCGGTAACCAGTATAAGATTGGTGGTAATTTTTTAAACATAATATGTGAAATGTATTCGGATGTAAAAGCATGCAAGTTAGATGATGGTATAGCGGATAAAACATGTAAGTTAGATGATGGTATAACGGATAGAGCATGCAAGTTAGATGATGGTATAACGGATAAAGCATGCAAGTTAGATGATGGTATAACGGATAAAGCATGCAACTTAGATGATGGTATAACGGATAAAGCATGTAAGTTAGATGATGGTATAACGGGTACCTTTCCTTGCCACACTGGAGTACCACAGGGTTGTGTTCCCCCACCCATATTTTAAAAACTGATTTTGAGAAACATCTACGAAGTGGTTGATATCGTGGTGTAAGAATTAAGGGCATAGAATTATTTTTACTTTATGCTGATTTCCTGGTTATTTTTCATGATAGTTCGTATATTTCACAAAAGCTAATAGACAGCATCTACAATTATTTTAAGAAGAATTGTTTGACAGTCAACAACAATAAGACAAAGATAATGATATTTCGTAATATTGGTAGGGTTGCTAGACATGATAATTTTTACTTGAATGGGCAAAAACTTGAAACCACAAAGAACTTTTTAGATAAAACATTCTCCACAAAAGGTGTGTGGACTACGGCAACTAAAGAACTTGCAGACCCGGCCAGTAAAGCTATCTTTTCTATTAAAAGTAATTTTGTTAAGGTTGCTTATTTACCTCATCATCTGTATGTTTACCTTTGATAAAAAGGTTCTACAGATTCTCATATACTGTACGGTTCAAAAGTCTGGGGCTATTAAATGAGTCATGATATTGAAAGTGTTTATAATGGCTACTGCAAGTTTGCTCTGAACTTACCTAGAAACTTGGTGAATGGTACTGCTATAGGGGAGTTAGGTGAGTAAGTATGTACTGTCACGCTGTCCATAATGTTATTAGATATTGATTAAAGATTTTGAAACAAGTTAATAGACTGTACACTTTTGTATGCTATGCATTTCTTTATGATAAAGTTGATACATTGGGTAAATCGTGGGTTGCATCTGTTAAACGTTTTTTGCAAAATTTGGGAATGGGAGAAGTTCCAACAAGGTCTAGGTGATGACAAAATATTTTTACAAGAGGTATTTTTACGGCTCTGTGACATTAATGCTCAAGAATGGATTTCTGAAGTGGGACTCGTCTTATAAATTACAGAACTTTCAAACATTGTCTGAATTTTGAACATATTTAAGTTAGGTTGAAGATCCCTATTTTTGTGGTCTTATTACACATATTCGTTGTGGGACACTTAGTATTAGTGTAAACACTGGTAGATATTGTAATATTGCTCAAACTTTTTGATTGTGTACTTTATGTGATCTCAACTCCGTTGAGGATGAGTATCATTTTTTATTGGAATGTCCTATATATAAAGATTTTTGAAAGATGTACCTGCCATGGCTACATTGTCTTCCATCGTAGATACATTTTGAGGTTATCCTGCAGCCCATTGATAAAATACCTGCAATAAATCTCGCAAAATTCATACATAATGCTTGAAATAAATGACAAATCATTACTGACTACTGCATGAGTTGTTCCCTCATGAGTCTTTGCATATTCTTTCTTCATTACTTTCTATGTAATATTTCTAAAAATATGGTTTCATTATTTCTCGCTTTTTGTGTATATTTGAAATTGCTGCTTTGCTTCAATTCTATGTTGAAAAGGTCGGTGACCTACGCTCAGAAATAAATAAACAAAGTAAATTAATATAATCAAAGGTATTGATGAACACCAAAATCAAGAAATGTTCAGTTTGCTGAATGTATTGTCAGTATTGGATGTGAAGACTTTTAATCGAGACAATAAATAACTAATTGCATTACTCTTGAATGCTAGTGAAAAACAGTGGTTTTTAATGACAATTTATTAATTATTTTGAACAATTTCAATGTTTGTGAAATGTATGCAAAAAACCCACATGCATGACACTGAAGAGAATATGGATTGTTCGATTACCGAACACACCGATCATACTTCTCGTCCAATTTTCAAAACGAATCGCTCCCAAAGAAACAGATCCAAAGAAAAAAAAGCCAACTCAGACCCAACAGATCTTCCTCCAGATAACCCCCTGCCTCCTTATGACATGCACCACAAACAATTACAATAACACCCACAACATCAGTGACCTTCTGGCTACCACCTTCAACCCAGTCGTCTTCTGCCTACAAAAAACTTTCTTGAAAACCACCGACCATTACTCCCTCAACAACTTTGCTTGCTATCACAAACATCAAGTGGAGGCCGACAGGGCCTGTGGGGGCGTCTCCATTCTCGTTAGACACGATATCCCACAGCCCTGTTCATGTGCACACCGACCTTCAGGCCATCTGTATATCTATCTCCCTCCACAAAACTGTGACTCTTTGCAATATCTATCTCCCCCCAACACCAACATTCAATCAACCTCATCTCTCAACTCCCCCCCCCCCCCCCTTCATCCTTCTTGGTGACTTCAACCCTCTGTGGGGCTCTATTACCACCACCCCCAGAGGCAAGCTCATCAAAAAGGCTCTTTGTCAGCACAGCCTGTCCTTGCTCAACACTAACTCCCCAACCTACCGTCATCCTGCCACAGGCTCTCTCACCTGTATTGACCTGTCTATCTGTTCCCCTAACCTTCCTGATTTTAGCTGGAGAGTGACTGCTGACCTCTGTGGTAGTGATCATTACCCTCTTCTTATACACTCCAACCTTCAAACCCCCACTGACCACACCCCCAATTGGAACCTCGAGAAGGCTGACTGGCCCCTTTCCGAAACATTTTGTGACTCCCCATCTCCTCGAGGATGAGGATTCCATGTCAAACTTCAGTAATATCCTTATCAACATTGCCACCTGCTCAAAACCTCTAAACTCCCAAATCATCCCCAACCCCTGGTTCTCTGATGACTGCAAAACCGCCATCAAGAACAGGAAAAGAGCCCTCTGAAACTTCAAAACTAACCCGACCACCCATAACCTCAACCTCTTTCGCATCAGCCGTGCCAAGGCCAGACGCACTATCAAGGACAGTAAAATCACCATTTGAAACAACTTCATCTCTTCTCTCACCACCAACACCCCCACTAAGAAGATTTGGAGAATGGTTAACAGCTTCCACGGCAGAGTAGGCAAATCTCCCATCTCTTTTGAAATGGTGAAAATCATTGTTAACCACCTCACCGCCTCTTTCAGCAACATCTCGTCCTCGACCAACTACTCCAATGCCTTCAAAAGCTTGTGATGAAGCCCGGAGAATCACTTTTCCCTGTGACAATTCCGAAAGCTACAACACCCCTCTCACCCTTTCTGAATTAACCAAGCCATCCACGACGCTGGCTACACCCCCAAGGGCCCAGATAACATCCCCTACCAATTCCTGAAACACCTCCCCATCAAGGCCACCACTACCCTACTCACAATCTTCAACCACATTTGGTCCTCGCACTCCTTTCCCCCTATCTGGAGGACAGCTATTGTAATCCCCGTCCTTAAACCGGTGGAGGACTGTACCGACCCCTCCAGCTACCGCCCCATCGCCCTCACCTGCTGTCTCTGTAAAATTATGGAAAGGATTATTAATCAGAGACTAAACTGGTTCCTTGGGACCAACAGAATCCTGTCCCTTTACCAAAGTGGCTTCCGAAAACGTCGAAATACCCTAGACCGGTTAATTACGGTCGACACCGCTATCCGGGAATCCTTTGCAAAAAAGGAACACCTCATTGCCCTATTTTTTGACCTCGAGAAAGCTTTCGACACTACTTGGAAATACGGCATTACCCGCAAACTTCACACCATCGGCCTCAGAGGCCATCTCCCCATCTTTATTCAAAACTTCCTCTCACCCATTGCCATGTTTTTTGACCTCGAGAAAGCTTTCGACACTACTTGGAAATACGGCATTACCCGCAAACTTCACACCATCGGCCTCAGAGGCCTTCTCCTCATCTTTATTCAAAAATTCCTCTCACCCAGGCAGTTCCAAGTTCGTATTGGCCACACCCTCTCCAACCCGTACCCACAAGAAGAGGGCATCCCCCAAGGCAGCATCCTCTTTCCCACTTTTTTCAACCTGAGCATTAAGTACATCGCGGATAACCTTGGCCCCAACATCAAACGTACCTTCTACGTGGATGACTTCACCATCTTCTACTCCTCCCCTAGCTTTCCTATTGTTGAAAGTAGGCTCCAAATCAACCTCAACCAGCTGCAAGTCTGGAGCAACAATAACGGTTTTAAATTCTCCAAAGACAAGACAGTCTGCATGTACTTTTGTCATTTCAACAACCTCCACCCCAACCCGAACTTTGTGCTCAATGGCAATCGCATCCCTAAAGTTGAACACACAAAGTTCCTGGGTCTAACTCTAGACCCCAAGCTCACCTACAAGCAACACATCACCAACCTGAAACTAAAATACAACAGCTCCTTCAACTTCCTCCGACTCCTCTCCAACACCACTTGGGGTGCGCACCGCCATGCTCTTCTCAAAATTTTCAGGCTCACCATTCGTGCCAAGCTTGACTGGCAATATTGTCTACTGTGTCGCTCACAACTCATACCTCAACCACATCAACACCATCCAAAATGAAGTCCTCGGGCTTTGTCTAGGTGCGTACAGGACCTCCCCAATCACCAGCCTTCATGTTGAAGCCAACGAACCCCCCTCTTCCTCCCCTTTCTACTTAGATGTAGAAAGCTTAGCCTCTCCTATGCTTTCAGAGTCCTCACCAACACATCCAGAACCCTGTTTACAACCTCATTAGGTACCCCAATTTCTCCACCCTCTTTGATAGGACTAGAACTCTATCCCCTCCCTTCAGCTTACGCATTAAATCAGACCTCTTCCATCTCGGCATTAACCCCGCCACTCTCGGCACCTTCTCCTGGCCCACTTTTCCTCCTTGGGCCACCCCCACCATTCTGTCCACCTGGGCCTCTCCACTCATCACAAAACTCAAACCCACCCACCTCTTCATCAATCTCAACAACCAAATCAAAGACCAACTTTTAAATTACACCTCCATCTATACTGATGGCTCCAAGGAAGGCAACGAGACAGCTGCTGCTGCCGTCATCCAAGACATCATCCTTAGTAGCAGACTTCCCGACTACTCATCCATCTTTTTAGCCGAGGCTAAGGCCATTCTCCTCGCCCTCAACTTTATTGAGTACTCTCCGCTCAGCCACTTTGCCATTTTCTCCTACTCGAACGCTGTTCTTACTTCTTTACTTAATCTTAAATGGAATAAACTCACTTGCCGCCTCCTTCCCGGAAACTCCTTTCTCCCACCCTCTGCAGGAAAAGTATTCTTTTTTTCTGGATACCCAGCTATGTTGGCATCCCAGGTAATGACAGGGCTGATGCAGCCGCTAAGCTTGCCCTCAACCTCCTCCCTGCCCCTTTTCCCAAAACCCTCTCTGACATCAACCGCTTATCGCTTCCCTTGTTCGTGACCGCTGGCAAACCTCATGGAACTCCCAAATTGATAATAAACTCCATGTCATCCAGCCCACAATTCCGATCAAATCCACCATCAACAACCTCTCTCGTATCCACAACGTTCATATTACCCGTCTTAGAATTGGTCACACCCACCTCACTCACTTCCACCTCTTATTGGCTCCCCCCAACCCCTCTGCAACAATTGTCATTGCACCCTCACAATCCATCACGCCCTCCTTGCTTGCCCCCTGTACAACCTTCCCAGAGCTTCCCTCGCTCCCCACAACTCAATTGCCGAGTTCTTCCAGAAAAATCCTCCGGATAAAATTATCTCCTTCCTTCATCATGCCTCCCTCTACAACCATATTTAATTCTCCTCTTTCACCCCTTCTCTACTTTGTTTTTGTTTCAACCATGCACCTCCCCTCTCAATCACAGCTTTCTGAACTTTTGTTCTTGAATTTCTCTCATTCTCCCCCTGTTTCCTTTCCTTTCTACCTCTAAAATGATCTGACCTCTCAGGCACAATTTGACCTTTGTGTCGTGGTGCCGTTAAGCCCTCATCAAACAAACGAACAAATACCTCAGCCTAGAAATTCAAACTTAAATATGATGCTAAAATGTTTGACCAATTGAGATATGAACATCTCTTAGGCCCATATACCGGACACCCGCCAAATGAATGAACTACTGATGTAAAAAGACAACAAATAAAGACATAACACTGCTATTGATTGTTTTCATTCATCTTTCTTCTTCTGTAGTGAAGAATTACCAAGGTAGTTCAAAGCATTTAAGTTTTTACAAATCATTATTAAATAATAAATTGTTTTTTTTCAAGTACAAATCTTTAGATTTTTGTGCATCCATTTCATGTTGAAGCAAAGAGTTGATATTCAAACGGGTTGATGTGTCTTAGCCTAATATGGCTCCAATTCAGCAAGCGTTGTCTTTATGAAAGGTGGTAGATGACGCTTGCTAGATATTATGTACGATGTTACATTGCTACACACTGTTGTATCTCACTAAACTTAACTAAATGTTACACTGGTGGATATGATGCAATATTATCAACAAAACACACTTATTTAACAAAAAACAAAACTTAAAAAAAATGGGAAATGTTGCATCCTGTGAGTGGTAGGCATGTGATATGAGTGGTAGGCATGTCACATGAGTGGTGGGCATGTCACATGAGTGGTAGGCATGTCACACGAGTGGTAGGCATGTCATACGAGTGGTAGGCATGTCATACGAGTGGTAGGCATGTCACATGTTTAATTCAGAAAGTGAATATGTGCGTAGATTGCACATGAGGTGAATTCTGGTTCTCTAGGAGTCAGTGTTTCTGCATTCATTGTGCATGACACATTTACCTGAAGACTATGTGCAAGATATGCATACACATTTACCTGAAGACTATGTGCAATTGCAAATATCACATCTGTTCAAAGGGATTTTCCCTCCACAAATAACATTTCTTTCTTTCCAACAACCTACATAATTTTTCAGTCTGAAATTTTATTTGATTAAATAGTTTTTTAACAATTTTTTGACCATAATAATTATATTTCCAGACTAAAATTTTGATTTACTTTTTATATTTTCTAGAATGACTTCATGCAAGTAGTTATAAACTGTAAAGAAAACAGCTATTTTCGAAACCTCAATACAAAAATATACCAACATCTGTTGTTAAATAATAGCACACATTTTCATAACAGTTTCAAAACTGATACAACAACATTCTTGATCAAATACTGAGTTTGTATGGTGAGTTTGTACGTGTTTGTATGGTGAGTTTGTATGGTGTTTGTTTGTTTGTTGTTTGTTTGTTTGTTATTTGTTTGTAGTTTTGGCGTCTTTCAAACTTATCATTAAAAGAGTTTTTTTTTTAACTTATCTTTTGTTTTGCAAACATTTCTTTGAGGTGAAAGATTGAATTCTATGTATCAATCATATGATTGTGGTTGTCAGAATAGCCAAAAGGATGAATTTTGAGGTCCTTCCTAACTTTTCCTTTAATATCAGTTATAATCAGTATAATAATTTGTTTAATTCAAATTATTGGAACAAAGTAGAAAGAATATCTGTTTCAAAGAAACTAAACTTACACAAAGTTTTAAGTTTAAAACTTAAAACATCACATTATTTGGATAAAAAAAAAAAATGAAATGAGCTGAAAAAATATTGTAAAAAGCGGCCCACTCACTGTGGAATGATCTGCCCTTTGAAATCAGTAACAGTACTTCCATTGATGTGTTCAAAAATACCTGAAGACTTATCTCTTTGCGAAACACTTCCTGCATGCATAGCACCAGTTTTGTGTTCCATCTGTTTTTATTTTCATGTTTTTAACTTATTGTTTGATTATTTGTGTGTGAAGTTTTATTTTGTTTTGTAAAGTGCAGAGAATCTTGGGATTCATATATAAGCACTGGGGAGGTAAGTAATTACAAATAATCTTCATTAAATAACCTTTTGTATTTTTTGCTACAGGCAAACTGTTGATATATCAAAGTGTTAAAGGTCATCCATCCTTCAAAATAGTATGGCACATAACCATAGTAACATGGACATTACCATAGTAACATGACACATGTTCATTGGCCTGCTTGAGGGCACATACATTTTCTGTTTACATGAACTTCTGGTCAAGATTTATGACAAAAGAAATTCAAAAATAAAACAAAACTTAATACCACTGTGATTGAATTTTTAAGTTTCCTACTGGGATTTGCAGTATGTGTTAGAAAACGTTACAGTATATATTTTTCCTGAATGAAATAAAAAACATTACTTTGGAGTTTGCAAAAAAAAGGGTTTCCAGGTTGGTAAGAATATGATTATGTAGCTATTTTCAAAGATTACTAAGTGACTAAAACCAAGTATGCAGCAGACCAGGTAATGGCCCCCGAATGGTGTGACCACCCTGAACTTGATTCAGCTATAATATTTCTAAATGTTGCATTTTCTTCATCCACTGGCAACTCTTAAGATATAATCACAACCCCTGACATTGTGTAAGCAAGACTAGTGATTCCATGTTAGCAGCAAGTAATATTTCAATCTTGCTTTTAATAAACACTGGTGAAGTTGATTTAGTTTTAGAAATATTTGTTACAGGAAATATATGCTTACTGTATCAAATCTATAGAAAAAACCTCATGGTAGCAAAAAAGGTTATCAAAACCTGTTACACGTTGAACATTTTACAGCTTTGTTATTTCTTGAGCATCAATTTGCATAATTCATGCAAATTTTGTGATGTATTACAGGGTGACAATGGTATTTTCTTTTGTAAATTCTTTGCTATTCAAATGTCTCTCATAATTCTTTGAGGTGGTGCAGCAAATTCTGACAAGATTTTCATGCCCTCAGTAAAAAAAATTCAGGAATAGACTTTCCCATCATTTTCAAAGACTAAGATTTAGGAATGAAATTTAAAAAATTACATAAATATTTTTAGCTGTTCGCCTAATCATACATCAAACATTTTGCATGAATTAAAAACTAATCAAACTTTGATCAATTATAATTCAATTTAAAACTGATCTGCTCGGTTTTTTATACTCTTTTGACCAATATAGATATTGCTACATGTCCATAAACTTTTGGGTATACTGCTATAAAGCCTTAAATATACTGCTACATATTTGGTGATGGTCAGTCCAATCACTATCATTTTAATGGCCTGCACCTTCCACCTGGACTCCTTGAGCATCAGCTATGGCCTGCACCTTCCACCTGGACTCCTTGAGCATCAGCTACAGCCTGCACCTTCCACCTGGACTCCTGGAACATCAGCTATGGCCTGCACCTTCCACCTAAACTCCTTGAGCATCAGCTACAGCCTGCACCTTCCACCTGGACTCCTTGAGCATCAGCTATGGCCTGCACCTTCCACCTGGACTCCTTGAGCATCAGCTATGGCCTGCACCTTCCACCTGGACTCCTGGAACATCAGCTATGGCCTGCACCTTCCACCTGTACTCCTTGAGCATCAGCTATTGCCTGCACCTTCCACCTGGACTCCTTGAGCATCAGCTATTGCCTGCACCTTTCACCTGGACTCCTTAAGCATCAGCTATTGCCTGCACCTTCCACCTGGACTCCTTGACCATCAGCTATGGCCTTCACCTTCCACCTGGACTCCTTGACCATCAGCTATGGCCTTCACCTTCCACCTAGACCATCAGCTATAGCCTGCACCTTCCACATGGACTTCTTGACCATCAGCTATGGCCTGCACCTTCCATCTGGACTTAAGCATCAGCTATAGCCTGCTCCTTCCACATGGACTCCTTGACCATCAGCTTGAAACCTCTTTTTTGGTAGAACTCTCTGACCATCTTCCCAAGTGTAACCTGAGATCTCAAACATGCAATTTCTTCTGAGGATAAATTTGCAAGTTTCGTTCATCTCGGTGAAAGCCTGTTACAAAATACATTTTTGGTAGAGCAGTCTTCAGATTAGCTGGGGTTTTTTTACAGCTGATCATAGCTTGTGATGGATGTGTTGTGTGATGTGTTATCGGGCATAGATTTCAAAGGGTTTTCACTTAAATGATAAGAAAGTCTATTCCTGCTTGAATTTGGTTGAATTCATAATAAAGACCCCCTCCCTTAATGGATTATGATGGATTAACAATGAATAAATAAGAGAAGAAAATATTAAATATGCCATAGATCACAAATTAGCATACAAATTTGCATGTTGCCTCGAGAAAACAAATTCAGTTGTATTGCCTCTACATCTTGTCCATATATGTTTAAGGGACACTGGACCGAAAGTTGAGGGCGCTTGTTTTTGCGAATATCACTAATGATACCATCCACAAAAGATCGATAAACTTCATGCCTGCATTGCACGCAGACAACGTGAGGGCAAAGGTTACTTTAATATTCATATTAACCAGAAATTTACTATACCGTTGCATGCTAGATAAGACTTATATTTTTTGGAGGACCCCCTAAAAATACGCCCTCACTTTTTGGTCCAGTGCTCATGCGGCTTCAGGAGAAGGAGGGGCAAATTTTCCCAAGCTTTGCACGAGCAATTTTCAAATTAAACTAACTGCAATAAACCTGATAATTTCTTGCCTGTGCAACATAAAATTGGACAAAAAGGACCCATGTGAGCCACTGTCCTTTTCTACACATTTTATTTTGAGTGGGGAGGGGTTATCTGCTCTTGCCTATAATCTTATATTTCATCCACGTTATACTATTCAAAATATGAAGTATTACAAAGTTTTTTTTATTGTATTTATTAACATGCGTGATATTATACTTTCATTTTATTAAATTAGTAATTTCTCCAATTTCATACTAGTATTGAAAAAGAGTACATAAAATATTTGGCAAAATAGATCATTGATGATCCAATATGTGAACATAAGATGCTTTTGTGAATTAGCCATGGTTTGGGTGTACCTTCCCCCTCCTCGCCCCACCCCCTTTCCCCACCTCCTCGCCCCCAACTCCTCGCCCCACCCCACCTCCTCGCCCCACCCCACCTCCTCGCCCCACCCCATCTCCTCGCCCCACCCCCTCCTCGGCCTTCCTCCCCACCTCGGCCTTCCTCCCCACCTCACCACCACCCATTTTCAGTTACAAAAAGTGATGGTCGACAGTTTGAAACTTTGGACCCCATAAAAAAATATTCTTCCCACACCAATGGCCTCAGGTATATGTATACCGCATAAGCATATGTGATTAAGACCCCCACCCCCTGGCACATTTGACTGTGACTATCGCGTTACCATTAAACATCAATAACCCCCTCCTTAATTGCCTCAATACATATATTAAGACTAACGAATACCCAAGACTAGTGCAGTATAGACCTACGTTAAGTTTTTGGCAAGAAGTGAAAACATTTTCCAGCCTCCTTCCTATCCTTAAGAAAGCTCCCACCCCCTTGTGATAGGTAAAAAGGAGACAGGTGCGTTAAGACCCCCTGCCTTTCCAAAAATAACGTTACCAAGGTCCCTCTACCCCACTTTTTGGATGTTGACATTAAAATCAAGGTTTGACACCACACATTTTTGAGACACTTCACTACATTGCCTTCAGATGTGTTTAGTATTTTTTCTCAATTTTCCTCTAGAACAGGTAATTGTTTAAGTACATACTTATTCTTTGCTCTTCCTCAAGTTCTTTTTACCTGGTAAAAAGCTCAGGAGACATTAAAAAGTTTAAAACTTCATTCCTATACTATTTCCTATAAGTCTTTCATATGTAGTAAAATTCCATTTCGTCATTACCACACGAACCCGTGACCAATTCCAGACCCAATACCACATTACAGAGTAAAACTCGTCATTACTACGAATGATCGGTCCACACAAACTGTTTTTAACTTGTTGCCAAGCAACCAACGTTCTCAGCTGATTGAAAAGTTTTTGATGTACGAACCATGTGATGTCACAGGACCAGTGCAAGCAGTGGCGTAACTAACAGGGTGTCGGGGGAAAATCGTCTTCAATTTTTGGGAAATGTAGCCAAATTGTCCTTCAATGATTTCACCATTTTTTTTCAATATATGTTTATAATTTTCTAACTCAACCTTCCAACTGGGAAGGGAGCATGAAACCGAGGTCAACTTGAAATCCCCTCAGGGAAGTCCCCCCACCTCCTACGGCTCTGCTTGGCTGAAGTTCACATAACCCCTCTCCAGACACGCCAAGAAAGGACTCTGAATTGCGGTGGAGGCTCAAACAAGTATATCAAACTACCGTAATGCAATTAATGACAACATTAATTCCGTCGGAATCAAAAAATTGTTTCGGTGGCCGGATAGGACAAACTCAGGTCCTCACCCCTCCACCCAAAAATTATAAATCCTTACGCGACTATTGAAAGAGAGTAAAGAGACAAGCGTTGATTAAGCAAATTTGCGCTCAAAATGTATTCTCGAAAAATTGTCATCATTCTGCCATTTGGATTGGCATTAATGATGTACTGCAATAAGTAACTTTCCATTATCATTTAATGGCAATAAAATAAGTCTGGTCACCTTTCAGCAGCCAAAGAGATTGTTGAAAGCACCTCTGAAGTTCGGGCCCCCGGATCCTCCTAAATCAAGGGAGATGATCCCCTTCTGAAACAAATCTAGCTGGTGTAAGTTAACTTACTGCGTCGAACCTATAGCAATGTGATAACCATGTTATTAATTTCAATTTGCGTTTCATTTTTAATATTATGAAATTAAAGTATCCACATTTTCTGGCATGAGTATTGGTCAACTACATAATATGACCTATTAAAAGTGGCCTCAGCCAAGTCATTGAGCTGACCCCAAAATAAATAAAAAATATCAGTGCGTTTGGGGCGACCACCATTTGTCAAAGTTTTGCCAAACCTTTGATTCCATAGAGGCTCCTTCCAGTCCACTTGCTGATACCCCCACGTCTAATGGAAAACTCTAACGTCGATAGCAGTCACCACTTGTACAACTTAAGGAAACCAGAGAGCTACCTAATTTGATTGCCGTCCAAAAGTTTTACAGACAATTAACATCTTTTACATGAAGTAACATTCCTAAACCAGCGCAAGTTATTGCTGCTAAAAATTTCAGAGAATATGATACGCGTTATAATTATCCCTATAGATATCTAAAACACTAAAAGGCGACTGAGTCTGTTGGAAATTAGGCCCATGCATGTTTCTCGTCTGAATTCACTGTCTGCCGACTTTCAGCTGTTCAGGTAGCAGTTTAAAAATATAGTGTCACATCATATATAGTTTTTGACATTTCGCCAGCTCGCATGCGTTTTTAACATTTTCTACCTTGAAATAGTCGGATTCAGATTGCACATACCATCTTAATTAAAATGTTGAGTTTCTGGGGCCCCCAGTTCATGGATGAAAGTTATGGCCCTGGTTATACGCATATTCCTAATAGAAAGGTGAAAGCTCATGTTTTGAAGTGCAAATTTAATGACATGACGTCGTTTAAGGCATAGACATTTTACATGGACGGTAAAGAAAGGGCCCTGAAAGAAACCATGTTTTCTCATAAGGAATAAAACAAAACAGAATCACGAATATTTTGAATTGTTTCTAAAGAATGATACAAGTTTTCGAGTTTTGCACAGGTTCTGGATCACGTGAGGACATATTTGTGTTTCCCCGTTCACTGGATCTTTTACTCTCTGTCTCAGGTGAGCTGGCAGCTCGTGTATTTTGCGTTGATCTTCTTTCGCGAACTTTTTCCAAAGTTTCATTATCTAAAACTTTTTCAATTTCTTGCACTTCTTGTGTAATCTCTTTTAGTTCCTGCTCCATTTTGGCAATTCTATCATCTTTTGCTTGGTCATCTTTGGCAAATCTTTTTAATCTCAGCTGCAGATCTCTTACTTTTTGCTCACTTCCTTGTCTTTCATCCAAAGCTTCTGCGAGTTTTTCCCGCAAATACTTTTCAACATCTTGAGTTTCACTGAGCTCTCTGGCAAGATAGTCTGCTTGCATTCTAAACCCATCGCGCTGTTTTGCCTTTTCTTGCACTTCAGAGACAGAAGTGCCATTTTTAGCATTTTCAGTTCCTCCTCTAATTTTTGTTTTTTTGTTTTCAAGTCCTCATTTTCTTCCTTTATGCCATCTAATTCTATCTCCAGAGCTTGGTACTTTGTTAACAAATCATCATAATCTAGTTTTTCTGCTCCACTACTATTTCTTGACTCTTGATTTCTGTCTGAAACACCGGCTGAGACGATACCCGACTCTTCTCTTACGATACCTGGCTCAACTTTCCCTTCCCCGTCATCCTCCACGAGTGTGTTCTCCTTATCGCCATCCTCTGTATGATCTGTGGTTATTACTATTTCATCAGACTCGGGAGAATCTTGAGGAATTCCCTTTTCGTCATCTTCCACAGTTTCAGCAGTTTTTTCATCATCTGCTTGCTCTACATGACTCGCAGACTCTGCATCCTTGGAGACATCTTCAGGTTCTGCCGTTTTTTGCTCGTCGATCGTTTGTTCACCTGCAGTTCCATTCCTTTCTTTTGTATCTTTTTTACTTTCAGAATTAACTTCTGATATCTCAGCTTTTTCACTTTCTTGCCTATCCTCATTCGGATCATGCTCCTTTTCTTTATTTTCTGCTGCTTCTTCGTTCGCAGTTTCATTGTTTTCTCCTTTCTCATTATTTTCTAAAGTATTTTTTTCCTTCGGTGTCACATTCTCATCTTTGGATTCGGTTCCCTCTTCCTCTGTTTTAGCATTGTCCTTCATGATATCTTCATTGTTCTTAGTTTTCTCCCCCTCCTGATTGTTTTCCTGGTCATTTTTCACATTTCCGCCATCATTTTCTGCCTTATCTTTGTTCTCTTGTGTAGTGTTTTCTACTATAATCTCAATTTGTTCATTATAATTGCTTGTCTGTTCATTGTTCTTTTCATCATTTATCTCATTCATAGACTCTTTGATCTCATCCTGTCGTGCGCAAGACTTATCCTCTGTTGCATTATTATTCTTCTCCACGTCAGAACTTGATGTTGGAGGTGCCTCATCAGCAACTGTTTCCTCGCCCTCCATGGTTCCTTAGTTACCTTTAAACATAATCAAAAGCAGAAGAAAGAAATTAAGGAGAAATGAAGGACATGCGATATGGCTTGTAATATATACACAAATACAACCTCATAAGGTCAACATTGAGTGATTCATACTAAATTATTTCCAATCCATATCGTATTCCGTGCATGAAATGAACCTGTTGAAACATTGACCTCTACGCGGGTCACGCTGGTTGCAAACTAAAGGATATTATGACAAAACAAATATAGGCTTCATTTCAAAACTAAACCAGCTCCTTTGTTCTTAAAGGATTAGTTCAGTGGTCAAGCATGTTTATCTTATATGAAAGAGGACTTCAAAAGAAACAAAGTGGTGAAGGAAGCATTGCAAAATCTTATTCCATTAAGGAGACATTCAAGTTGTAAAGTTTGGTATTATTTGTGTAGAAACGACTGAAATCAGACTAGTTGTGATGTATAGCCTCAGATTCCTCAAAGTCTTTATGTATTCTATCATATTTTGTCCTGCAATTTTGTGGCTTAAAAACCATGAGATATGTCAAAAAGTAGTAAAACTTAATCTAGGAATGGTATTTATACAACCTGAAAAAAAGTTTGAGGGAAAATGATTTAAAAAGTGAAAAAAAAAATAAACCTTCTTTAAAACTTACATAAAGATTTTGAGGAATCTGAGGCTGTGACATCACAACTAGTCTGAATTCAGTCGTTTCTACAGAAATGATATCAAACTTTAAATTTGAATATCTCCTTAATGGAATAAGATTGTTGAATGCTTTCTTCACCATTCTGTTTCTTTTGAAGTCCTTTTTCATATAAGATAGACATGCCTGACCACTGAACTAATCCTTTAAAGGAGACAAAGTCTGACCATGGAGCTATTAACTGTTAATAGCTCATGATAGAATTAAAAATAACACAATTTCTAACCAATTTAAGCAATCTAACACAATTTGTATAAGTATTAAAAACTTTAATTCTACTACTAAAGGAAGCTGTCATTTTTATTTCAAAACGCAGAATTATGACGTCATCAGCCCAGCAAGATGTTGAATGCCTTGTATTTCTTTATAATCTACCTCAAGATTTCTAGGTCGTGATAATTTTGGGGGGTCAAGGACATTTTTGTGTACGTCACACGAAATTATCAAAACATCCTGTTAAAACTCATGTATCACATCATTTTGGAATAAAAACTTTAATCAAATGTATAAAAAAATTCATTAAATTTCGTACGTCCCTCCCTATTGGGGAAATTATGTCATCATGCACAATATTTCGATACAGAACTGAACAAAATAGCAGCCTTCATGTGTCAACTTCAAACATGAATAACTTGAGATAGGAATAAGATTTTGACTTGCTGTTTTTGGTAGTTGGTTAAAGATTTGTATCCTCTATCATATGAAATAATGATTGTATAAGACTTTATGTCTCCTTTAAGTTTCGAATAAGCTTTTCAGGAAATATTTTCTGTCATGGCCCCCAGGACGCGACATGTAAACCCCATGCTCAAAATCCTCCATCTTTTAATTGAAAGCTATATTTTAAATTTGGTTAAATAAAGAGAACATTGACTTCAAATTAAGTGCTATTTATAGCAGGTTGTATTCTAATGGTTACTATGCTACAATCAATTTCAGCAACGCTAATTATAGAAATTCATGACGTTGTTTTTATTCGCAAAATTCATGTAAATTGGTAACGTTGAGGAATGTAGACGAAAAGTTCCGGTGCCAATCCAATATTTTAATAGCCAGGTCTAAAAAGTGATATAAAAAATGGTATCATTTAGACATTTTTACGGTTTCAGAAACATAATAGAAAATATTTATTACACCAAAATATTTTTTGAAAAGTCACAAAGAGATAGCGAAGGAGAATAATATTATTTGAAATTTGAAATGAACGAGGATAGTCTCAACGAATGTAGTGAGATAAACACCTCACGGGTAGCCTGAGGCACTACATGCTGTATAATAGGCAATACTTGCAGTACTTGTATAGCAGCCATGTAGCAAAGAGCTTCTAATGTAGTGGCTATAGCGTATGTTGACTATACCGAATGCGGTTCTGAAACTTAAAGAGCTAAGTTAAAGAGGGAGGCTCGTCTCAGTAAATTACGGTAAAAATAGGGGATACTTTATTTTGACGTCATTTCCGGTTGTGGAGGCAAGATCCGATTCTCTGTCTGTTTGTACCACACAGTACAGCCAGACACTAGCATGTACGTTGTGTGTGCAGAATTACATACACAGCGCATTACGTTACTGTGACGAAAAACTTATTTGTTTTTTTTCAGTGCTTTTTTGTCAGAAAAGTGAAATTTTAGTATCATAATACTACAAATGATACTTACCAAATAAAAATTACTGAGAAAAAAAAGAAAAAGATGAAAGCAAAAGTCAAAATAAACGATTCTACCGGGGCTTGAACTCACGGCATGATTTGAAAAAAAAAAAACGTTACTTGCGATCGCCGCAAGTATCTGGGCTATCTCATGAAGCGACCTTTAAGGCGTTTTAAATAACTATATACCTTGCAATACGAGACAACGAATCGCGCAGATGGTTTATTTGATATCTCACTTTATCATAACTGTCCCAAAATTTGGGGGCGGGGGGTTTAAGGCATTTTTAGAGGGCTAAGCCCCAATAGCCCCCTTAGACACGCCACTGCTGCAAACCATGAATTTAGCAGTTTTAATATATTTGGTAGAAAAAGTAGAAAATTAAAAATTATGGGTATTAATTCTTCTTTAAAAATGAATTTTCCGACGAGGAAATTAAAATGCGAATTTAAAGGTGATAGTCACCTTGGGACCGAAGTCGTCAACGTAACACTTTTACGGGTGGTCTACGGACAGAGGAAATCCAATTTCCGAAGCCCTCGGAAGGTCAGCGTTTTGGTGTACTAAAATAGTATTGGGAGGGTAGGTCCACAGGTGTTCCTAACGTTATGGCAAATATATATATATATATATTATATATATATATATATATATATATATATATATATATATATATATATATATATATATATATATATATATATATATATATATATATATATATATATATATATATATATATATATATATATATATATATATATATATATATTTATATATATATATATATATATATATATATATATATATATATAAAAAAGGTAGGATCATTTTTTTGACCACTCGCGAATCTTAATTAAACTTTTTTACTCTACTCACATCTGCTGGAGACTCCTTCTTCGTGTATAAGCCACGGTATTTGTTAGTTTTTCCCGATTAGATGTACAAACGATGAATTTTCCACCAAATGACCGCCAAGACAATCTATCCGCCCAACAATTTGCTGCAAACTGTAAGAAACGTTGCGATGACGTAATTGCAGTGCTGCTTCTTCATGACGTCATCGCAATGTTTCTTAAGTATGCAGCAAATTGTTGGGCGGATTGACTGTCTTGACGGTAATTTGGTAGAAAATTCATCGTTTGTACATCTAATCGGGAAAAAACTAACAAATACCGTGGCTTATACACGAAGAAAGGAGTCTCCAGCGAATGTGAGTAGAGTAAAAAAAAAAAATTAAGATTCGCGAGTGGTCAAAAAAAAGGTTTTTTTTTAATGTTCGATAGTCGCGTTAGAAAGAGTCCTACCTTTCTTTATATGTATATTTATATATAGTAAGCATATAGGTTGCCATAACGTTAGGAACAACTGTGGGTAGGTCAGTCCAATTTCGACCATCAAAAAATTTGATGGGTTTTCGATGCACCCCCGTCCGCCACAGTGGACCATAGTTTCCATACAATAAACAACCCAAATATTTATTTAACCGCTTTGTACGGAAATTCGTTTCTTATTGGTAATCCCGGTAACGATATAATCGGTTGCTAATGACTCTTCGCTGAAGGTCCACACAAGGCTAATATTAATCGCTTGTTTTGTTCCACTATACTAATAAAAGGAGGCCTATATTAACTTGTTATCTTGGATGTTTCCATGATAACGCGAGTACGCACGGCCGTAAACAGGTAAATAAACAGATTTGTGCCCCTAAAATTCCTTAAATCTGCACGTGGTTCTATACTCTGCAAATGTACGGGATGGGTCATCTCTCAGTAACAACCACCCTCCCCCTCCCCACCATACAGGTCACAGTATAGGAAAAATACGTGGTTTCGAATGAAACACGGGGTGCAGCTGAACCTGCATCAGGGGTATGTTATCATGCCGCCTGCATTCTACCAGCGATTAAGATAATAAGAGACAAATCTGTTGCAGAATGAACGTTGTTTCTGATCAGCCTTTTTTTTTTTTTAAACAAATACGCAGACAGAAGGCAAGACCGTTATTGGCCTTCTGTCGTCTGCTATAGTATTGAGTGCAGGTGAATAAAGTGCTGCAGAATCTCATCTACATGCAGACATCGAGCGCGAGGAAGAACCTCGGCCCCAAATGATTTGAATAGTGCATGCAGGCTTGTCGAAAATCGAAAAAGTCAATGACCTTTGACTTTTCATTGCTTATTTAGGAAGAAAAATGTTGTTCGTAATTCATAATTTGGCCAACTGGCCAATGAGTTTGAAAATTGAGTAAATACAGGATTTTTGATACCAACACCAATGCTTCTTCTCCATTTTTTGTTTTTTTTTTGCCAGCATCCACAAAAACTTAGTAGAGAATTCCAAACTCAACGTGACAATAAAAGTTGTAACGAATACTGCATTACTGGTTCTTGATTAGATGACATCCTAAAGAGCAGTAAATGCTGCCCTGAATGGCAAAGCAATGGGGCTGAAGAATCATTTCAGGTTTGGAACCTTTCTTGTTGAATTTTGAGTTTTTAACTCTTACATACTTAGATACCGGAGATGATTTTGAACCTCAATCCCATTAGGCCACACTTGTAAGTTAAATAGGCTGCATGCATATGATCAAATTTTGATTCTTGAACCCCTGGTCATAAAACTCATAAATATTGCAATATAAATTCCTTAACTATCCAATAAAATATTCAAAACTTTCCTCCGATCCTAGGGGCAAAATCTGGAAAATTTGAAAATATTTTGAAAGTCATGTTAGAGTTAGACTATACTATTGAGGTGGTCGGTTCGACGTAATCGTGTACAGGCTCAGTACGGTTTTGCCAAGTAGGAGGGGAAACTTTATCATTACAGTCAATGAGATATTTTTTATGAATACTTGTGTCGCCTTAGCCAGTCAGCGAAAATTAATGGTACTCAAATATGTTGGAAACTATTATCTAATACACAACATTTGTGAAGAAAAATTAATTCTGTCCAGTATTTGTTGAAAAATGACAAAAAATAGGTTTTCCTCCTATTGACTGCAATAATAATAATAATAATAATAATAATAATAATAATAATAATAATAATAATAATAATACATTTTTATATAGCGCATTATACCAAACGGTCTCAATGCGCTTTACATAAACAAATTTAACATGAGAAAACCTTAAGATACAAACAGTAAGAGAACAAAAAAGATACAAGCAGGATAAAGTTACAAGTTCCAATGAGGGGAACTCATGAAAAGGTGTGTTTTCAATACACTCTTAAAAATATCTAAAGTAGGGGCATTTCTGATGTAGATTGGGAGAATGTTCCAGAGTTTGGGGGCTGCATATTGAAAAGAACGTTCACCGTAAGTCTTGGTGTTAATTTTTGGCGGCTTTAGGAGAATAGCACTGTTAGATCTGAGTGAGCGAGTTGGTAATTGTAAGGTGAGTAAGTTGGAAATATAATTTGGAGCAAGACCATGGATGGCTTTGTATGTGAGGGTGAGAAGCTTGTAGTTTATTCTTTCACATATAGGAAGCCAATGAAGTTGGTGGAGGATTGGTTTAATGTGAGATTTCTTACTTGTGAGAGTAACTAATCTGGCAGCAGTGTTTTGAATGCGCTGAAGCTTTGAGATTTGTTGAGAAGGAAGTCCAAATAAGATACTGTTGCAACAATCAAGTCTGGATGATACAAATGCGTGAATAAGTGTCTCAGTTGACTTTTGATCAAGATATTTACGAATTTGGCTGATTTTTCTGATGGCAAGTGAAGCGGAGCGGCATATATTATTTACATGTGGCAGCAGTGTAAGCTTATCATCAAAAATAACACCCAGGTCTTTAACACAGGAAACAGGAGATATACATGAATTACCTGAACTGACTGTTTGTTTTCCCCTTTGACTGAAGTTCGAGATCGTCAAAAAAACATTGTTACGTCGCCGTGCACCACAACATTCCCGGATGTCCGACCTCGTCAATAGCCGATTGTTGGCAGCCTCTTTTAATTAGTTTAATAAGTTCTCAAATTCATTGTGATAACTAATTAATAAATCTCTAAATAATAGCCTACATATGTTTGGAAGGTTATTTTTACTCCAAAAGTCTAAATTTTAGATTTGTTCATGATTAAATGAAATAATTTGATTTAACTTGAAATTTCATACGAGTCCAAATTTGTCCTAAATTTCCATGATATTAAGAAATATAGGTCTTTCACTTCAATGAACGATGAAACCAATTTAACAGCTCTCCTTTGCACAATTTCAATAAAATATCTATCATATGTGCTTTTTCTTTTAATAATTACCCTTACTAGATTTTGTTTTATTACGTTCCTGATATATCTAATGATTTTAAGCCACAAAATTGCAGGAAAATACATGATAGAAAACGTAAAGACTTTATTACTTATAGTGAAAAGTGAAGCTAGTTTAGATTAATTATCAAAATATTTGATCAAGCTTACCTGCGTAGTTTTCAAAGAAGCAAAAAAGACTTTTCCCACCGTTTAAACTATTCATCAATGGATAAATTTGTTTCCATGGAACCACTCAATATATATCATAATAAAACAAGTCACCGATTTTACATCCAGCAATATAAATAATTATAGCAAAACAGGAAGTTCCAAGTTTAAACTTCAAGCAAGTTATCCGAGCTCAAGGCAAAGAGACAGCACAATATTATTCCAACTTATAAGAACAAGTAAAAGATAAAACAATTATAATCGAAAAGGCTCGATGAGTTCACGGAAAACAAAAGATAATACTGTAGTAAGTACCTGGCACCTGCAATACAAAACAATGTCTTCAATGGATCATAAACTGTAATGCAGTACATACACGAGTAAGGCGC